>CM071837.1:14165641-14504698 GCA_036507285.1 Trichosanthes cucumerina | reverse complement strand
GCATTCTCAACACTTGAGAAGGACCAACTTGATCAACAACTTTTGTTGATTTATCTGTAGCTTCCCAGGAAATTTCACTTAAGACAATCCTGCTACGAGGCTGATGATCTCTCATGTGGTCTTCCTCTAAGAACGTGGCGTTTGTCGACACAAGCACCTTGTCCTCTTGAGTATCATAAAACAGACCACCTTTCGTTTCTTTGGAGTATCCTACGAATAGGCATAATTTTGAACGATGTTCTAATTTCTTTGGATTGGACACCAACACATGTGCCGGACATCCCCAAATCCTGAAGTGACGTAAACTCCCTATACGCCCTTTTCCATAACTCCTAGGGTATTTCTAAAACACTCTTAGAGGGAACCATGTTCAAAATATATACAAAGACCTTCTAACGCATATCCCCAAACGAAACTAGGCAAAATGAGCGTAGCTCATCATAGATCGAACCATGTCTAATAGGGTTCTGTTTCTCCTCTCAGATACACCTTTTTGTTGAGGTGTATCAGGCGCTGAGAGTTGGGATACAATTCCATGTTCTATCATATAGTCTTGGAATCTAAAATCCATGTACTCTCCACCTCGATCCGATCGAAGTGTTTTAATCGTTTTACCTAATGTGTTCTCAACCTCTGTCTTATACTCCTTGGACTTTTCAAGGGTTTCGGACTTATGATGCATTAGGTAAAGATAGCCATACCTAGAATAATCATCAATAAAACTGATGAAGTATTCATACCCTCCTCGTGCCTTGACATTTATAGGACCACAAAGATCCGAATGCACGAGTTCCAAGGGTTCTTTGGCTCTATAACCTTTTTCAGAAAAAGGTCTTTTAGTCATTTTTCCCTCAAGACAAGACTCACATGGTGGTAAAGAGTTGTCCTCTAACTGACTGAGGGTACCACTCTTGACCAATCTCCCAATCCTATTGAGATTAATGTGGCCTAGTCTCAAGTGCCAAAGATAGGTACTAGGAGAAAGTTTATGCCTTTTATTTTGAGTGACAGTTGTTTTAAACAACTCGGTGTTCAAAATAGCTATTAATTCGGTTGGTCTTAACACATATAAGTTGTTTTCAAGTTTAGCAGAACATATTCGTGCACCTCTTTTGCAAATGAACGCTTCATTATGATCAAAAGATACTTTATAGATATGTTGAAGTAAAGAAGAGATAGATACAAGATTTCTTTTGATTCCAGGAACCAAAAGTATATTTTCTAATAAAATAAATCTATCTCTAAACAACAACTTCACAGCTCCCACTGCTTTGGCTGAGGCAACCTCTCCCGTTCCAACCCTGAGAGATATCTCCCCATCAGCAAGCTACTGTCAGGAACTAGTTTCCTGAAAAGAAGAACAAACATGGTTAGTGGCTCCTGAATCTAATATCCAGATGGAATCATCATGTTCCACTAAGAATGTTTCAATAACGAGTAAATCATATTTACCTTGTTTTTCTTTCTCAGCATTCTTTTCTGCAAGGTATTTTGGGCAATTCCTCTTCCAGTGTCCGTATACTCCACAGTGGAAACATTTTCCTGTGGCTTTGGCCTTGCGTGTGGGAGCCTGTCCCTTCCCTTTGTCCTTCTTCTTCTTCTGAATATCCTTCTTAGAAAAAGAAGAACTAGACTTGATCCCAGAGGACGATCCTCTTAGCAATTTCTTCGAAGTGACAACATTTGCCTCCTTCTCTTTTCCTTTTGATTTCATTACGGACTCAAAAGTCTGTAGCTCGTTGAGGAGAGTAGTCAGGTTATACTCTATTTTATTCATCACCGCATTTGTGTGGAATGGCAGGAAACTCTTCGGAAGAGATTCCATAATAAAGGTTACCTGAATTTTCTCATCTATAACTACCCCATTTACTTCAGCCACGTTGAAGTGGGTCATCATGTCAAGGACACGTTCCCTTACATAGGCTCCCTCCTTTATACGGGAGTTGTAAACGTATTTGACAGCATCATAATGGACCGATGAGGACGGTTGTCCAAACATCGCCTGTAATGATCCCATGATTTCCTTTGCGGTGACCATGGTCTCATGTTTCTTAGACAACACATCAGTTATGCTAGCTAAGATATAGACTCAGGCCTTCGCATTAGCCCTAATCCATTTGTCATAAGCATCCTGAACAATTCGATTTGCAGTCGAGCTGGGAGGGGGAGGACATTCCTCCGTTAAGACGAACCTCGGATCATCAAGAACAAGAATCGTATTCAAGTTTGATTTCCAGGTTCCATAATTATCGCCGCTAAGTTTATTGAAGGCGAGTAACTGGATAAAAGAGTTCGACATGCTGAAAAAGAATGAATTCTATTACTGAATTGTTTGTAACCTATCCAATTTAAGAATTTAGCAAAAGTAATAATGTACCCATAAACTCATTATTGTTTTTGCAACGATACTTCAGTGAGTCAGAGTAACCGCTACCGAGGGGCAGTCAATCACTCATTCACTAAACTAAGACATTCTTGACTAAATGATAATACTAGAATAACTCTTATTCCTATAACATTCTAGTTATCGCTACTTTGGTCAAGAACTTACTAACACTTAGTAATTCTTGTAAGTGTGACCCGCCATTTTCAGACCTCAGAGGTCGGCCCCAACAATGCTACCGAACTGGAGAGACAAAGCTGGGAATGGACCTAAGAGACCCTATCCATTTCTGGAGTTTTAGTTGTTCCGAATCGCATGTTACATCCCTCTGAATGGATGGTGCTACTTTGGGCAACCTGCAGGCGCAACATGGGAATCTCACGGTCCAACCTAATGGAGGAGACCGTAGGATGTGTTGACACACTTCCTTCTCTCACTTACTATAAATACTTTCTCCATTCACCTTGCTCTTGATTTATGCAAACACCATCCGAATGGAGATGCACTATTGATATCACGAGGCCGAGCATAAATCTCACGGAGTGAACTTCGGGGAGAGCGTAAGAGGAAATTGATATATCATATATACCTTTTTACTCCCACAAAGTATTTTAAACAGTTTGGGTATACTTTTACTTAGGCATATTCTGGCTAAAATAATATGACCTAAGACTACCAATATAACAATTATACTGGAATTACCTAAGTCTATTAACCATTTAATAAACCTAGGTCTATGAGTTTAATTTATTAACTTTTAATAAACGCCACTCACGAAAGATAATTTATAAACCTATGGATTAAATTCACTCCCATGTCAGTTCCCAGGTAGGGGTGTTTCGTTTCCGTCAGCTTATGTACCCCAACCTAGCCAGAACCTTCCTTAGTCAGAGTCCCTCTTCAATCAAAGTTTTATAAATTATTGGTTTCCTAATTCTAATCTTATTAGAACTAGACAACCTTCAGTCTAATTAATTCCAGTTCTAAAACCATTTTAAAACTAATTAATTAACCTTAGGTTACATGCATTTATATGTTATAAATTATTTCAACATTCATCACAAGAATAAACATTCATTTATAACAAATTCATCACATGAAAAAATGCATAGCAATTATACTTATGAAACCCAATAAATATGCATACAATATATTATAACACTTATAACATACTTTCAATGCATGAAGCATGCTTCCTATGGTGGGATTTTAAAATCTATATGGCATACTTTATGCACATATAATCAGAGATTTTAATTAAAACATACATTCACAATGCATAATTAATTAAACACACTAAAGTGGGCTGGTTTTGGCATCTAATGCAAGCAAACTACTAAATTATTACAATAATAATCTAGGATTAACATCGAACCACTTCGAACACTTCCAATTTGGGTCGAGCCGGCATGCAAATGTGTGAACCGGACCTTCAAAAGGTTGAACCGAGCTGTAAATAGCTGAACCGGGCCTCCAATTGATAAAACAGGCCCCAAAAATGGAAAAACCGACCTCGAAATAGTCAGAAATTGTCTTAAACCACCCAAACCGGACCGAAAACGAGCCGAACAGGTCCAAAATTAATTGAACCTATCCAAGTCAATGAACCGGTCAACAGTCAACTTTCAAAGTTAACGTCTTCTTCATTTGAGTTTGAAAACACGCGGGCCTGGCAAATGGTAAAATTTCACTGTAGCTGAAATTTAAAAAAAAAACACACAGCAGCTTGCTCTGTTTTCTAGTTAAGTGACCACTTCAGCTTCAAACGTTAAATTGAAGGTCTTTTCGAACTCCAATCGACTCAAAATTTTTACAGCTTATTCTACACACATTAATGCTCAAATACACTTGAGCAATTTGAAAATAAAGCACAAATTGATGCTCAATTTAAATGCCAAAGTCAGAAGAACACTTTAGACTCACAGAAAAATTGTATCTCAAAAAACACCCACCACAGAACACAATTGATCAAATTGAGTGCTCAAAATTGCTCTGATACCAATTGAAAGAGTTCTGATTAAGAAAGACGAAGCAATTTTAGAACTTGAACACTCTAGGTTGATCAATTTTGTAAAATAAAAAACATGCTCAAAGTTGCAAAAACAAAGGGATAGAAAACTCAACTTTGAAGATCAAATTCTCTTCACCCGATGGATGGTTTTCAGCACGAACACTTCTTGGACAACCGTTAGAGTCTTCCCTACTATCCTCAGGCCTTAGAATGGATTGTGGGATCCTAGGTTGAGAGAATTTGGAAGAAAAGACCTCAAAGGTCACTAATTCGGGAATATTGAATTTTCTGTGTAATTCACCCAAAACACCTCAAATCACCATTAAATAAAGCTTCATTAAGCTTCATTAGAGTGACATCTCAATAGTGATGAGGATAATTTGAGATGGAGGTGGCCAAATTTGGTGAATTTGAAGATGAGAGAGATTTGGCAAGTTGCCAATTTGCTTTCCATAAAAACCCTCTATTTTTCATTTAATTTTAATTCAAAAATCAATATTAAATTGATTTTTAATTAAAATTAATTTAATTATTAAATAATGAATTTAATTAATTAATTTTTAATTTAATTTAATATCAAATATTAAATTACATAAATTGCCCGATCCCGATCGATTTTCCGAACATGGATCTTTATTCATGCTATAAAGCGATCCAATATTTAAATCATATTTAAATATATCCACCTCTTATTAATCATAGTTTAATTCATAATTAAGCTATGATTCGTTAAATATATCACATATAATTAACGCTTTCTTCCAAACTCGAATTTGATCAATTCAAATTCTTTTCTCTCAAAATGTTATAAGGCTAAGTCCGAGCTAGTAAGGAGGACCTAATGGAGCTACAGATCTTGAGCTCCAACGATATAACCATGATTAGTAAGTCGATCCACTAAAGCCAGTGGCTGCATTCTCCTCACTGTAGATATATTTCTGTCGACTCGATATAACCATGATTAGTAAGTCGATCCTTCACAGGTTGTTCGTAATTACAGCAGGGTCAAAAATACCGTTTTACCCCTGCAATTACCTCTTGTTCCTTAAGTCCCACTGATTCTCTAATGAACAATTGGTTTGTGGTCCAACCATCAAACCGAATCTCTCTCGGGCCAATGAGAGGGGTGGGCCCATTGTTCAAGACCCGGAGTCAGTACTTAAGGGAACAACCTCTCTATTAATCCCTAAAGCGGGTACGAATGAATTCCATCTTGCAAAACTATGTTCCCAGCTATCTACCTTGCTTTATCCCTGAAATGGGAGGCTTATTGAGTCGGCAGTCTCGAGCCACTCTCACCCATGCAAATCTAAGGATAATCCGAATAAACAGGGGTCCATAGAACGCTCAGGATTAAGATCGAGTTACCTAGGTCATCGTATGAATATAGTCAGTTAAGACAGTAAACGGAGTTATAAAGTCTAAGTAACTATTTTGCAGTCCAGTCTTATGCAAACTCATTGCATAGGACGCCCCCACTAACATGTCTCCACATGAACGATTTAGGATCACATCGTTCGTACTCTAGAAAGTGGACCGCGTCCATAGTGTCTCCAGGATAAGGTACCCAGCCCTATCCTTATACTACAGACTGTTCTAGCTATAACTTAAACTTGATCCACTTTTATGTCACACATAAAGTTCAAGTATTCATCCCATACCCAAGGGTTCTTTATTGGATTAAGGTTACATAATACACAAAATTCAATAACACTTTTACTAAATAAATATCAATAACAACTTTATTGCTAAATAGAATATACATTCAGTTTACAAAACCACGAGTTTTAGGACATTGAACCCAACATTCATCTCCTTCATAGATGATTATTCTAGATTTGGGCATATTTACCTAATGCATCATAAGTTTGAAGCACTTTAAAAGTTCAAGGAATTAAGGACTAAAGTTGAAAACCAATTAGGTAAAACAATTAAAACACTTCATTCAGTTCGATGAGGAGAGTACATGGATTTAAAATTCAAGAACTATATAATAGAACATGGAAAGGCATCCCAACTCTCAACTCTCGGTACACCACAAAGAAACTGTATCGAAAGGAGAAATAGAACCTTGTTGGACATGTTTCGATCAATGATGAGTTATGCTTGTCTCCCTATTTCCTTTTGGGGTTACGGAGTAGAGACTGCGGGATACATTTTGAACAACGTGCCATCAAAAGTGTTTTTGAAACACCTTTTGAACTCTGGAAAGGACGTAAAAGTAGTTTATGTCATTTCAGAATTTGGTATTGTCCAACACATGTGCTTGTGCCTATTCGTAGGTTACCCAAAAGAAACGAGAGGTGGATTATTAGAGGAGGACCACATAAGAGACAACAAACTAAGAAGTAAGTTGTGTTAAGTGAGTTAGACGGAATAATAGCAAAGGTTGGTAATAGAACTAGTACGTCAACAAAAGTTGTTGAAACTAGCTTCTCTAGTCAAGAGAGTCGATCTCAAGAGTTGAGTATGCCTCGATGTAGTGGGAGGGCTATAACACAACCTGACCGTTACATGGGTTTATCTGAAACCCAAGTTGTTATACTAGATGACGACTGTGAGGATCCATCGACTTATAATCAAGCGATGGTTGACAAAGACAAAGACAAATGGTTCATAGCCATGGACCAAGAAATGGAGTCTCCTAATGGGGTAAAACCTATAGGTTGTAAGTGGATCAACAAGAGAAAGTCTGGTGTAGATGGAAAGGTGCAAACCTTTAAAGCTAGTCAAGTAGCAAAGGGCTATACCAAGGTTGAAGGGGTTGACTATGAGGAAACCTTTTCACCTGTTACTATGATAAAGTCTATCCGTATCTTACTTGCAATTGCGCATATTATGAATATGAGTTATGGCAAATGGATGTCAAGACAACCTTTTTGAATGACAATCTTGACGAGAACATGGACCAACCCAAAGGGTTCATTGAACTAGGACAAGAGCAAAAGGTCTGCAGACTTAAAAGGACAATGTATGGAATGAAACAAGCCTCTAGGTCCTGGAATATAAGATTTGATGAGACAATCAAATCTTTTGGCGTTGATCAAAATGATGATCAACCTTGTGTCTACAAGAAAAACATCAATAGTTACATGCATTCCTAGTTCTATATGTGGATGATATCCTACTCATTGGGGATGATATAGGATATCTTAATGACATTAAGAATTGGCTAGCTACGCAATTCAAAAAGAATGATTTGGGTGAAGCGCAGTATGTTCTTGGGATCGAGATTGTCCGGAACCGCAAGAATAAAACGCTAGACCTGTCTCAGACATCTTACATCGACAAAGTGTTGTTGAGGTTTAAGATGCAAGACTCCAAAAAGTGTTTATTGCCTTTTAGATATGGAGTTCATTTGTCTAAGGAACAATGTCACAAGACACCGTAAGAAGTTGAGGATATGAGACGGATTCCTTATGCATCAGCTGTTGGGAGCCTAATGGACGTCATGTTGTGTACTAGGCCAGACATCCATTTGCGATTAGAATCGTCGATGGTATCAATCCAATCAAGGACCTGAACACTGGACAACGGTTAAAACAATCCTTATGTATCTAAGGAGAACAAGAAACTACATGCTTGTGTATGGGGATAAGGATTTGATCCTTACAGGATACGTGGATTCTGACTTTCAGACTGATAAAGATTCTCGGAAATCTACATCAAGGTAAGTATTTACACTTAACAAAGGAGTTGTAGTATGGCGAAGCGTCAAGCAATGATGCATAGCTGATTCCACCATGGAGGTCGAATATGTACCAGCTTGTGAAGCAGCAAAATAGTTTGACCATCAAGCTGTATTTTGATAACAGTGGTGTCGTGGGAAATTCAAGGTATCCCCGAAGTCACAAGAGGGGAAAGCATATTGAGCAGAAATATCATCTCATCCAGAGGATCGTGCATCGAGGAGACGTGATCGTCACAAAGATAACCTCAGAGCACAACATTGCTGATCCTTTTACAATGGCTCCTACGGCTAAAGTATTTGAGAGTCACCTAGAAGGACTAGGTTTACAAGTCTTCCCCAACTAGGGGAAGTGGGAGTATATTGTACAAAGGGTTTAAATGCCCTAGTTTATTGTATTTACATTATTGTAATGTTTTAATACTCCACAAGCTTCAGGTCAAGTAGGAGATTGTTGGGATTTGTGCCCTAAACTTATGTCATTTTGATCAAAATATAATGAGTTATTTTTTTTTTATCAAATTATATTCCTGCTCTATAAATCCAATAAACTAAACTCCAAGGTTATAATGTATCTTGAACATCAATGTAGTAGACACTATTTGATTGTGTTCAAGAGTATAGCCTAAATGGTGTATGGTATAAGAATAAGGTTGAAAACCTTAATCTAGTAACACCATGGATGTGGCTCATTTTATAATTAGTACAAATGAGGTAATCTAACTCATTCATGTGGTTGACATGCGAGTGGGCGCATCTTGTACGAAGAGTTCATACAAGACCGGACTGCAAATTATTAGTCTAACAAGTATACCGTCGTGAACAAGATAAGACTGATAATTTATAGATGGTCATTAGTGACTCGACCTAAATTCTGAGCAAGTTAAGAACTCAGGCTTATAGGGGTTGGTCCGTAGACTAGTATGGGTGAGAATGGCTTGTAGCCGACTCAATAAGCCTACCTTTTTAGGGACATAACCTCGTAGGTAGGTGGAGACTTTACTATGCGAGATGAAATTCACTCATTCCTACACTAAGGAATTAGATAGGTTGTTCCCTTAAGAACTGAGTCCAGGTCTTCAACAACGAGGCCCCCGCCCTCTAAACTGACTCAAGAGAGTATGAGTATATGGTAGGACCATATACTTGTTGTTCATTAGAGGATCAGTGGTGTTTAAGGAACAATGAAGTAATCACAGGGGCAAAACGGTTATTTGACCCATAAGTGATTATGAACAACCTGTGAAGGGTCGACTCATGGGTAATTATTATATCAATGGACACAATACAATCTAAAGTGAGGAGAGTTCAGCTACAAGCCTATAGTGGAGTGACTTGTAGTTAATGAATACTGATTAACTGGATCAAAGAGTTTGATTAGTTAATCTCACATTATTGGAGCTCATGAACTGTAGGTCCATTAAGTCGCTCCGTTGGCTAAACATGGTAATATTGAGGGAATAAAGTTAGGAATTAAATGGAAGTGTTCAATTTCATATATGCGGTGTTACATCAGTTATATGTGATATGATTGATATAATATATAGTTTAAATGTGAATTAGATTCATATATAAACTATATACTAATGAGAGAATGGAGGAGGGATAGGATGGTAATTTCCATCCTATTTCCCTATAAATAGTTGCTTGAGATGCAACTTTGAAGCTAAGCAAAAATCTTGGAAAACCCTAGATTATCAACTATTTGAGTTGTTGGAAAAGTTCCACAAATACACAACCTCTCTCACAACCCCACACCTTATCCTAAAAGGATCCCACGTTCCTCCCTCACTTAGAGAACAACGGAGAATATCCGGTGGTGGTGTCCTCATTCGTCCGGGTTTGAGTTGTTGAGATCGTGATCGTGGGAGAAGGAGCACTTGAAGAAAGAGTTCTTCAAAGGTAATCTCTTGTTGTCCTATGTCAAATAACATGTTTAATATTAGTTGTTTAGGTTCTTGATTGAAATCAATGTTACAAAATAAGAACACGCGATTCACAATCGCTTCCGCTGCGGGATTCGATCCCTTCCGAGCTCTATCTTGTATATTTCCCAAAGTCCTACAACCTCAACTTCTATCCTATCCAACCTCTCTAATTCATTATGAACCAAATTTTTTATTTTCAATTCTAACGTATATTCCATTAATTGATCCACAAGAGAAAAGTTATCTATAGGTTGGTCAGGGTATGAGAAATTATGGTTCCAAATGCCTAAATAACTACCCTCACATGATTTTTCCTCAATTTCAGGCATAAAATGCTAAAAAGTAGACATATGATATTTAGAGGAATCATGATGCACATACCTAGGGTGCCGAGAGGGACAATAGAATGGTGGAGAATAAAAATCATGCAAAGTCATATTTGAAAAATAAGTAAGTCAAATCAGGACTTTTAGACAATATCAAAGCAACCAAAAAGGGGGATAAAGACTCAAAAAACACACCAAAAATAAAATAGAACAAATAAGAAAACAAACAACCATACAAAAACAAATAAGGAAAGAAAAACAAACTTTAGTCTAAGACGTCAAAGTTTTCTCCTAATATTAATGAATCTAAATAGTCACCAATCACCGACAATGGCGCCAAAAACTTGTTGCGTATAATTTTTATAATGCAATAACGCAAGTGTACAGGTCAAGTTTTAGTATAGTGATTTGACAGTCCAAGTATCATCCTCGGGAATGGGTTTATAGATTAATTTATTACCAACATACTAATTCTCAATTTTAGCTAAAGTAACATCACATGGATAGGTGGTGAAACAAAGATAAAAGACAAACAAACAAGTCAAGACACGAATTGATAGATTTAGAGGAAATTTACTTTACAAGTTAATACCTTAATTAACACATGCAATGAACTAATGAGACGAATTTATAAACAAGAAGTAAAATACTCAAGAAAATCTATCGATTCTTAGTGAGCCTCGCACACACAATAAATCCGAAGTCTTTTTAAGAAATCTAAAACATGCACGACATTAAGCAACTTCCTTATGTGTTTCCCTTAAACTTCTAGGTCATTCACATGTCAGACTTCTACGAGTTTTGACAACTTTGCTCTAATCGAAGTTTTATCTCTCGAGTCCACTTAAATCAACAATAACAAAGAGTTAAAGAACGAATTGCCAAAAATAAAAGTCAAAACATAATTCAATACATGGGAATCAAGTCTTAACATGCAAATCAAATCCTAACTACAACATTTAGCTACTCTAAATCACAAGAAAACCAAACTAAAAGGTGAAAAGGTCCATGTAGATGGTTTTATCAAGTTTGCCATTCCGAAAGGTTGTCTTGACGTCCATCTGCCATACCTCGTAGTCATAATATGTGGCAATGGCTAGAAGGATCCTGATCGACTTTACCATGGCAACAGGTGAAAAGGTCTCCTCATAGTCAATAGTCGGGCTTTGAAGGTCTGCACCTTCCCATCTACGCCACGTTTACGCTTGTAGATCCATTTGCAACCAATAGGTTTGACCCCATCCGGTTGAACTAGAAGCTCCCAGACAGAATTGACGTACATAGACTCCGTTTCCTGGTCCATAGCTTTAATCAACTCGTCTTTGTCAACATCAACCATTGCCTTATCATATGTCAATGGATCCTCACAGTGAGTGACAACTGAGGTTTCAGCTAAACCCATCTAACGATCAGACTGTCTCACAACCCTCCCACTACGTCGAGGCATTCCCAACTTTTGGGAACGGATTTGACTAGACGTGCTAGGATCAACAACACTTGTTGACGTACTAGCCACATCAACAACTCTTGCTGATGTACTGCCAATTTCAATTAGCACAATTTTACTCCTTGGTAAATGATCCCTGACGTGGTCTTCCTCTAGGAAAGTTGCGTTTGTCGACACAAGCACCGTATTTTCCTTAGGATCGTAAAATAGACCACCCCTAGTCTCTTTAGGGTAACCTACGAATAGGCACAATTTAGAACGGGGTTCCAACTTTTTCGGGTTTGACACCAACACGTGGGTCGGGCATCCCCAAATTCTAAAGTTATGTAAACTGCCTTTACGTCCACTCTAGAGTTCGAAAGGTGTTTCACAAACACTCTTCGACGGAACATTGTTCAAAATATAAACTGCAGTCTCCACTGCGTAACCCCAAAAAAGAATCAGGGAGACGAGCATAACTCATCATCGACCGAACCATGTTCAACAGGGTTCTGTTTCTCCTTTCTGACTACACCATTCTGCTGTGGCATACCAGGTGCTGAGTGTTGGGACGTAATTCCGTGTTCTATCATATTGTCCTTGAAATCAGCGTCCATATACTCTCCACCTCGATCCGATCGAATTGTTTTAAGCGATTTACCTAAGAGGTTCTCAACCTCAGTCTTGTAGTCCTTGAATGTTTCAAGAGTTTCAGACTTCTTATGCATTAGGTAAATATACCCATACCTCGAGTAATGATTTATGAAAGACACGAAGTATTCATAACCACCTCGTGCTTTAACATTCATCGGACCACAGAGGTCAGAATGTATAAGCTCAAGGAGCTCCTTGGCTCTATATCCTTTTCCACTAAAAGGACGTTTGGTCATCTTGCCTTCAAGGCATGACTCACACACTGGTAAAGAGTTTTCTTTCAACTCGTTTAGAAGTCCACTCTTCACAAGTTTCTCAATCCTATTGAGATTAATGTGGCCTAACCGTAGATGCAAAAGATGGCCATTTTCCTTAGGAGAAACTTTCGCTCTCTTAGTTCGTGTTTCTGCAGTTTTAAATAATTCAGTATTCAAAATACTTTTGACCGAATTAGGTTTCAAAACATACAGATTATGCTCAAGTGAAGCAGAACAAATAAGATTGCCTTTGAAAGAAATAAACGCTTTATTAGATTCAAAGGAAACAGATAAACATTGTTCAATCAGGCAGGAAATGAAAACAACGTTTCTAGTAAACCCTGGTACAATGTACAAATTATCTAATAATAAGTACTTTCCGCCGAAATATAGCTTCACCGTGTCGATCGCTGCAGCTGAGACAAGCTCCCCGGATCCAACCCGTCATGATCCACCTCACCCTCTCGCAGCACGTTTTGCTGGAATCAATCCACGAAAGAAGAACAAACATGGTTAGTGGCGCCCAAATACAATATCCAGGCAGAGTCCCTACTCTCCACTAAACAGATATATGTCACAAGTAAATCACATTTACCTTGATTCTTCCTTTCGGCTAGGAATTTGGGACAGTTCCACTTTCAGTGTCCGCCCCCATTGCAGTGGAAACACTTTCCTTTCTCTGCAACTTCCTTGACTTTCTTGCCCTTTTGGGCGGCAACTCGTTCAGTTTTACCCCTCTTCATCCTCTTTTTCCCTTTCAGGCGTGAAGAAGGAATAGGTTTAGTCCCAGAGGTCGAACCCCTGTGATAAGACCTGTAGGCAACATTTGCCTCAGATTCCGGTGCCCTAACCCTCTTCAAGGACTGGAAATTCTATAGCTCATTGAGAAGGGTGGTTAGAGTGTAGATAATATTGTTCATAACAACATTGCTACGAAACTGAAGGAAACTCTTCGGAAGAGTCTCCAAGATAAAGCTGACTTGGCTCGACTCGTCGATCGAAGCCCCGTTCATCTCAGTCAGATTAAAGTGGGTCATCATGTCTAGAACATGTTCACGGACAGACGACCCCTCTTTCATCTGTGCATTGATGACGTATTTGAGCGAGTCATGTCGGACTTGAAAAGACTGTTGTCCAAACATATCCTACAAGGACTCCATGATCTAGCGGTGACCATCAGCTCATGCTTCTTTGCCAAAACATCAAACATGTTGGCAATGATATAGACCTTGGCCTTTTCATTGGCCCCGATCCATCGATCGTATGCATCGCGAACACTTCGCGACGCAGTCCAGCCCGACATCTGAGGACACTCCTCAGAGAGCACGAACATAATATCGTCAGCTACCGAAATTGTGTTAATGTTGTTTTCCAAGTTTGGTAATTATCTCCAACTAGTTTATAAAACGTGAGTAGAGCTATAATTGCACTAGGCATTTTTTGCTGAAAAAATAGAAAACTTTGTGTCAGTCTCTCAAAAACCTTTTTAAAACCAATCAAGTTTAAGAAAAAAATGTTTCCTGATCCCTAGGTCATTCAAAATGTTGCAATGATATCCTAAATGTTTAGAATGAGTGCCACCGAAGGGTGAACATAACACTCCTACTCTAGGACGAGACTTTCTCGATCAAACCCTAATCCCATAATAACTGTTATTCCATTAGGCGTCCAACTACCATTGTTCTGTTGAATTCATTAACACTTAACGAATTCCGTGAGTATTACCCTCAATCTTTAAGTTTCCAAGCATCCGTCCAAACAATAGACACCGAAGGGTGAACCAAGAAGGAAAACCAACTAGGAAACTGTATCCCTTTCGGGAATTCACGGTGTTCTGACTCCCATGATCAGGCCCTCCGAAGGGATTGTCTGGTCCAGGCCAAACTAGCAGGCGGATCATAAACGCCTCACGGTGTGAATCGAAAGAAGAGATCGTGGGTCCCGTTTTCACAAGTCCTGCTCCCACTCACTATAAGTACTCTCTCCATCAACGATGATATTGACCTATACAAATGCCACCCGAAGGGGAACGCTCCCATTTGCGCCACGATACCGAGTATAGATCTCACGGTGCGAACTTAACGGAGATTTGTGGTTGGAAAATCAAATGTATCTCATATACTTTATTTCCTCTCACTCAACACTTTAAATTTAATAGGTATTGACCTAGATAAATCGGTTAAAATTTACCTAAGTCTACCAAGATAACTCTTATATGGTATTAACCTATGTTTATGGTCACATTATTACTTAGGTCTATGTGAGTAAATTAAAACACTTTCAATTAGCGGCACTCACGATAAGTATAATCTAAGAATCTGCGGACCGAATTCACTCCCAGGTCGGTTTCCAGGTAGCGGTGTTCCGCAAGCGTCAACTTAAATACCTCAGCCTTAGACAAAACCTTCCTTAGAAAGAGTTACTAATCAGTCTCCATTCATAGACTAAACTTTGATTTCCTAATTTCTAATCTCATTAGAAAATAAAATAACTAAGTCTAATTATTCAAGTTCTAAACTCTGTAAAACTAATAATTAACATAGGTTGCATGCAATTCTATGTTACAGTGCTTGATCATTCATCACATGAATAACTATATACTATAACATAATATAATTCACCACATGAATATAAATGCACGAGCATACTTTAATCTAAAAAATATAACACTTATATTAATTAAATTAAACATGCATTTAATTATATTACAACTTTTATAATATAACCTATCATGCAAACTATATATTATAACTCTTATAATATAAATGATGCATGAAAATGTTTAACCTAAGGTGGGATTTTAAATTTACATGACATACATTATGTAGATAGAATTTAATTAAATCATACATCTCATGCATAAAATAATTAAATAGCAAAAATGGACCGGTCTTTGTCACCTAGGGGCAATTATTTTATTAAATAACATTAATATAACACTTATATTAATATTATTTATTAAAATAATTAAAATAATAAATAAAATTCATTTTACAAATAAAATAAAATAAAAAACGAATTTTAAACTGCCCCATTATCTCCACTTGCCCACGTTGACGCGAAACTAAAGCACTAACTGCCAACTACGCGTGTGGTGTTGCAACGTCGTGGGCAGCGTTGCAACGTTGCTGCGTCCAGCGTTGAGAACACCGTGCTCCACGTCGTGGCGTTGCAACGCTGCTCTGCAGCCAAGTCAGCGCCCGCAAGGATAGCGCTGAGACGCCGATGAACAACGTCTCAACGACATTGACAGAACAACAAACACCTTAGTTGTTCTTCATCAAATTTCGCTCGTTTTCGCTCCGATTTCTTCACAACAACTCTGCCACGAACGACTCGGACTTACATACTCGATTTACAACAAAATGCCCCAAAACAACGGGCCCTTACATTCATCTCATCAACATAAATTGTAAATCTATTATAGTGCCAAAAACCAAAACATCCATTATGCAAACCAACATTCATCTCATGAAATTAAGGCAAAATACCCACCTATTTTAACAAAAATAGTGCATAACGAAGAACCATCGAAATGGCTCTGATATCAATTGAAGGGAATGAAAATCCCCACGCAACGGAACACGATCGAATCGTCAAAGGTATCGTTACGCTCCTTGAAAATTGCTAAAATGATCGAACACTTAGATCTAAGTTAAACATGTATAATAAGGAAGAAATTACAGCAAGTAGAGTATACTTACTTGTTGTAGACAATGCTTCAAAGTTTCTTCCTCGATCACGAACACTTCGTGGTTGTCTCGAAAAAACGAACACCACCAACGACCTTCTCGGTTGTTCTTCCTTTGGAAGAAGGAAAGTGGTGGGACTTTTCTTGGTTTTGCAGAGGGCGGAGAATTGAGAGAAAAGTTGAGAGAGTTCTCTTCTTTTTGGGTGATATCCAAAAGAATGAGAGATTGAAGTTCCAATCCTTCTTGGAAGAAGGGTTTAGATAGTGGAATAACCATGGAGTTAAAATCTCCACATTATTACAATTTCACCACAACCATAGGTTATGTAAATCACATTTGCATAACCATATAATACAAGATATTTCGTATCTCATATTGCAAATCACATTTGCAATAATTGTGGATTAATTAAATTCAATCACATCCAATTTAATTTCTCTCAATTAATTTCTCCAATTAGCCCTAATTCAACAATTAGGCTAACCTATAGTTTATTACGAATGTTATTCACATTAAACTATATATTATATCATTCATATCTCATATAAATGACATAAATGCCCTTTAAGTGAAATTGAACACTTGAATTTCATACAAAAACTCTAACCCTTCTTTTAATCCAGATTGAGCCTACCGAGGGACCTAATGGACCTACACTGATGGGCTCCAATGATCCGAGATTAACCTATCAAACTCTTTGACCCGGTTAATCAACATTCATTAGCTACGATAACACTCCACTATAGCCCGTAGTTGCACTCCATGTCGGTGTAGAATATTACGTGTCCACCGATATAACAAATGCCCATGAGTCGACCCCTCACGGGTTGTTCGTGAGACACGATTTAACCGGTCAAATTCTTCATTTAACCCCTCATGCCTACTTCTTGTTCCTTAAGTCCCCACTTTTCCTCTAATGAAAACATATCGTGTTGGTCCAACCATACACAACACCCTTCTCGGGCCAGTGAGAAGGTGGGCGCCCGTTCTCCAAACCTTGGAGATAGCACTTAAGGGAACAACCCCTCTAGTTTCCCTAAAGGAGAGAACGAGTGAATTCCATCTCGGTAGTTAAGTTTCCAGCTCCCTGCTTGGTCCTGTCCTTGAGAAGATAGGCATATTGGGCGAGTAACTGTGTCCACCATCACCCGTACTAGTCAAAGGGACGGACCCTACAGAGACGGGAGTTAAGTAACACGTTCGAGATTCGTGTCGAGTCACTAATGGTCATCTCACGAAGTTATTAGTCCTTCATCATCAACGATGTTACATCGATGGGTCAAATAATTCACGATGCGGTCTTGTACAATCTCATTGTACAGGATGTCCCCACTCGCATGTCAACCAAACGAACGAGTCAGGTCACCTCCTTTGTTCCCAATACAAAACGGGTCGCATCCACAGTGTATCCAGGACTAGGTCTCCAACCCTATCCATATATTGTAGACCGTTCGGGTCATTAACTCGAACGTGATCCTCCCTGTGTGTCCACTATACACCGTTCAAGTTATAGTTCTCTCATAAATTCAATGACCCTGGAGCTTAGTTTATTGGAAAAGTTTGTAAATATTGCGAGACACAAAGTAATGAAACAAATAACTCTTATTAATTTCAAACAGTAATTTACAAACACGAGATTAGGACAAAAATCCCAACATTTATGATTAGGTAAAGAACATAGTACCGGAAGTGAATGCGTTTCGTTGATATGTGTATTTCACTATTCAATCTTTCTTCTTCAAACGTGTTGTGTTGCATTTAATTTTAGGTTAAGTCTTGGGTTAGTCAGGCAGAGCCAGTAAAAGGGTCGATTTTCTCTGTCTTTGCATCTCTTCCTAGGTTAAGCAAGTAGGCTGCGACGAGGTGTGACAACACCTCGGGTCTCCATGTTTGGATTGATCCTTTCACTTCCAATTGATGTTATTTTTAGCTCCAAGTAGCCTTGTTTCGATCCCGAGTGATCCAAATGTCTCCAATTGTTCTGTTTGAGCTCTTAACCTGAAATTGAGTGATTTAAATACATAAAAGCTCTGAAATCATTATAAAGCTAGCAATAATTAAGCCTAAGGATAGCACATTCTATGTGCTATCAAGTACTAAACATTACAATAATGTAAATATAATAAACTAGGGCATTACTGAAACCCTTTGTACAATATACTCGCACTTGCCCCAGTCGGGGAAGACATGCAAACCTAGACCTTCTAGGTGACTCTGAAATACATTAGTCGTGAGAGCCTTTGTAAAAGGATCAACAATGTTGTGCTCTGAGGCTTCGTGACGATTAGATCTCCTCGATGAACGATAGATGAGATGATATTTCTACTCAAAATTCTTTCCCCTCTTGTGACTTCGGGGTTCCCATAAATTTGCCTCACAATATAGTGTGATGGGCAAACGCATGTTTGGAAGAACTTCCAAATCTTTCATGAATTTCCTTAACCAAACGACCTTTTTAGCTGCTTCACAAGCTGCTACATATTCGACCTCCATGGTGGAATAAGCGATGCATCCCTACTTTACGCTTCGCCATACTACAACTCCTCCGTTAAGAGTAAATACTGACCCTGATGTAGATTTTTGAAAATCTTTATCAGTTTGAAAGTCTGGATCGGAGTATCTTGTAAAGATCAAATCCTTAGCCCCGTACACAAGCATGTAGTTCCTTGTTCACCGTAGATACTTACGGATCGTTTTGTAAGCCCTAAACCCTATTCTCTTTTATCATTGAGCACTCGTTCATGATTTTTGAAATATGCAAAATCGTATAGGTTGCACTAAACGATGTCGTGATCGAATTTGGGAATCTATTGAATTTGGAGCTACAATGTGTCTAAACTTCATAAGGGGATAGGTAAACCATTGAAATAAGCACATTAAAAGTTGCATTGAAGTAAGTTCAAATCATTAGCAAATTGGAGAAGTTTTAGGTGCATCAAGTATTGAATGGAAGATCATATGTCTCACAAACTTAGGATAAGTTGGCTAAATGCTTAGGGTTTATTTACACACTTATTTTGTTGTTTTAAAAAGGTGATTATGATGTAAATACTGAGTAGGAGCTGGCCAAAGGAGGTGAAGGCTCGAAGTTAAGTTTGGCAAGAAGGTGGTGTCAAATTCTTACTAAGACAGCAAGCAGCTGGAAAATGGGCCAACTTCAATCGATCATATCTCTCTGTCTACTGAACCAAATTCGATGATTTTTGTGTCAAAATCTCATAAATTGAGTGTAGAATACGAAACTGGTCGGCTATGCAGAAAATACTAAGAGGACGAAAGAGAAAAGTGCAGAACAGTGAAGGGTGTTCAAGTTTCTCGGGTAGCAGAACAGTATGAGGAGATCATTCTGTTTTGAGCTCTTGAGGAGGAATTAGAAGCTGAAATTTTGAGGTAAGTAAGCTAAGATGTTGTCCTTGAGGTTTAACAAAAAATATTTGGTGGTTGTGTTGATACATTTTGAGGAACCCAAGCTGGAAGTTGAACCTGTAATTTTAGGTGAAAGGGAAAAACTTCTAGCAAGAGATTGAAGGAGATTCTCTTCCATTTCTATATACCTTACAACCAATTGTGTGTATGGCTATTATTAATTGAGTTATGGGACTGAATTAGACCTGCTTCTTAGGTGCATAAGGAAAGGAATTGATGTTACTATTTTGTTAAGAGGAAGGCAGAAGACAGAAGTATGTTGTCAAATCTGGGGAGTCTCTGATGTTTTGGTTGTTCTGATCTGCATTCTTGGAGTTAGAACCTCTAATTGGTATGGTTCGAAAGGTTATTGAGTTTCCTACAACTTTCGTGAAGAAATCGTGAGTAGAAAATGTCTAGAAGATATCTTAAATATCAGATTAAATTTGTTGTGCAGCAGGAAATCCGAATCTGAAAACAGCAGAAGTCTATTTTGAGGAAAGTAGCTTTCGAGGTATTTCTGAATAGGAATTTCAATTTAATGTCTTCATATGATTTTTAGAGGGTTCAAAAAGGAAGAGTTTGGTATAAATTACATTATTTTTGGATAAGTAATGAAGAAGTTATGGCTGTCTGAATACAGGGCAGAAAATCTGAAAATGCTGGAAAATTTAAAAGTGTGTTTTCTTGCAAGTTTTAAGGTTAAAAATCATGAGCTCGAGGTTCTAATTGTTGATGTGGTTTGTTTGACAGGCCAAGAGCAAATAGGTCAAGTTTACAAGCCAAGGTTCTAATTCTAATACTGTGAGTGACTCTATCTTAGATCTATGCTTGGACTATGTTTTTCTTAAAAAAACATAATTGTTGATCATTGAATCTTGTTTGAACTAATTATGTATAGCTTCATGGAGTTCCTAACATAAAGTTCATGATGGAACCTAAGCATGCTTTGAATTAGTTGTAACTATAAATCCAAGTATGAAAATTAAATTATGAAAGTATGCTTTCCTTTAGAGAATGTTTTGTGTAAATCCACTTGGGAACATGATTAGATGATAATATGAGATTGTCAAGAAATTGTTGTATGTGTTATAAAGACATGATTTCCATGGTAAACAAGTTATGCCCTTGATCATGGTTAACCCCTAATACTGAAGGACATTCGAGAAGGTACTTAGGGGGGAATGAATCATAATTTCCCGATACTGAAGGACAATGAGAATGTATTCGGGTAGTAAATGGTCTTACCTTATCTTGAAGGACATAGAGAAGGTATTAGGGAAAACCAAAGGGCCAAAGGTATTCCACGTGCACGCGAGGTACAAATGTAACTCTACCACCTCTATGGTTCGAAAGTGGTATCATGCTATGTGTTTTATTGTTATGAGCTTCTACATTATTGATCTATCTACACTCAATATAATACTACATCATGAGTTATGTGGTATGCATAAGTGGTGACTTAAACCTGTAAATTGGAAGCATGGTTTGTTTATATTAAGCTATTTTCTACTTATAATCTGCCATTATTATGCTTCACCTTTGAGCTTATGATAGACACTCACTGAGCTTCCTAGCTCACGTTTTCTTTATGTCTACTCTTCCCAGGTAGCAGACGAGTTTCCAGTGCTTAGCCTTCACAAGACCTATTTGCCACCACGCCATTTAGCTCCTTGTATATACACTTTCTTTGTATATGGTTTGTAATGAGAACATATTAGATGAGTTGTAATAAACTTGGAAACTTTATGTCTATCTAAAGAACATAGTAAAGGAAGTGAATGTGTTTCATATATACGTGTATATCAGTGTTTAACTTTGCTTATTCAAACATGATGTGTTACGTCTATTTTAAGTTAAGTCTTGGGTTAGTCAAGGAAAGCAAACAAGAGGTTTTGTTATCTTTGTCTTTGCATCTCTTCCTAGGTTAGGCAAGTAAGCTGGGACGGGGTGTGACAACTTTGTATCAGAGCAAAAGGTTTTGGGAAGGGAACTAGGTTCATGCATTAAATTAGGAGCTTGTTGTCTTATTTGTTTTAATAAGATTGTATAATTTAGGACCATGGCTCGAGGTGGCAAACGAGGCAGGCAAGTGGAGACTGGAACTCAAGAAGCTACTGGTGATAGAGGAAGAGAGGTATCAGAGGGGGAGTCTAGTCATCCTCAGCAAGAGGTGAATATGGAGGAACAGATCTTTACGAGGATAACTCAAAGATTAGCTGAAAGTGTTGGATCAGCACAAGCAGATCCAAAAAAGAAGTATGGCATTGAAAGACTGAAAGCCTTAGGTGCAACAACATTTGAAGGCACGAGCGATCCCGCCGATCTTTGAGGTTTGGTTAAATCGATTGAGAAGTGCTTTAGGGTCATGCGATGCCCTCAAGAGGCGGGAAGGTCGATTTAGCGACATTCTTACTCCGAGAAAGAGCGGATGATTGGTTGAAGATAACTGAGAGCAGAAAAGGGGATGCTTGGAGCTGGAAAGAGTTTCGAAAGGCCTTTGAAGATAAGTATTACCCGAGCTCATATCGTGATGTGAAGAGGAACGAGTTTCTAGGACTCGTTCAGGAGTCGATGACTATAATAGAATATGAGAAGAAGTTCACGAGTTATCAAAGTATGCTAGCACTATTGTTGCAAGCGAGATAGATCGATGCAAGAGGTTCGAGGATGGTTTACGAGCGAGAGATCAGAACACACACACAAAGAAGTTACGAGAGTGGTGAGTTCTCCAAGCTTGTGGAGACGACATTACGAGTAGAGCGAAGCCTAGTAGATGACGGAATGGGAAAAGGAGCTGCAGGTGGTGGTCATAACACTTATTTTGTTGGTTTACCACGAGACCGATTCCAACGAGGAGATAATAGGAGATTCACTCCAGGTATCTCTGGAAAAGGAAGCTTTAAACCCCATCGTGGTGGGCAAACTACTCAAGGACTGCAGTGCAGTGGGCGTGGGGAAAGACAGAGGCAGCAGGGATCAAGTTTTCTGATAGGATCAGCAAGGGACTCCCGTACAGGGCAACCCAGTGAGTCAGTAGCTAGTTCAACAAGGAAACCTTTGTGCAGCACTTGTAGAAAGTATCATTGGGGTCGATGTTTGAGTGGCGAAATGTATGTTTCAACTGTGGGGAAGGTGGTCACTTCAAAAGGGAATGCCCCCAATTAATGCAAGAAGGCATGGTGGGACAGAGAACTACATCGCATACTGTGAACAAGCATCAAAATACTGGGGCAACTGGAGGAGAAGGCACTAGTAGTGCTAAGCAAAAGTGGCAGGTAGGTCGATCCCGACAATAGGGGAAGATTTACGCCATGACACAGCAGGAGGCAGATGATGCACCAGAAGTTGTTACAGGTACACTTTCTATCTGTAGTAAACCTGCACATGCATTACTAGATCCGTGAGCTACACATTCTTTTATCTCTAAAATGTTTGCTGCTAGCATTGTTGCGAAGTTAGAACCTTTATCTGAGGAGCTGTGTATTTATACTCCTATTGGTGATATGTCAATAGTTTGTAGTGTTTATACTAATTGTATGGTGGAAGTGAATGGTATGACCATGACAACTGAACTGATTCCCTTAGATCTACAAGAGTTCGAGGTTATTTTGGGGATGGATTTCTTATCTATGTATCATGCCTTAATGGACTGCCATAGGAAGGAAGTTGTGTTGAAGAAATCAGGCGGCACTGAGGTTGTGTTTAAGGGACATAGGAAGATATTGCCTACTTGTATGATATCAACTATTAAAGCTGGGAAATTATTGAAGAAAAGTTGTACAGCATATCTTGCATATGTAGTTTGTGCACCAGTGAGTAAATCGAAACCTGAAGACATTCCAGTAGTATGTGAGTATTTAGATGTCTTCCCAGAAGAGCTAACAGGGTTACCACCTGATAGAGAGGTGGAGTTTACCATAGACCTGATGCCAGGAACAGCGCCAATATCTCAAGCCCCGTATAGGATGACACCGAAGGAATTGAAGGAATTGAAAACTCAGTTGCAGGAGTTGGTGGATAAGGGTTATATTCGACCAAGTGTATCTCCGTGGGGAGCACCTGTGTTGTTTGTTAAAAAGAAGGATGGGACATTATGATTATGTATTGATTACCGACAACTGAATAAGGTAACAATACGTAACACATATCCTTTGCCCCCCATAGATGACCTGTTCGATCAACTAAAGGGTGCCTCAGCGTTTTCCAAAATTGATTTACGATCAGGATACCATCAACTGAAGATCAATGATTCTGATGTACCAAAAACAACTTTAGGACAAGGTATGGGCATTATGAATTCTTGGTAATGCCATTCGGGTTAACTAATGCGCCAGCAGCATTCATGGATCTCATGAATCGGGTATTTCATCCTTACCTTGATCAGTTTGTGATAGTATTTATTGATGACATCTTGGTGTACTCATAAAGTAGAGAAAAGCATGCAGAACATATCAGAATAGTGCTACAGACATTACGAGATCGGAAGTTGTATGCTAAATTTAGTAAATGTGAGTTTTGGCTGGAACAGGTTGTGTTTTTGGGACACGTAGTATCAACAGCTGGAGTACAAGTGGATCCTCAGAAGACGGAAGCTATAGTTAAGTGGGAACAACCAACTTCAATAACGGAAGTCCGTAGTTTTTTGGGCCTTGCAGGATACTATCAACGTTTTGTCGAGGGCTTTTCGAAGATAGCTCTTCCATTAACCAGTTTGACAAAGAAGAATACGAAGTTCGAGTGGAGTGAAAAGTGTGGAAAAAGTTTTCAAGAGTTAAAGAACAGACTTGTCACAGCACCGGTACTAACTCTACCCAACCCGGGAAAAGAGTTTGAGGTTTACTGTGATGCCTCACATCAGGGCCTTGGGTGTGTACTTATGCAGGATGGGAAAGTGATTGCTTATGCCTCAAGACAGTTAAAAAAACATGAATGTAATTATCCTACTCATGATCTGGAGCTCGCAGCAGTGGTGTTAGCTTTAAAGATTTGGAGGCATTATCTGTTTGGTGAGAAGTGTTGTATTTACACAGATCATAAAAGTTTAAAATACATCTTCGAACAGAAAGAGTTGAATTTGAGACAACGGCGGTGGCTTGAATTGATAAAAGATTATGACTGCACGATCGAATACCACCCAGGGAAGACTAATGTTGTAGCTGGTGCACTGAGTAGGAAGTCGAACCAACGTATGGGTTCACTTAATGCTGTTAGAGTGGCTCTATTTGAGGAGCTCAAGAGTTCTAATGCAAAAGTGAATGTTGGTGACAAAAGGAACTTGTTAGCTCATTTCTGGTAAGACCTACCTTAATTAATGATGTTATAACAAGTCAAGCTAAAGACCCTACCCTGAAGAAATTGATAGAAGAGGTGAACTTGAATCAGAGAGCAGATTACGAAGTAAGGCGTGATGGAGCGTTGATGAAGTATGGTAGATTTTGTGTATCTAAAGATGAAACTTTGAGAAATGCGATACTAGAAGAAGCACATAGTTCAGCCTATGCGATGCATCCAAGAGGTACAAAGATGTATCGGACCTTAAAGAACCATGATTGGTGGCCAGGAATGAAACGAGAAATAGCGAGTATGCCTCTAAATGTCTAATTTGTCGTGCCAGTGAAACTGAGCAAACAGAAACCGGAGGGCTTCTAAATCCACTCCCAATACACGAATGGAAGTGGGAGCATGTAACGATGGATTTCTTATTTGGACTTCCCCGAACACCGAGTGGTTATGGCGGGATTTGGGTGATAGTAGACAGATTGACTAAAGATCGCTTTCGATTTTTACCCGTCAAGGTAACTTTTACTCTGGATAAACTTGCTAGATTATATGTTGACAGGTTGTAAGCCAACACGAGCCCCAATATCTATTGTGTCGGATAGGGATTCGAGATTTACTTCAAGTTCGCCGAGTCTCCAAGATGCTTTGGGAACTAAGTTGCACTTTAGTACAACATTTCATCCACAAACCGATGGTCATCGAAAGAACCATTCAAACCCTCGAAGACATGCTTGAGCATGCGTCTTGCAATATAAAGGAAGTGGGAGACTCACCTATCATTGATGGAGTTTGCATACAATAATAGTTATCATTCTAGCATCGGAATGGCACCGCATTTAGCATTATATGGAAGGAAATGTAGAACCCTATTTCTTTGGGGAGGTAGGAGAAAGGAAGTGATAGGGCGAGAGTTGGTCCAAGATACCTCGGAGAATGTTAAATTTATCGGGAAAAGATCAAAGACAAAGACAAGATAGACAAAAGAGCTACGCTGACAAACGAAGAAGAGATTTAGAATTCGAAATCGAAGACAAAGTTTTCCTCAGACTATCCCCATGGAAGAGTATTTTGCGGTTCGGAAGGAAGGGGAAACTGAACCCGAGATATATAGGGCCTTACGAGATTCTGGAACGTGTAGGGCTATCAGCTTACAGATTAGCTTTACCGATAGAATTGTCTCGGGTACATAATGTTTTCCATGTATCAATGTTGACGAAATACATTTCTGATAGGTCACATGTGCTCAAGGTAGAACCAATACAACTTAAGGAGAATCTATCATATGAGGAAGAACCTCTACAAGTACTGGATCGGAAAGAACAGGTGCTTAGGAACAAGTCAATACCACTGGTAAAGGTCTTGTGGAGAAATCACGACGTCGAGGAAGCAACATGGGAAAGCGAAGACACAATGAAAGAAAAGTACCCACAACTTTTCTCGTGCTGAATTTCAAGGGCGAAATTCCTCTTAAGGGGGTAGTAAATTGTAAGCCCTAAAACCTATTCTCTTTTATCATTTAGCACTCGTTCATGATTTTTGAAATATGTAAAATCGTATAGGTTGCACTAAACGATGTCGTGATCGAATTTGGGAATCTATTGAATTTGGAGCTACAATGTGTCTAAACTTCATAAGGGGATAGGTAAACCATTGAAATAAGCATATTAAAAGTTGCATTGAAGTAAGTTCAAATCATTAGCAAATTGGAGAAGTTTTAGGTGCATCAAGTATTGAATGGAAGATCATATGTCTCACAAACTTAGGATAAGTTGGCTAAATGCTTAGGGTTTATTTACACACTTATTTTGTTGTTTTAAAAAGGTGATTATGATGTAAATACTGAAGTAGGAGCTGGCCATAGGAGGTGAAGGCTCGAAGTTAAGTTTGGCAAGAAGGTGGTGTCAAATGTTTACTAAGACAGCAAGCAGCTGGAAAATGGGCCAACTTCAATCGATCATATCTCTCTGTCTACTGAACCAAATTCGATGATTTTTGTTTCCAAATCTCATAAATTGAGCGTAGAATACGAAACTGGTCGGCGTTGAAGAAAATACCAAGAGAGCCAAAGAGAAAAGTGCAGAACAGTGAAGGGTGTTCACGTTTCTCGGGTAGCAGAACACTATGAGGAGATCAGTCTGTTTTGAGCTCTTAGGAGGAATTAGATGCTGATATTTTGAGGTAAGTAAGATAACATGTTGTCCTTGAGGTTTATCAAAAAATATTTGGTGGTTGTGTTGATAAATTTGGAGGAACCCAAGCTGGAAGTTGAACCTGTAATTTTAGGTGAAAGGGAAAAACTTCTAGCAAGAGATTGAAGGAGATTCTCTTCCATTTCTATATACCTCATAACCAATTGTGTGTATGGCTATTCTTAATTGAGTTATGGGACTGAATTAGACCTGTTTCTTAGGTGCATAAGGAAAGGAATTGATGTTACTATTTTGTTAAGAGGAAGGCAGAAGACAGAAGTATGCTGTCAAATCCGGGGAGTCTCTGATGTTTTGGTTGTATTGATCTGCATACTTGGAGTTAGAAGCTCTAATTGGTAAGGTTCGAAAGCTTATTGAATTTTCTACACCTTTTGTGAAGAAATCGTGACTAGAAAATGTCTAGAAGATGTCTTAAATATCAGATTACATTTGTTGTGCAGCAGGAAATCCGAATCTGAAAACAGCAGAAGTCTGTTTTGAGGAAAGTATCTTTCGAGGTATTTCTGGATAAATCCGTTTGGAATTTCAATTTCATGTCTTCATACGATTTTTAGAGGGTTCAAAAAGAAAGAGTTTGGTATAAATTACATTATTTGTGGATAAGTATTGAAGAAGTTATGGCGGTCTGAATACATGGCAGAAAATCTGAAAATGCTGGAAAATTTAAAAGTGTGTTTTCTTGCAGGTTTTAAGGTTAAAAATCACGAGCTCGAGGTTCTAATGGTTGAGTTGGTTTGTTTGACAGGCCAAGAGCAAATAGGTCAAGTTTACAAGCCAAGGTTCTAATTCTAATACTGTGAGTGACTCTATCTTAGAACTATGCTTAGCATATGTTTTTCTTAAAAAAAACATAATTGTTGATCATTGAATCTTGTTTGAACTAATTATGTATAGCTTCATGGAGTTCCTAACATAAAGTTCATGATGGAACCTAAGCATGCTTTGAATTAGTTGTAACTATAAATCCAAGTATGAAAATTAAATTATGAAAGTATGCTTTCCTTTAGAGAATGTTTTGTGTAAATCCACTTGGGAACATGATTAGATGATAATATGAGATTGTCAAGAAATTGTTGTATGTGTTATAAAGACATGATTTCCATGGTAAACAAGTTATGCCCTTGATCATGGTTAACCCCTAATACTGAAGGACATTCGAGAAGGTACTTATGGGGGAATGAATCATAATTTCTCGATACTGAAGGACAATGAGAATGTATTCGGGTAGTAAATGGTCTTACATTAATACTGAAGGACATAGAGAAGGTATTAGGGAAAACCAAAGGGCCAAAGGTATTCCACGTGCACGTGAGGTACAAATGTAACTCTACCACCTCTATGGTTCGAAAGTGGTATCATGCTATGTGTTTTATTGTTATGAGCTTCTACATTATTGATCTATCTACACTCAATATAATACTACATTATGAGTTATGTTCTATGCATAAGTGGTGACTTAAACCTGTAAATTGGAAGCATGGTTTGTTTATATTAAGCTATTTTCTACTTATAATCTGCCATTATTATGCTTCACCTTTGAGCTTATGATAGACACCTCACGTTTTCTTTATGTCTACTCTTCCCAGGTAGCAGACGAGTTTCCAGTGCTTATCCTTCACAAGACCTATTTGCCACCACGCCATTTAACTCCTTATATATACACTTTCTTTGTATATGGTTTGTAATGAGAACATATTAGATGGGTTGTAATAAACTTGGAAACTTTATGTCTATCTAAAGAACATAGTAAAGGAAGTGAATGTGTTTCATATATACGTGTATATCAGTGCTTAACTTTGCTTATTCAAACATGATGTGTTACGTCTATTTTAAGTTATGTCTTGGGTTAGTCAAGGAAAGCCAACAAGAGGTTTTGTTATCTTTGTGTTTGCATCTCTTCCTAGGTTAGGCAAGTAAGCTGGGACGGGGTGTGACACGTTTTAACCGTTGTCCAGTGTTCAGATCCTTTATTGGATTGATACCTACTAACCATTTCAACTGCAAAACAAATGTCTGACCTAGTACACAACATGGCGTACATCAGGCTCCCAATAGCTCATGCATAAGGAATCCGTCTCAAATCCTCAACCCCTTGAGGTGTCTTAGGACACTGTTCCTTAGACAAATGTACTCCATATCTAAAAGGCAATAAACCCTTTTTGGTGTCTTGCATCTTATACCTCAACAATACTTTGTCGATGTAAGATGTTAGAGAGAGGGCTAGTGTTTTATTCTCGCAGTTTCGGACAATCTGGATCCCAAGAACAAATTGTGCATCACCCAAATCTTTCATCTGGAATTGCGTTGCTAGCCAATTCATAATGTCAGTAAGATAACCAACATCATTCAAATGAGTAGGATATCATCCACATATAGAACTAAAAAATGCGACAAAACTATTAATGATTATCTTGTAGATAGAAGGTTCATCATCATTTTGATTAGAGCCAAAAGATTATTGTCTCATCAAATCTTATATTCCAGGACCTAGACGCTTGTTTGAGTGCATAGATTGACCTTTTAAGCCTGCAAACATTTTGCTCTTGTCCTTGTTCAATGAACCCTTTGGGTTGGTCCAAGTAGAGTTTCTCGTCAAGATGTCTTGACATCCATTTGCCATACCTCATAGTCATAATATGCGACAACGACAAGTAGAATACGGATATACTTTACCATAGCAACAGGTGAAAAGGTTTCCTCATAGTCAACCTGTAAACCCGAGATCTTTCTTTGGAACTTCCTTAATATCAAACAACAAAAGAAAGGAAGAAATGAATGCTTAAAACTTGGTTTTCCTTGTTTTAAAAAGGAAAGAAATGAAGTGAAAGGCAAAAGGAAAACAAGGAAGGAAAGTTTAAACCATTTTGGTTTGGATTGCTTTTAAGACAAAAGAAGAAAAGGAAATGAAACAATGTTTAATATACTAAGTTTGTTTTGTTTTGCAAAGAAAAGATAAGAAATGAAAGATAAAGGAAAGGAAAGAAAAGGAAAAAAAAAGAATGTAAAAGGGAAAAGGAAAGTGGGTGGTGGATCCCACCTTAGTTTTCTTTTTAAATTAACCTATTCTATCGATTTCCTTCTCATTTTCAACAAGGATCAGCAAGGGTTTCCATGAGAGAAGCAGAAAGGAAGAGGAAGAAGGGGTTTTGGTGCTGGAATTGCAGAAGAGAGGGAGGAGAACTCAAAGATTACTTGTGTAGCAGCAAGGTGAACAACTCAGACCAGTTCTGCTATTTTATTCATCACGAGCTCCACAGGAAGAGGTAAGATTTGAGATTTTGTTTCATGAAAGTTAACTCATATTGGAACAAAATGCGTGAAGAAAGCTCGAGCAAATTCAGATCTTAAGCTACTGTTTTGTGAAGAGAAAGACAGAAGACAGAATTTGCTGTCAAATCCGAGAAGTCTCTGATGTTTTGGTTGTACTGGTCTGTAGAGTTGGAACCAGAAAGTCTAATAGGTATGGTTGGAAACCTTATTGAATTTCCTACAACTTGCATGAAGAAATCGTGAATAGAAAATGACTGGAAGATGTTGTAAATAGCAGGTCAAGTTTCGGGTTGCAGCAGAAAATCGAATCTGGAATAGCAGAAGTTGGTTCCTGGGAAAGAAGACTTCGAGGTATTTCTGAACCAATCTATTGGGAATCTCATTTTCATGTCTTCATAAGAGTTTTAGAGGATTCAAAAAGGAAGAGTTTGGTATAAATTTCACCCTGTTTGGCTAAGTAATGAAGGAGTTATGGCTGTCTGAAAACAGGGCAGAAAATCTGAAAATGCTGGAATTTTGAAAGTGTGTTTTCTTGCAAGTTTTAAGGTCAAAAATCATGAGCTCGATGTTCTAATGATTGATTTGGCTTGCTTGACAGGCCAAGAGCAAATAGGTCAAGTTTACAAGCCAAGGTTCCAATTCTAATACGGTGAGTGACTCTATCTTAGAACTATGATTGACCTATGTTTTTCTTCATGAACATAAGTGTTGATAATTACATCTTGATTGAACTAGTTGTGATTGGCTTCATAGAGTTTTCTAACATAAAGTCATGATGGAACCTAAGCATGCTTTGAATTTGTTGTAACTATAAATCCAGGTATGGAAACTAAATTATGAAAGTATGCTTTCCTTTAGAGAATGTTTTGTGTAAATCCACTTGGGAACATGTATAAATGACAATGTGGAAATGTCAAGGAATTGTTGTATGTGTTATAAAGACATGATTTCCATGGTACACAAATTATGCCCTTGTTTGGGGTTAACCCCTAATACTGAAGGACATTCGAGAAGGTACTTAGGGGGGAATGAATCATGATATCCCGATACTGAAGGACAATGAGAAGGTATCCGGGAAGTAAATAGTTTTACCTAAATACTGAACGACAATGAGAAGGTATTCGGGTAGTAAATGGTTTTACCTTAATACTGAAGGACATAGAGAAGGTATTAAGGAAAACCAAACGACCAAAGGCATTCCACGTGCACGTGAGAGAGAGAGTGGTACGAACCTTATTGGTATAAATGTAACTCTACCACCTCTATGGTTTAATGTGGTATCATGTCATGTGTTTTATTGTCATGAGTTTCTATTTTATTGATCTATCAACCCTCGATATGTTAGTACATTTCGAGTTTTGTGCTATGCACATGTGATGACTTAAACACAGTAAATTGGAAGCATGATTTGTTTATGTTTACAAACAGGATGTTAGGCTATTTTCTACTTATAATCACCATTATTATGATTCACCTCGTGAGCTTATAATGTTTTAAAGATAGACACTCACCGAGCTTTTTAGCTCATTCTTTCAATGTTTTCAAACCTTTTCGTAGAGATCGAGCTCACAGTACTGACATCCTGCCATAGTCTGTGGAAGTTTCATAAGTTGATAGTTTGTACGTGGGTGGTGGTATTGTATAGCAAGTCGTTATGTAGTTATAGAAGTTTTGTACATTAGTGATTGTATAAACATTGAGTTGTCTTGTGTTGTTTTGATGCACTTGACTTTTAGTTTCCAAGAGAGACTTATGAAGGGTTTCTCCTTGTGTATGTTTAATAGTTGTCCAGTTTCTGCTGTGTTATGTTAAAATGTTACATATGCGAACATAGTATGTTTATCAGGAGTACAAGGTCAACAGGTATTGTAAAGAGATAAACAATGTCTGTTGGCTTCACGCCGCCTTTCGAGCCTAGTTTTCATGTAGTTCGGAAGGGGGTGTGACAACTTGGTATCAGAGCAATTAGCTTCATGGGAATGAGACAGAGCAAGTTAGCTCTAGAAGGAACTGAAAAGTAAATAGCAAGTTATCGAGTTAGTTCAATAGAACTAGTAGAGCATGGTCCAAGTAAGGATAAGAGTAAGTCCAGTCAGGACTAGAATGTGAACACAAGTCTAGAATTGTGCATTTGAGTTGAGTACTCATTACATGTCTAGTATGTTAATATGTTATAGAAGTCATGCCACCACGTACTAGCAGACGATGCAGGCAAGATCAGGACGGGACGCAGGATCCTACCCAAGATCAATCCCAGTGGAGATCTAGTGCCCCGAGAGTTCAGATAGGGGCCAAAACTAAGCAGCATGCTAATTCCTCACAGGAGGTAGGTAAGCCATAGGTAGCAGGGCTAAGTAATCCAGATAAGACATATATAATAGATTACCTAAAAGAATTAGGAGCTACAGTGTTTGAGGGTTCCAAAGATCCAGCTGAAGCTGAGGTTATCCAGCTGAAGCTGAGGTTTGGCTGATTAAGCTTGATAAATGTTTTGATGTTATGAGTTGCTCTGAGGAGCGAAATGTTAAGTTGGCCACATTCTTGCTGCTAAAGAAGGCAGAAGGATGATGGAGATCGATGTTAGCCAGTTGTAGTGATGCACGTACTTCATACTGGCAAACTTTTAGAAGTACATTTGAAAATAAATATTACCCTAGCACGTACCGAGAGGAAAAGAGGGATGAATTCTTAGAACTAAAACAAGAGACACTTTCAGTGGCTGAGTATGAGAGAAGATATACCGAGTTGTCGCGGTATGTTGATGTGATTGTGGCATCTAAGAGCGACAGGTGTCGACGATTTGAAAGAGGGTTACGACCTGAGATACGTACCCCAGTTACAACCATTGCTAAATGGATTGATTTCTCCCAGCTGGTAGAGACTGCTCTACGTGTTGAGCGAGTATAGCAGAGAGGTGCGATCGATGAGTGAAGCCTAGTTGTGGAGGCTTCGACAACAAGCAGTTTCCAAGGTCGTGAGCAGCGGAGGTTCACACTTGGAGTAAATGTTTCCAAGTCAATATTACTTTAAGGATCGAACTAGTAGTCGGGCATCAAGGCAGATGAGTGTGGGTAGTGCCTATCAGGGGCAGAGTTAAAGTGAACCTAGTTAGTTTGTTTGATTGGCAGCAAGTTGCATGGAGGGCAAGAGTCAAATGCCAGTATAGCAAGGAAAACTCCATGTGTGATCTGTTGCAAGAATCATCAAGGTCATTGTCTTGTGAGTGTTGGTACATGCTACCAAGCATCTTGACAACCAAGACATGTCAAGAGGATTGTCCACGGCTATGGGCGACAATGCAGAGGGACTAGGAGTTAAGTCCCGATTAGTTGAGCAACAGAGTATCGGTGAGTTGCAAGAGAGGCACCACCAGTGGTGTTAGACTAAAGAGAGTTGTAGGGAGGCCTAGGCAACACGGAAAGGTCTAGGTTATGACTCAAAGAAGAAGTCGAGGATGCACCGAGATATGATTATTGGTAAATTACTATTTGAAATGTACCTGCACTTGTCTTGATAGAACAAGGTGCTACACATTTCTTTGTTTTTAGTATGTTATTGACTAAGTTGAATGGGAAGCTAGAACCTTTATGTAAAAGGTTAGTTATATACACTCCAGTTGGTGATGCTTTATTAGTCAATCCAAGATGCAAAATTGTGAGGTCTTAGTAGAAGGTCTCAATATGTTAGTGGATCTTCTTCCACTAGAGTTGCAGTGTTAGATGCAATCCTAGGAATGGATTTCTTATTCACTCATTATGCTTCCGAGAAATTGCCATATAAAGGAAGTTGTTTTCAAGAAACCGAGATTAGTTGAAGTGGTTTTATGGGATGAAAGAAAGATTATCCCTACGAGTTTGTTTTTTCACGACATTCAAAGCTCGAAGTTATTGAGGAAAGGTTGCACGACGTTTCTTGCACATGTAGTTAAGGTGCAGAAAGAAAAGTTAAAACTAGAAGATGTTCTTGTTGTGAACGAGTTTCTTAATGTTTTTCCAGCAGATCTGTCAGGGTTGCCACCTGATAGGGAAGTTGAGTTCACTATTGAATTGCTACAAAAAAACAACCTCTGTATCGCAAGCGCCGTATAGAATGGCTCCAAGTGAGATCAGGGAGCTAAAGATGCAGTTATAAAGACTAGTAGATAAGGGATACATCAGACCTAGTGTATCGCCTTGGAGAGCTCCAGTGTTATCTGTGAAAAAGAAAGATGTTATCCGTAGATTATGCATTGATTATAGATAGTTAAACAAAGTCACAATACGTAATAAGTATTCTTTACCCTTAATAGATGACTTGTTTGACCAGTTATGAGGTGCATCGATGTTTTGTAAGATTAATTTAAGATCAGGATATCATAAGTTAAAGGTCAGAGAATCAGACATTCCTAAGACGTTTTTCATAATGAGGTACGAGCATTATGAGTGTTTAGTAATGCCATTCGGTTTAACAATGCACTAGCAGTTTTCATGGACCCCATGGACAGGTTTTCCACCAGTATTTGGATAACTTTGTAATAGTGATTATTGATGATATACTAGTTTACTCAGTTGACAGGAAAGCTCATGAGGAACATTTGAGGATTATTCTGCAAACACTACGAGATAAACAGTTGTACGCTAAATTCACCAAATTTGAGTTTCGGTTGAATTAGGTAGTGTTTCTGGGGCATGTTGTTTCAGCAAATGGAGTTAGTGTGGATCCGCATTAAGTGAAAGTTGTGGTCAACCGGGAGAGACCAAACAAGATGATGGAGAGTGCGTGTAGTTTCCTAGGCTTGGCAGGATACTACAGACGGTTTGTTGAGGATTTCTCACGATTAGCATTACCATTAACAATTTTGACAAGGAAGAATGCTAAGTTTGAATGGTTAGATAAGTGTGAACAGGGTTTTCAAGAGCTGAAAAAGAGGTTAGTTACAACACCTATTCTGACACTTCCTGTAACGGGAATAGAGTATGTAATTTATTGTGACGCCTCGAGGCAAGGTTTAGGGTTTGTGCTCGTGCAAGAAGGAAAAGTAATAGCTTATACGTCAAGACAATTGAAAAAGCACGAATGTAATTACCATACCCATGATCTTGAGTTAGCAGCAGTTGTTCTAGCATTGAGGATCTGGAGACATTACCTGTTTGGTGAAAGGTGTCACATTTACACAGATCATAAAAGTCTGAAGTATATCTTTGATCAAAGGAAGTTTAATATGAGACAGAGAAGATGGTTAGAACTGATTAAAGATTATGATTGTACCATAGAATACCATCCTGGTAAGGTGAATGTGGTAGCAGTTACATTGAGCAGGAAGTCAAGACTTCCTAGGGATGCCTTGTGTGGTATTCGAGCAACATTTTTTTTTTAAGTACTCTAAGGGTTTCTAAGGCAGCTGTGATTGCAAAGAATTCAGGGGGGGTCTCTTAGCTCAATTTCAGATCAGGTCTTCACTCGTAACAAAGATTGTGAGAAGACAATCAGAGAATAGTAACTTGCAGAAAATGTTTGGAAAGTCCAAACAGGGCCCAGAAGCGAAATTTAAAATGAGATCAGACGGAGACATAGAGAAACAGGGAAGACTATGTGTTCCGAGTGTTAGTGAGCATAAGAATGTTATTCTAGAAGAAGCTCACAGTTCAGCTACGCTGTGCATCCATGAAGCACCAAGATGTGTAAAACCTTGAATGGGACATATTGGTGGCCTGAGATGAAGCGGGAGATAGTTGATTATGTTGATAGATGTTTAATCTGTCAGCAAGTTAAACCAGTTAGACAGAAGCAAAAAGGACTCCTTAACCCATTGCTAGTGTCGGAATGGAAATGGGAGCGTATTACTATGGTTTTTCTGTGTAGATTACCACGAACTTCAAATGGACATGATGGTATATGATAATGGTCGATAGACTCACTAAGACAACAAGGTTTATACCGATTAAAATCGACGTCTACACTTGATCAACTTGTTAAGCTATACGTCGACAAAATTGTGAGTCAATGCGGAGTGTCAGTGTCCATACTTTCAGATAGAGATCCGAGATTTACTTCTATGTTTTGGCCTAGTTTACAGAAAGCTATGGGAACAAAACTGAAGTTTAGTACAACATTCCATCCTCAGACAGATGGGCAGTCCGAGAGGACCATCCAGACCCTAGAAGACATGTTGCAAGCATGTGTCTTTCAAGTTAAGGGAAGTTGAAATACACACCTATCACTTATGGAATTTGCTTACAATAACAATTATCAGTCTAGTTTTGACATGGCACCATTTGAAGCTCTAGATAAAAGATCGTGTAGAACGCTCGTATATTGGAATGAACTGGAAGAGCGGAAGCTAATCGGACCTGAGTTGGTGCAAGTTATGACAAACAATAGTAAGATAATCAGAGAGAATCTGAAGATAGCACAAGACCGTCAGAAGAGTTACGCAGATAAGCGACGAAAGGACTTAGAATTCCAAGTTGGAGATCAAGTTTTCTTGAAGTTATCTCCGTGGAGAGGTGTCCTTCGTTTTGGTAAGAAGGGTAAACTAAGCCCTAGATATATTGGTCCTTATCCAGTAACGGGACGAGTTGGGTCAGCAGCCTACAGATTGGAGTTGCCAGCAGAACTATCTCGAGTTCATGATGTATTTCATGTGTCCATGTTGAGGAAGTGTATTCCAGATCCGACACATATGTTGCAAGCACAACCAGTTGAGTTGAAAGAAGACATGAGTTACATAGAGGATGCAGTTCAAATCCTCGGCAGAAAAGAACAAGTTTTGAGAAACAAGGCGATCCCACTCGTGAAGGTTCGTTGGAGACATCACGGAGTGGAGGAGGCAACCTGAGAGTTAGAAGACTAATGAGGAGGAAGTATCCGATGATTTTTACCTAAGGACTACTAAATTTCGAGGACGAAATTTCTTAAGGGGAGGTAAGTTGTAAACCCGAGATCTTTCTTTGGAACTTCCTTAATATCAAACAACAAAAGAAAGGAAGAAATGAATGCTTAAAACTTGGTTTTCCTTGTTTTAAAAAGGAAAGAAATGAAGTGAAAGGCAAAAGGAAAACAAGGAAGGAAAGTTTAAACCATTTTGGTTTGGATTGCTTTTAAGACAAAAGAAGAAAAGGAAATGAAACAATGTTTAATATACTAAGTTTGCTTTGTTTTGCAAAGAAAAGATAAGAAATGAAAGATAAAGGAAAGGAAAAAAAAGGAAAAAAAAAAGAATGTAAAAGGGAAAAGGAAAGTGGGTGGTGGATCCCACCTTAGTTTTCTTTTTAAATTAACCTATTCCATCGATTTCCTTCTCATTTTCAACAAGGAGCAGCAAGGGTTTCCATGAGAGAAGCCGAAAGGAAGAGGAAGAAGGGGTTTTGGTGCTGGAATTGCGAAGAGAGGAGGAGAACTCAAAGATTACTTGTGTAGCAAAGAAGGTGAACAACTCTCAGACCAGTTCTGCTATTTTATTCATCACGAGCTCCACAGGAAGAGGTAAGATTTGAGATTTTGTTTCATGAAAGGTAACTCATATTGGAACAAAATTCGTGAAGGAAGCTCGAGCAAATTCAGATTTTAAGCTACTGTTTTGTGAAGAGAAAGACAGAAGACAGAATTTGCTGTCAAATCTGAGAAGTCTCTGATGTTTTGGTTGTACTGGTCTGTAGAGTTGGAACCAGAAGCTCTAATAGGTATGGTTGGAAATCCTATTGAATTTCCTACAACTTTCATGAAGAAATCATGAATAGAAAATGACTGGAAGATGTTGTAAATAGCAGGTCAGGTTTCGGGTTGCAGCAGAAAATCGAATCTGGAATAGCAGAAGTTGGTTCCTGAGAAAGACGACTTCGAGGTATTTCTGAACCAATCTATTGGGAATCTCATTTTCATGTCTTCATAAGAGTTTTAGAGGATTCAAAAAGGGAGAGTTTGGTATAAATTCCACCCTGTTTGGCTAAGTAATGAAGGAGTTATGGCTGTCTGAAAACAGAGCAGAAAATCCGAAAATGCTGGAATTTTGAAAGTGTGTTTTCTTGTAAGTTTTAAGGTCAAAAATCATGAGCTCGAGGTTCTAATGATTGATTTGGCTTGTTTGACAGGCCAAGAGCAAATAGGTCAAGTTTACAAGCCAAGGTTCCAATTCTAATACGGTGAGTGACTCTATCTTATAACTATGATTGACCTATGTTTTTCTTCATGAACATAAGTGTTGATAATTACATCTTGATTGAACTAGTTGTGAATGGCTTCATAGAGTTTTCTAACATAAAGTCATGATGGAACCTAAGCATGCTTTGAATTTGTTGTAACTATAAATCCAGGTATGGAAACTAAATTATGAAAGTATGCTTTCCTTTTGAGAATGTTTTGTGTAAATCCACTTGGGAACATGTATAAATGACAATGTGGAAATGTTAAGGAATTGTTGTATGTGTTATAAAGACATGATTTCCATGGTACACAAATTATGCCCTTGTTTGGGGTTAACCCCTAATACTGAAGGACATTCGAGAAGGTACTTAGGGGGGAATGAATCATTATATCCCGATACTGAAGGACAATGAGAAGGTATCCGGGAAGTAAATAGTTTTACCTAAATACTGAAGGACAATGAGAAGGTATTCGGGTAGTAAATGGTTTTACCTTAATACTGAAAGACATAGAAAAGGTATTAAGGAAAACTAAACGACCAAAGGCATTCCACGTGCACGTGAGAGAGAGAGTGGTACGAACCTTATTGGTATAAATGTAACTCTACCACCTCTATGGTTTAATGTGGTATCATGTCATGTGTTTTATTGTCATGAGTTTCTATTTTATTGATCTATCAACCCTCGATATGTTAGTACATTTCGAGTTTTGTGCTATGCACAAGTGATGACTTAAACCTGTAAATTGGAAGCATGATTTGTTTATGTTTACAAACAGATGTTAGGCTATTTTCTACTTATAATCTGCCATTATTATGATTCACCTGTGAGCTTATAATGTTTTAAAGATAGACACTCACTGAGCTTTTTAGCTCATTCTTTCAATGTTTTCAAACCTTTTCAGGTAGAGATCGAGCTCCTGGTACCTGACATCCTACCATAGTCTGCTGGAAGTTTCATAAGTTGATAGTTTGTACGTGGCTGGTATTGTATAGCAAGTCGTTATGTAGTTATAGAAGTTTTGTACATTAGTGATTGTATAAACATTGAGTTGTCTTGTGTTGTTTTGATGCACTTGACTTTTAGTTTCCAAGAGAGACTTATGAAGGATTTCTCCTTGTGTATGTTTAATAGTTGTCCAGTTTCTGCTGTGTTATGTTAAAATGTTCCATATGCGAACATAGTATGTTTATCAGGAGTACAAGGTCAACAGGTATTGTAAAGAGATAAACAATGTCTGTTGGCTTCACGCCGCCTTTCGAGCCTAGTTTTCATGTAGTTCGGAAGGGGGTGTGACACAACCCCTTCATCCTAGGTATAACCATTTGCTACTAGTCTAGCTGAAACTGTTTGCACCTTTCTATCTATACCACGCTTTCTCTTGTAGATCCACTTACAACCTATAGGTTTTACCCCATCAGGTTTATATACAAGATCCTAAAAATAATTGAAGTGCATAGACTCCATTTCTTGGGGCATGACTATGACCCATTTGTCTTTGTCTCTGTCAACCATCGCTTGATTATAAGTCGATGGATCCTCACAGTCGTCATCTGATATAACAACTTGGGTTTCAGATAAACCCACGAAACGGTTAGGTTGTGTTATAACCCTCCCACTATGTCGAGGCATACTCAACTCTTGAGATGGACTCTCATGACTAGACAAGCTAGTATCAACAACTTTTGTTCACATACTAATTTTATTACAACTTTTGCTATTCTTCCGTGTAACTCACTTAACACAACTTTACTTCTTGGTTTGTGGTCCCTGATGTGGTCCTCCTCTAAGAAGTGACATTTGTCGACACAAGTACCTTATCGTCCTTAGATCATAAAATAATCAACCTCTTCTTTCTTTTGGGTAGCCTACGAATAAGCACAATTTTGAACGTGAATCCAACTTGTTTTGATATGTCACAAGCACATGTGCTGGACAACCCCAAATTATGGAATTACATAAACTACCTTTACGTTCTTTTCAGAGTTCAATAGGTGTTTCAGAAACAATCTTTGATGGCACATTGTTCAAAATGGATCCCGTAGTGTCTACTGCGTAACCCCACAAGGAATTAGGGAGATGCGCATAACTCAGCATTGATCAAACCATGTCCAACAAGTTTCTATTTCCCCTTTCCGATACACCATTTTTTTGTGGCGTACCGTAAGTTTAGAGTTGGGACGTAATTCTATGTTCTATCATATAGTTATGGAATTTTAAATCCATGTACTCTCCACCTCGATCTGATCGAAGTATTTTAATTGTTTTACCTAATTGATTTTCAACTTCAGTCTTGAATTCCTTGAACTTTTCAAGTGCTTCAGACTTATGATGCATTAGGTAAATGCCCAAATCTAGAATAATCATCTATGAAAGAGATGAATTATTCATAACCTCCTCTGGCTTTAACATTCATCGGACCAAAAAGGTCTGAATGTATAAGCTCAAGAGGTTCTTTGGCTCTATAACCTTTTCAACTAAAAGGTCTTTTAGTCATTTTGTCTTCTAGGCAGGATTCACATACAGGTAAAGTATTTTCTTCTAACTCATTAAGAAGTTCATTCTTTACCAATCTCTCAATCCTATTATGGTTAATGTGACCCAATCTAAGACGCCAAAGGTGAGCATTTTCTTTAGGAGAAATTTTAGGTTTCATAGTTTGTGTGTTTGTTGTTTTAAATAATTCAGTGTTCAAAACAGTTTTGATTGAATTAGACCTTAAAGCATACAATGCATTTTCTAACGAAACTGAACATATTTTTTCACACCCCCTCCCAACTCACTACTTAACCTTGGAAGAGATGCAAAGACAAAGATAACCAACCCTCTTACAGGCTCTCCCTGACTAACCCATGACTTAACATAAAATTAAACGCAACACAACACGTTTGACGAAGCAAGATTGAACAGTGAAATACACATGTGAGTATGACACATTCACTTCCAGTACTATGTTCTTTTGCTAGTCATAGAGCTTTCAAGTTTATTGCAACCCAACTAATATGTTTTCACTACAAACAATATACACAAGAATGTGTATATACAAGGAGCTAAAACGACGTGGTGACAAACAAGTCTCGTCAAGGTTAAGCGGCGAGAACTCGCTGCACTACACAGGAAGAGTAAACATAATGAAAACGTGAGATGGGAAGCCCAGTGATTGTCTATTTTTAAAACGTTATATGCTCGCAGGTGAAGCATAATAATGGGCAGTCTATAAGTACAAATAACTTAACACTTGATTGTAAACATAATCAAGCCATGCTATCAATTTACCGGTTTAAGTCACCACTTATGTATAACAAAAAAACTCATAATGTAGTACTAAAATGAAGAATAAACAGATTAATAGTGTAGAAGCTCATAACAATAAACTCATGGCATGATGCCGCTTTCGAACCTTAGCGGTGGTAGAGTTATCTTTATGCCAACAACGTTCATACCTCTCTCACGTGCACGTGGAATGCCATTGACACTTTGGTTGTTCCTAATACCTTCTCTATGTCCTTCAGTATTAGGATAAGACCATTTACTACCCGAATACCTTCTAATTGTCCATCAGTATCGGGAAAACACGATTCCTCCTTCCCAAGTACTTTCTCGATGTCCTTCATCTTCAAGTTAACAACATATGAGGGCATACTTTGTTACCATGGAAATAATGTTTTCTAAACACATACAACAATTTCTCAAAATTTGCATATTACTTTCCAAAACATGTTTCCAAGCGAAGTTACACAATGCATTCTCGAGAGGACATCATACTTACATAATTAGTTTCCATACTTGAATATATAGTTACATATTAATTCAAAACATGCTTAAGTTCCATCAAGAACATTATGTCAAAAACTCCATGAAACTATACAAAATTAATTCAAGCATAATTCGATGATAAACATTTTGAAGAAAAACAAAGGTCAAGTATAGTTCTAAAATAGAATCACTCACAATCACCAAAAGGATTCCAAAGATTATAAGCTATTCCTATCTCCGTTTACCCTGAAGATGAAATTAATAACATTAATTCCTTTCCTTCTGCACCTTAAAAGCAAATCTAATTCAGTCTCATAACTCAATTCATAATAACCATACACACTTGGTTGTAAGGTATATAAAAATGGAATCACATCTCCTTCAATCTCTTGCTAGCAGTTGTTTCCCTGCACCTAAAACTTCAGGTTCAACTTTCAACTTGTGTTCCTCAAAGTTTATCAAAACAACCACCCAATCGTTTTTTAAAACCTTAAGTACAACATCTTAGCTTACTTATCTCATAATTTCATCTTCTAATTGTTCCTCAAGAGCTTAAAAGTCGACCAGTTTCGTATTCTACGCTCCATTTCTTAGATTTTGACTAAAAAATCATCGAGTTTGGTTCAGTAAACTAAGAGATGTGGTCGTTTGAAGTTGATTCATTTTCCAATGCTTGTCATGTTTTACTAAATCTTTGACAACACCTACTTGCCAAATTTAACTCGAGGGCTTCACCTCCTTTGGCCCGCTCCTAGTTTAATATTTACATCATAATCCCCTTTTTAAAATAGCAAAATTAGTATGTAAATAAACCTACAACATTTAGCCATCTTTACCTAAGTTTGTGAGAAATAAGGGCTTTTCATTCAATACATAATGCACTTAAAATTTATCCAATTTGCTAATGATCTTTACTTATTTCAATTAAACTTTTAATATGCTTATTTCAATGGCTTACTTATCTCTGTATGAAGCTTTAAACACATTTTAGTCTACAATTCAATAGATTCCAAAATCCGATCACGACATCCATTAGTGCAACCTATATCATTTTGCATATGTCAGAACATCATGTATGAGTGCAAAATAATAAAAAACAAAATAGAGTTTTGGGCTTACATATTTCCACACATTTCTTAAAAATAAACAAATTATTCAAAGAAAACGAAACAAAAATACATTGTTCAAGTCATTAACTCGAACGTGATCCTCCTTATGTATCTACTACACACCGTTCAAGTTCTAGTTCTCTCATAAATTCAATTGCCCTGGACCTTAGTTTATTTGAAAAGTTTACAAATAATGCGAGACACAAAGTAATGAAATAAATAACTCTTATTAATTTCAAACAACATTTTACAAACACGAGATTAGGAAAAAAATCCCAACAAAGTCATGCTGGCAACATTTGCCTCACCTTTCGATCCATGAATTTTAATCAAAGATTGATAGGTCTGGAGTTCATTCAGAAGCGAGGTAAGATTAAAAATAAGCTTGTTCGTAAGAGTTTCCGAATGAAGTCGACTGGCTCGATTCATCGATGGAAGCACCATTCGACTCCGCGATGTTAAAGCGTACCATCATATCAAGGACATGATCCCGAACAGATGAACCCTCTTGCATCATCGAGTTGAATATATACTTGAGGACATTGTGTCGGGCTGTGTAGTCAGTCATATGTCCAAACATACCTACACATCAATCCATGATTTCCTTAGCGGTCATCATGCCTTCGTGCTTCTTGGCTAATATGTAAGACAAACTTTCCAAAGATATAGACTTTGGACTTATCATTGGCCTTGATCCATCGATCATATGCATCACAAACATTTCATGTAGCATTGGAGCCTGGCACCTAAAAACACACCTCCTCGGCACAAACTTTAGATCATCAACTACCAAAATAGTGTTAAGTTTGTTTTTCCAAGTGATCATGTTCTCTCCTAAGTAATTTTTACTTTCTAGTAAGGAAATAATGAGCTAGACATTTTGCTAAATTTTACGAAATAAAAACTTGTATAAGCTTCTTCCTATAATTGTCTAATCCAATCATGTTTTAGCTAATTATAAAATGATTCTTAGGTCATTAATAATTTGCAATGATACTACAAAGGTTTACAACGTATGACTCAGAAGGGTAATAAAAAACACTCCTCCTCTAGATCTAGACATTCTTGACCAAAACCTAATGCAAGAATAACTCTTATTCCTATAGGCTTTAGTTACAATTATTTTGTCAAGATTCATACATTTCTTATATATCTTGTGAGTCTAACCCTCTGTCTTTAGACCCTAGAGTCCCCATCCAACAAAATCCATGAAGGAGGACTAGGTTGAAAAAATAGACTAAGGAAATCTTTCTCCCATTCGGTGTCCACTCAGTGTTCGATCCCCTATGATCAAGCCCTCCGATGGGATTGTGCAGTCAAGGCCAAACTAGTAGACTGAGCATAGTGATCATACGGTGTGAGCAGATGCATGAAGAGACCATAGATTTTGTGTTTACTAAACTCTCTCTCCCACTTGTTGGGATTTTTGTCCTAATCTCGTGTTTGAAAATTACTGTTTAAAATTAATAAGAGTTATTTATTTCATTCCTTTGTGTCTCGCAATATTTACAAACTTTTCCAATAAACTAAGCTCTAGGGTCATTGAATTTATGAGGGAACTAGAACTTGAACGGTGTGTGTCGAGTTAATGACTCGAACGGTCTACAGTATATGGATAGGGTTGGAGACCTAATCCTGGATACACTGTGGATGCGGCCCGCTTTGTATTAGATACAAAGGAGGTGATCTGACCCGTTCATGTGGTTGACATGCGAGTGGGGGCATCCTGTGCAATGAGATTGTACAAGACCGAACCGTGAATTATTAGACGTACTGATGTAACACTGTTGACAGTAAGGACTAATAACTTCGTAGATGACCATTAGTGACTCGACCTGAATCCTGAGCGTGTTAAGGACTCCTGTGAGTGAGGGTCTGTCCTTTGACTAGTACGGGTGAGGATGGTCACAGTTACTCGCCCAATATGCCTGTCTTCTCAGGGACAAGACCAAGTAAGGAGTTGGGAACTTAACTATGTGAGATGGAATTCACTTGTTCCCGCCTTTAGGGAACTAGTGGGGTTGTTCCCTTAACTGTTGTCTTCAGGGCTTGGACAACGGGCAACCACCCTCTCACTGGCACGAGAGGGTTGTTGTGAATGGTTGAACGACTACAACATTGTTGTTCATTAGAGGAGCAGTGGGACATAAGGAACAACAAGTAGACGCAGGGGTAAAACGGTAATTTGACCCAAAGGTGTCTCACGAACAACCTGTGAAGGGTCGACTCATGGGCAGTTGTTATATAAGTGGACACGTAATATTCTGCACTAACGGGAGTGCAGCTACGGGCTTTAGTGGAGTGTTACCGTATCTAATGAATGTTGATTGACCGGGTCAAAGAGTTTGACAACTTAATCTCGGATCATTGGAGCCTGTCACTGTAGGTCCATTAGATCCCTCGGTTGGCTCCATCTGGGTTAAAAAAGGGTTAATGTTTTAGTATGAAATTGAAGTACTAAATTTCACCTAAAGGGCATTTATGTCATTTATATGAGATATGAATGATATAATATACAGTTTAATGTGAATGAGATTCATAATAAACTATAGGTTAGTCTAATTGATGAATTAGGGCTAATTGGAGAATTTAATTGAGAGAAATTGATCCATTTTCTTCTTCATTTATCAAAACAAAAGTTGAAGCTTCGTGGGAGAAGGAGAAAGGAAGAAAATGGAAGCCATTTTCGAGATTTTGGAGCTGGAATTGCAGAAGAAAGGAGGAGAACTCAAAGCTTAATTGTATAGCAGCAAGGTGATCAACTCAGACTAGTTCTGATGTTTTGGTCTTTTCGAGCTCAACAAGAAGAGGTAAGAGTTGAGTTTTTGATACATGAAAGTTAACTCAGTTTGGAACAAAGTTTGGAAAGGAAACTCGAGCTAATACTGAAGTTAACTTACTGTTTTGTGAAGAGGAAGACAGAAGACAGAATTTGCTGTCAAATCTGGGAAGTCTCTGATCTTTTTGTTGTTCTGATCTGAATACTTGGAGTTAGAGGCTCTAATTCGTATGGTTTGAAAGCTTATTGAATTTTCTACATCTTTCGTGAAGAAATCGTGAGTAGAAAATGTCTAGAAAATGTTCTAAATATCAGGTTAAATTTGTTGTGCAGCAGGAAATCCGAATCTGGAAACAGCAGAAGTCGCTTTTGAGGAAGTAGCTTTCGAGGTATTTCTGAACAAATCCGTTTGGAATTTCAATTTCATGTCTTCATATGAGTTTTAGAGGGTTCAACAAGGAAGAGTTTGGTATAAATTACATTATTTTTGGATAAGTAATGAAGAAGTTATGGTTGTCTGAAAACAGGGCAGAAAAACCAAAAATGTTGGAAGTTTCATAAGTTGTTAGTTTGTACGTGGCTGGTGTTGTATAGCAAGTCGTTATATAGTTATAGAAGTTTTGTACATTAGTGGTTGTATAAAGAATGAGTTGTCTTGTGTTGTTTTGATGCACTTGACTTTTAGTTTCCAAGAGAGACTTATGAAAGATTTCTCCTTGAGTATGTTTAATAGTTGTCCAGTTTATGTTGTGTTATGTTAAAATGTTTCATATGCGAACATAGTATATTTATTAGGAGAAACGAGGTCACGTAGTATTGTTAAGAGGTAAACAATGTCTGTTGGTTTCACGCCGCCTTTCGGGCTAAGTAGCAGGTAGTTCGGGAGGGGGTGTGACAGTTTTAATGTGAATTAGATTCATATATAAATTATATAGTAAAGAGAGAATAAAGGATTGGTAGGATGGTCATTTCCATCCCGTTCCCCTATATATATGGTTGCATGAGATTCAACTAAAAAAGAAGCTAATCTAAGCTATTGGAAGTGATTTTGGAAATCATTATAAGCTATTCCTAGCATCTTTGTTGTTGTTGGAAAGGTTCCAAGATAACAAACCATCTCTCTGACAAAACACCTCAATTTTCCTAAAGGGAACCCACCTTCCTCCCTCACCTAGAGAACAACTGAGAAGATCCGGTGGTAGTGTCGGTGTTCGTACAAGTTCGAGTAGCTGTGATCTTGATCGTGAGAGAGGAGGAGCACTTGAAGAAATGTTCTTCAAAGGTAATTTCTTGTTGTCCATTCTATTATATATGCTTAATCTAGTTTTCATGTCCTTGAATTTGTCGTTGTAACTAAATCAAGAGCGCGCGATTCACAATCGCTTCCGCTGCGCAGGCTTCGATTCCCATCAATTCATATCAGAGCCCAATTTGTTCTTGTTGTATGTTCTGGATTTTTCAAGAACAAGGTGGGATTTACTTTTTTTTGCATGAGATGTATGAACGGTTTTGCAAAATTAAATGTTTTCAATTTTGGCACTTAGTTTTACAATTTCAATTGAAATGTTCAATGTAAGGGCCCGGTGTTTTGGGCAAATTTAATTGTAAATCGAGTCAGTAAGTCCGTGTCGATCGAGGCAAGGCGGTTGCTGAAAAGATCGGAGCGAAAACGAGCTAGATTTGGAGAAATCAAAGTGTTGTTTGTGTGCATCGTTGCAACGCTGTTCATCGGCGTTGCAACGCTGCGCTTGCGAGAGAAGGCGCACACAGGAGGTAGCATTGCAACGCAGCCTCTAGCGTTGCAACGCTCGGCAGAAGACGACAAAAGTAGCGTTACCCACGCCAAATACGTTTCACGCGAGAGCAGCAACGAGAAAAATATTTTTTTATTATATATATTAATTATAAAAGCGTTTTATATTGAATATATTTAATTTTAATTAATATAATTAGATTATATTAATTAAAATTATTTCTATAGTGCCAAAATTGGTCTAATTTTTGCTATTTTAATCATGCAACTGTTGTGTAATTATTGTCATGCATAGTGTATGCTTGTATTTTAGAAATCCCACATTAGGTTAAGCATTTTCATGCATCATTTAAAATATAAGGAGTTATATTATATAGTTTTCATGATCAATTAATATAAAGTTGTTATATTAATTTTTGGGCAGCATTAACATGCATTATTTTTTATGAGATGAATATGCTATGAATGTCTTATTATTCATGTGATGAATCATCAAGCACTATGACTTAGTATGCATGTCACCTAAGGTTAATTATTAATTTTAAAATGTTTAGAACTTGGAAATAATACACCTTAGGTTATCTAGTTCTACTTAGATTAGAATTAGGAACCAAGTAATTTATAAGTTATGATTAAAAGAGGAACTCTGTCTAAGGAAAGTTCTGTCTAGGCTGGGGTATTTAAGCTGACGGAAACTGAAGACCCCTACCTGAGATCTGACCTTGGAGTGAAATTTAATAAGAGAGTCTTATAAATTACAGTAGCGTCAGCGGGTTTATTAAGGGGTTAATAGACTAGAAATCCTAGGTTTAATATAAGGAGTTATATTGATTATCAATATAAGAAGAATGTTTATAAAGTTAGGTAAAACCATTAGCCGGGTTTTAGCCTAAGAAAGATTTCTATAAACTTAAAGTATTAAGTGAGAGGAAAAAGTGTATGAGATACATATTTTTCCGTCTACGCTATCTCCGGGAAGTTCACACCGTGAGTCTCATACTTGGCCTCGTGCATGGCGGAGCGTCCCCCTCCGGATGGTGTTTGTATGAGTCAATATCAAGGTGAATGGAGATGATACTTATAGTGAGTGGGAACAGGTTCAGTGAAAACAAAACCTACGGTCTCTTTTGTCGGTTTACACCGTTAGACCACTATGGTCAGCCTGCTAGTTTGGCCTGGACCAGATAATCCCTTCGGAGGGCTTGATCATAGGGGATCTAACACAGTAGACATCCGAAAGAGATAAAGATTTCCTTAGACTATTTTCCTGTTCGGATTTTTGTCCTAATCTCGTGTTTGTAATATAGTGTTTGAAATTAATAAGAGTTATTCATTTCATCACTTTGTGTGTCGCAATATTTATAAACTTTTCCAATAAACTAAGCTCCAAGGTCATTGAATTTATGAGAGAACTAGAGTTTGAACGGTGTGTAGTGGACACACAGGGAGGATCACGTTCGAGTTAATGACCCGAACGGTCTACAGTATATGGATAGGGTTGGAGACCTAATCCTTGATACACTACGGAGGCGGCCCGCTTTGTATTAGATACAAACGAGGTGATCTGACTCGTTTATGTGGTTGACTTGCGAGTGGGGGCATCCTGTGCAATGAGATTGTACAAGACCGGACCGTGAATTATTAGACCTACTGATGTAACACCGTTGACAGTAAGGACTAATAACTTCGTAGATGACTGTTAGTGACTCGACCTGAATCCTGAGCATGTTACGGACTTATCATCGCGGCGATGCATTCTTTGACTAGTACGGGTGAGGGTGGTCACAGTTAATCGTCCAATATGCCTATCTTCTTAGGGACAGAACCAAGTAGGGAGCTAGGAACTTAAATACGCGAGATGGAATTCACTCGTTCCCGCCTTTAGGGAAACTAGAGGGGTTGTTCCCTTAAGTGCTGTCTCCAGGGCTTGGACAACGGGCGCCCACCTTCTCACTGGCCCGAGTAGGGTGTTGTGTGTGGTTGGACCATCACAATATGTTGTTCATTAGAGGAGCAGTGGGGACTTAAGGAACAAGAGGTAGACACAGGGGTAAAACGATAATTTAACCCAGTCGTGTCTACGAACAACCTGTGAAGGATCGACTCATGGGCATTGGTTATATCACTGGACACGTAATATATGCACTAACGGGAGTGCAGTTACGGGCTATAGTGGAGTGTTACCGTAGCTAATGAATGTTGATTAACCGGGTCAAAGAAGGGTTAATGTTTTGGTATGAAATTAAAGTGTTCAATTTCACTTTAAGGGCATTTATCTCATTTGTATAAGATATGAATGATATAATATATAGGTTAATGTGAATGAGATTCATAATAAACTATAGGTTAGCCTAACTGTTGAATTAGGGCTAATTGGAGAAATTAAATGAGAGAAATTAAATTGGATGTGATACAATTTAATTAATCCACAATTATTGCAAATGAGATTTGCAATATGAGATATGAGATATCTTATATTATGTGGTTATGCAAATGAGATTTGCATAACCTATGGTTCTGGTAAAGTGGTAATAATGAGGAGATATTAACTTCCTCATTCCACTATTAAATAATATTAATATAAATGTTATTTTAATGTTATTTAATTAAATAATTGCCCCTATGTGCCAAATATCGGTCTATTTTTGCTATTTAATTATTTTATGCATGAGATGTATATTTTAATTAATTTCTATGTGCATAAAGTATGTCATATAGATTTAAAATCTCACATTAGGTCAAACATTTCATGCATTATATTTATGTTATAAGAGTTATAATTTATAGTATGCATGATAGGATTATATTATAAGAGTTATAATATAATGTATGCATGTTTTAATTTATATAAATATAAGTGTTATATTTTTAAATTAAAAGCATGCTCATGCATTTAATTCATGTGATGAATGTATGTTATAGTATAGTATTATTCATGTGATGGATGATCAAGCACTATAACATAGAACTGCATGCAACCTAAGTTAATTATTAGTTTTAAAGTGTTTAGAACTTGAATAATTAGACTTAGGTTTTCTAATTTTCTAATGATATTAGAAGTTTTAGGAAATCAAATATAACCTTTGAATGGAGACTGATAAGTAACTCTGTCTAAGAAAGGTTTTGTCTATGGATGGGTATTTAAGTTGACGCTTGCGAAACACCCCTACTTGAAAACCGACCTGGGAGTGAATTCGGTCCGAAGATTCTTAGGTTATATTTTCGTGAGTGTCGTTAATTAAGTGTTAAATAAATTACTCACATAGACCTAAGTTAATAATGTGATTATGAACTTAGGTTAATACCATATAAGAGTTATATTGGTAGACTAGGTAAATTTTAGCCGGTTTATCAAGGTCGAGACCCACGGTCTCTTCTTTAGATTCACATCGTGAGACGCCTACCTACGATATGCTTGGCTAGTTTTGCTCGACTGCACAATCCTTGGAGGGCTTGATCATGGGAGTCGAAACACCGTGAATTCCGAAAGGGATCTGATTTCCTAGTTGGTTTTCCTTCTTGGTTCACCCTTCGGTGGCTATTGTTTGGACGGATACTTGGAAACTTAAAGATTGAGGGTGACACTCACAGAATTCGTTAAGTGTTAATGAATTCGACCGAACGATGGTAATTGGACGCCTAATGGAATAAGAGTTATTTTGGGATTAGGGTCTGATCGAGAAAGTCTCGTCCTAGAGGAGGAGTGTTCTGTTCACCCTTCCGTGGCGGTCATTCTAAACCTTTAAGATATCATTGCAAAATTTTGAATGACCTAGGGATCATGAAACAATTTTTGCTAAAACTTGATTGGATTTCAAAAATTTTTTTCGAGACTAATACAAAGTTTTTCTTATTTTTCAGCTAAAAATATCTAGCGCAATAATAGTTTTACTCGCTTCGGATAAGTTAGTGGGAGATAATTACCAGAGTTTGAAAAACAACATTAATACAATTTTTGTAATTGACGACATAAACTTCGTGCTATCTGAGGACTGTCCTTAGATGCCGGGCTCGACCGCGTCGCGAAGTGTTCGCGATGCGTACGATCGGTGGATCAGGGCCAATGAAAAGGCCAAGGTCAACATAATTGCCAGCATGTCTGATGTCTTAGCAAAGAAGCATGAGCTGATGGTTTCCGCCAAGGAGATCATGGAGTCCTTGCAGGAAATGTTTGGACAATAGTCCTTTCAGGTCCGACATGACTCGCTCAAATACGTTTTCAACGCACGGTTGAAAGAGGGGTCGTCTGTCCGTGAACATGTTGTTGGGGTGTATGTCCTCATCTCGTGTAGTTTATAATATTCCAAGTTGTAAATGAATAAGAGTTATTTATTTCAACATTGTGTAATAAATACGAGTTATTTATTTAAACTTTGTGTCTCGTATTTTTCATAAACTTAATGAAATAAACTAAGCTCCAGGGTCATTGCATTATGAGAGAAGTAAGAACTTGAACGGTGTTTAGTGGACACACAGGGAGGATCGCGTTCGAGATAATGACCAAAACGGTCTACAGTATATGGATAGGGTTGGAGACCTAATCTTGGATACACTGTGGATGCGACACACTTTGTATTAGATACAAACGAGGTGATCTGACTCGTTCATGTGGTTGACATGCGAGTGGGGGCATCCTGTGCAATGAGATTGTACAAGACCGGACTGTGAATTATTATACTTACTTATGTAACACCGTTAACAGTATAAAACTAATAAATTCGTAGATGACCATTAGTGACTCGACCTTAATCTTGACCGTGTCACGGACTCCTATCTGCGGGGCTCTGTCCTTTGACTACTACGGGTGAGGGTGGCCACTGTTGCTCGCCCAATATGCCTATCTTCTCAGGGGCAGGACCACGTGGGGAGCTGGGAACTTGACTACGCATGAAGGAATTCACTCGTTCCCGACTTAGAGAAACTAGAGGGGTTGTTCCCTTAAGTGCTGTCTCAAGGACTTGAATAACGGGACCCCACTCTCTCATTGGCCTTAGAGGGTTGTTGTTTATGGTTGGACCATGCAACGTAGTTGTTCATTAGAGGAGTAGTGGGACTTAAGGAGCACGAGCTAGACACAGGAGTAAAACGGTAATTTGACCCAGCTGTGACTACGAACAACCTGTGAAGGGTCGACTCATGGGTATTGGTTATATCGATGGACACAACTTGTCCTACAGTGATGAGAGTGCAGCTACAAGCTTTAGTGGAGTGTTACCGTACCTAATGAATGTTGAATAACCGTGTCAAAGAGTTTTACAGGTTAGTCTCGGATCATTGGAGCTCGTCACGTGTAGGTCCATTAGGTCCCTCGGTTGGCTCAAATTCGACAAATTGAGGGTTTACAGTTTGGTGTGAATTTGAAGTGTTCAAATTCATTATTTGGGTATTTATGTCATTTATATGAGATATAGATGACATAATATATAGTTTGATTGAAATTAAATTGAATGTGATTCAATTTATAATTCCACATTTATGCAAATGAGATTTGTATAATAAGGTATGAGATACCTTGTATTATATAATATGCAAATGTGATTTGTATATTATATGGTTGTTGTATAATTGTGATTTGGTGGAGGTTTTAACTCCATCTCACAATAGTATTTAAAGGCTTTGCAAGAATCCTTTGGTGTGCCATTTGCCATTTTTTGGATTTTCATCCAAAGAGAGCAAAAAGGCTTTCTCTCATTCTCTCTCAATTCTCTCTAAAACTTCTCCTCATTCAAAACAAAAGGGAGTCCCACCTACTCTCCCTCAACCTCCCGAGAACAACCGAGAAGACCCATTGGAGGTGTCTTCCTGTTCGGATCGTGGTTCGTGTTCGAGGAGATCGTTGGAACGAGAGAGATCGTGACCGGAGGAGAAAAACATTGAAGACGAGTTCTTCAACAAGTAAGCATCTTATAGTTCCTTACTGTTTTCTTCTCTTATTTGCATGTTTAGCCTAGGAACTATGAGATAGATTCAATTTTCGAGATCGGAACTACACAGCGGATCAACGACGTTTCACAACGCGTCTTCCGTTATGGAAATTTAAATCCCTTCCCATGTTCTAGACATGATGACCCAATTTAATCTGACCGAGATGAACGGGACTTCGATCAATGGGTCGAGCCAGGTCAGTTTTATTTTGGAGACTCTTCCGAACAGTTTCCTTTAGTTTCGAAGCAATGATATTATGAACAAAATTAGCTACACTCTGACTACCCTCCTCAATGAGCTACAAAATTTCCAATCCTTGAATAGGGTCAAGGAATCTGAGGCAAATGTTGCCTACAGGTCTCATCACAGGGGTTCGACCTCTGGGACGAAACCTGTTGCTCCTTCACGCCCGAAAGGGAAGAAGAGGAAGAAGAGAGGTAAATCGATCGTTGTTCCGCCTGAGGGCAAGAAGGTCAAGGCGTTGCTGAGAGAAAAAGAAAGTGTTTCCACTGCAATGACGGCGGTCACTGGAAGAGAAACTGTCCCAAATTCCTGGCCGAGAGGAAGAATCAAGGTAAATGTGATTTAGTGGAGAGTAGTGACTCTGCCTGGATATTGGATTCGGGCGCCACTAACCACGTTTGATCTTCTTTTCAGGGGATTGATTCCTGGCAGACGCTGCGAGAGGGTGAGGTGACTCTACGGGTTGGATCCGGGGAGCTTGTCTCTGTTGCAACAATCGGCACGGTGAAGCTACACTTTGGCTGGAAGTTGTTGGACAATTTGTACATAATTCCGGGGTTTACTAGAAACCTTGTTTCATTTTCCTACTTAATTGAACATTGTATTTCAGTTTCTTTTGAATTTAATAAAGCGTTTATTTCTTTCAAAGGGAATGTTATTTGTTCAGCTTCACTCGAAAATAATATGTATGTTTTGAAACCCAATTTGGTCAAAAGTGTTTTGAATACTGAATTGTTTAAAAATTCAGAAACACGAACTAAGAAAGCAAAAGTTTCTCCAAAAGAAAATACGCACCTTTGGCATCTTCGGTTAGGCCACATTAATCTCAATAGGATTCAGAAACTAGTGAAGAGTGGACTTCTAAACGAGTTGGAAGAAAACTCTTTGTCGGTGTGTGAGTCATGCCTTGAGGGAAAAATGACCAAACGTCCTTTTAGTGGAAAAGGATATAGAGCCAAAGAGCATCTTGAATTAGTACATTCTGACCTTTGTGGTCCGATGAATGTTAAAGCTCGGGGCGATTATGAGTACTTTGTGTCTTTCATAGACGATTACTCAAGATATGGGTATATTTACCAAATGCATAAGAAGTCTAAAACTCTTGAAAAGTTCAAGGAGTACAAGACTGAGGTTGAGAACCTCTTAGATAAATCGCTTAAAACACTTCGATCGGATCGAGGTGGAGAGTACATGGACACTAAATTATAGGACTATATGATAGAACACGGAATCACGTCCCAACTCTCAGCACCTGGTATGCCACAGCAGAATGGTGTATCGGAGAGGTGAAACAGAGCCTTGTTCGACATGGTTCGGTCGATGATGAGCTATGCTCGTCTCCCTGATTCTTTTTGGGGGTATGCAGTGGAGACTGCGGTTTATATTTTGAACAACGTTCCGTCGATGAGTGTTTGTGAAACACCATTCGAGCTCTAGAGTGGACGTAAAGGCAGTTTACATCACTTCAGGATTTGGGGATGCCCGACCCACGTGTTGGTGTCAAACCCAAAAAAATTGGAACCCCGTTCGAAATTGTGCCTATTCGTAGGTTACCCTAAAGAGACTAGGGGTTGTCTGTTTTACGATCCTAAGGAAAATAGGGTGCTTGTGTCGACAAACACCACTTTACTAGAGGAAGACCACGTCAGGGATCATTTACCAAGGAGTAAAATTGTATTGAATGAAATTGACAGTACATCAGCAAGAGTTGCTGATGGGGCTAGTACGTCAACAAGTGTTGTTGATCCTAAGACGTCTAGTCAAATCCGTTCCCAAGAGTTGGGAATGCCTCGACGTAGTGGGAGGGCTGTGAGACAGCCTGATCGCTACATGGGTTTAGCTGAAACCTCAGTTGTCGCTCCTGATGATGACTGTGAGGATCCATTGACCTATGATCAAACAATGGTTGATGTTGATAAAGACGAGTGGATTAAAGCTATGGACCAGGAAATGGAGTCTATGTACTTCAATTTTGTATGGGAGCTTTTGGATCAACCGGATGGGGTAAAACTTATTGGTTGCAAATGGATCTACAAGCGTAAACGTGGCGTAGATGGGAAGGTGCAGATCTTCAAAGCCCGACTACTGGCAAAGGGTTTTACCCAGGTTGAAGGAGTTGACTATGAGGAGACCTTTTGACCTGTTGCCATGGTAAAGTCGATCAGGATCTTTCTGGCCATTGGCGCGTATTATAACTACGAGGTATGACAGATGGACGTCAAGACAACCTTTCTGAATGGCAAACTTGATGAGACCATCTACATGGACCAACCCAAAGGGTTCATTGCCCAAGGCCAAGAGCAAAAAGTTTGTCAGCTTCATTGGTCCATTTATGGACTGAAACAGGCTTCGAGGTCTTGGAATATAATATTTGATGAGGCGATCAAATCTTATGGCTTTGATCAAAATGTCGACGAGCCTTGTGTCTACAAGAAAATCATTGACAAAACTGTCGCATTTTTGGTGTTGTACGTGGATGATATTCTTCTCATTGGGAATGAGGTAGAATTTCTTCTTGGCGTTAAAAGTGGGTAGCCATAATTCCAAATGAAAGATTTCGGAGAAGCTCGGTATGTTCTAGGTATCGAGATAGTCCTAACCAAAAAGAAACGAGCGCTAGCCTTGTCTCAGGCGTTTTATATTGACAAGATGTTGTCTAGATATAAGATGCAAGAACTCCAAAAAGGCTTGTTGCCTTTCAGGCATTGGGTTCACTTGTCTAAGGATCAGTGTCCTAAGACTCCTCAAGATGTTGAGGATATGAGATGATTCCATGTCACACCCTCCCCTACTACACGTTAACTCAACCCGAAAGGCGGCGTGAAGCCAACAGACATTGTTTATCTCTTAACAATACCTGTTGACTCTGATCCACCTGATAAACATACTATGTTCGAAAATGGAACACTTAAACATGACATAGCGGAAACTGGACAACTATTAAACATATACAAGGAGAAATCATTCACAAGTGTCTCTTGGAAACTAAAAGTCTAGTGCATCAGAAACAACACAAGACAAACCATTGTTTATACAACCTCTAATGTACAAACAACTATAACACCAGAATCCTCTCAAAATAATTTACAAACATAGAGACTTGCTAGACAAAACCAGCCACGTACAAAGTATTTATCTTATGAAGCTTCAGCAGACTATGGCGATAACTTTCAGTGCAGGAGCTCGATCTCTACACCCAAAGATTTGAAAACATAGAAGGAATGAGCTATTAAGCTCAGTGAGTGACTCTGTTTAATATCTGTAACTTGTAAAACATGTGACCTTAAAACTATGAGCATATGCATTTGTATTCAAGCATTGAAAGTAAACGTAGAATCATAATAGACTTTCAGAAAACCAACAAGTATATCATCAAAATCTCGTAAGGCATGTAAATGAGATAAACTCTTTTTAAAAACATGTCACAATCCACGTTGTGTAGGGCACGCCCGAAGACAACCAACGTTTACTCTTACTCACGATGTAGTGGGGCCGCCCACACTCCCATCGTCTTTGTCGTAGTGGGGCCCCCAAAGACTCACGACAATGCTGTGTTGTCACGAGTACACTCAACGTCGACAATAGAATAAGACCTCAATGTGCACACGGTACCATAAAGCCTCGGGCTGAATATCTCGAAAATTCACATGAAAACATTTGAACATGCCTCGCTTATCTTTTCTTTCATAAAACTCAAGCTTACTCACTCGACTTTTCATAAAATCTGAAATCTTTAAAACATACTTGCTAGTACATGCTTGCTTGAAATCATAACATTACCATAAATTTTGCAACCATTAGACATATGCTCATGTATAAACTTTATAAAGACTTTTAGGGTCACAAGGAACACTTGAAACATTTCTAGGAAAACATGAATACTCATAAACATGTACTCAAAAGAAAGCATAATGCATTGAAAACTTTATTCTAGCACAACTTGCATTTCTTGAACATAATTCAAACATATATACACTTTTGAAGTTCCTTTTATCACTCACAGTGTTTGAACTAGAATCTTAGCCCGTACACTCGACCTATTTGCTCTTGGCCTGTCAAACAAATCAAATTCATGTATTAGAACCTCGAGCTCATGGTTTTTAACCTTAAAACTACAAGAAAACACACTTTCAAAAATTTCAGCATTTTCAGATTTTCTACCCTGTTTTCAGACAGCCATAACTTCTTCATTACTTATCCAAAAAGAATGTACTTTATACCACACTCTTCCTTTTTGAACCCTCTAAAACTCTTATGAAGACATGAAAATGAGATTCCTAACGCATTGGTTAGAAAATACCTCAGTAGCTTAACCCCTAAATTGATCCTGCTGCTGTTCCAGATTTCACTTCCTGCTGCAACCCGAAACTTAACCTGATGATTACAACATCTTCCAATCATTTTCTTCTCACGATTCCTTCCCAAAACTTGTAGGAAAGTGAATAAGCTTTCGAACCATACCAATTAGAGCTTCTAACTCCAAGTATACAGATCAGAAAAACCAAAACATCAGAGACCTCTCGGATTTGACAGCAAAATTCTGTCTTCTGCCTTCCTCTTAACAAAACAGCAACTTAAAATCAGAATTGGCTCGAGCTTCCTTCACGAATTTTGTTCCAATATGAGTTAAATTTCATGAAACAAAAGCTCAACTCTTACCTCTTCTTGTGGAGCTCGAGATGAACAGAAAACCAGAACTTGTCTGAGTTGATTTCCTTGTTGTAATGAAGAATCCCCTTGTGTTCTCCTCTTTTCTTCTGCAACTCCAGCTCAAAATCACCAAAAATGGTCTCCTTCTTCTTCCTTTCTCCTTCAACCACAAAGCTTCAGCCTTAGTTTGTGATGAAAGAGAAGAAATTGAAGAGAAAACCCTTTTTAAAACAAAACAAACGGTGGAAGAGGTCCTTTGTCTTTTTGCACTTTTGCTTTTTCATTTTCTATTTCTTTTTCCTTTTCTTTTCTTTCCTTTATCTTCTTTCTTTCTTTTCTTTTCTTTTCTTTTCTTTTCTTAGCAAAACAAAATAACATAATATCTTAAACATTTGTTTCATTTCCTTTTCTTCTTTTGTCTTTAAAAGCAAATCAAACCAAAATGGTTTAAACTTTCTTTCCTTGTTTAGTGATAAGAATATTCAAATAACTAAACCAAAGTTTAGTGATAAGAATATCTGAAGATAACACAAGCGACAATGTTGTTCACCGTGCTTCTTCACTTAGAAACTCGGCATCAATCTAATGGGTACTTACCTTGATGTTTGAAATTTCGAGCGTTCAACAACAGAGGGTAGAAACGAACTAGGGAGAGCGAAATTGATGGGATTGAACGAAGTTCGGTTTGCGACGGCGCGTGGCGTGTCTGTCACACCCCGTCCCAGCTTACTTGCCTAACCTAGGAAGAGATGCAAAGACAAAGATAACAAAACCTCTTGTTGGCATTCCTTGACTAACCCAAGACTTAACTTAAAATAGACGTAACACATCATGTTTGAATAAGCAAAGTTAAGCACTGATATACACTTATATATGAAACACATTCACTTGCTTTACTATGTTCTTTAGATAGTCATAAAGTTTCCAAGTTTATTACAACCCATCTAATATGTTCTCACTACAAACCATATACAAAGAACGTGTATATACAAGGAGCTAAATGGCGTGGTGGCAAATAGGTCTTGTCAAGACTAAGCACTGGAAACTCGTCTGCTACTTGGGAAGAGTAGACATAAAGAAAACGTGAGCTAGGAAGCTCAGTGAGTGTCTATTACAAGCTCAAAGGTGAAGTATAATAATGGCAGATTATAAGTAGAAAATAGCTTAACATAAACAAACCATGCTTCCAATTTACAGGTTTAAGTCACCACTTATGCATAGCACATAACAATAAAACACATAGCATGATACCACTTTCGAACCATAGAGGTTGTAGAGTTACATTTGTACCAATAAGGTTCATACCTCTCTCACGTGCACGTGGAATACCTTTGGCCCTTTGGTTTTCCCTAATACCTTCTCTATGTCCTTCAAAGATAAGGTAAGACCATTTACTACCCGAATACCTTCTCATTGTCCTTCAAAGATCGGAAATTATGATTCATTCCCCTAAGTACCTTCTCGAATGTCCTTGATGTATTAGGGTTAACCAAGATCAAGGGCATAACTTGTTTACCATGGAAATCATGTCTTTATAACACATACAACAATTTCTTGACAATTTCATATTATCATCTAAACATGTTCCCAAGTGGATTTACACAAAACATTCTCTAAAGGAAAGCATACTTTCATAATTTAGTTTCCATACTTGGATTTATAGTTACAACTAATTCAAAGCATGCTTAGGTTCCATCATGAACTTACTTCAATGCAACTTTTAATATGCTTATTTCAATGGTTTACCTATCCCCTTATGAAGTTTAGACACATTGTAGCTCCAAATTCAATAGATTCCTAAATTCGATCACGACATCGTTTAGTGCAACCTATACGATTTTGCATATTTCAAAACATCATGAACGAGTGCTCAATAATAAAAGAGAATAGGGTTTAGGGCTTACAATTTACTACCCCCTTAAGAGGAATTTCGGCCTCGAAATTCAGCCCGAGAAAAGTTGTGGGTACTTTTCTTTCATTGTGTCTTCGCTTTCCCATGTTGTTTCCTCGACGTCGTGATTTCTCCACAAGACCTTTACCAGTGGTATTGACTTGTTCCTAAGCACTGTTCTTTCCGATCCAAAGATACTTGTAGAGGTTCTTCCTCATATGATAGATTCTCCTTAAGTTGTATTGGTTCTACCTTGAGCACATGTGACGGATCAGAAATGTATTTCCTCAACATTGATACATGGAAAACATTATGTACACGAGACAATTCTATCGATGCAACTAATCAGAAGTGATGGCCTTACGTTCGAATCTCGTAAGGCCCCTATATATCTCGGGCTCGCTTTCCCCTTCCTTCCGAACCATAAAATACTCTTCCATGGGGATAGTCTCAGAAAACTTTGTCTCCGATTTCAATTCTAAATCTCTTCTTCGTTTGTCAGTAGTAGCTCTTTTGTCTATCTTGTCTTTGTCTTTAGTCTTTCCCTGATAAATTTAACATTCTCCGAGGTAAGTTGGACCAAATCACAGCCCTATCGACTTCCTTTCTCCTACCACCCCCAAAGAAATAAGGGTTCTACATTTTCTTCCATATAATGCTTAAATGCGGTGCCATTCCGATGCTAGAATGATAACTATTATTGTATGCAAACTCCATCAATGATAGGTGAGTTTCCCAGCTTCCTTTATATTGCAGTACGCATGCTCGATACCAAGTTCACCTCTTCTATCAATTTCTTCAGGGTAGGGTCTTTAGCTTGACTTGTGATAACATCATTAATTAAGGTAGGTCTTACCTGAAAATGAGCTAACAAGTTCCCTTTGTCACCAACATACACTTTTGCATTAGAACTCTTGAGTTCCTCAAATAGAGCCACTCTAACAGCATTAAGTGAACCCCTACGTTGCTTCGACTTCCTACTCAGTATAGTGGACGCTATTTGGATTATGTTCAAGAATATAACCTAAATGGTCTATGGTATAAGAATATGGTTGGAAACCTCATTCTGGTAACACCATAGATGCGACCCACTTTGTAATTAGTACAAATGAGGTAATCCAACTCATTCATGTAGTTGACATGCGAGTTGGAGCATCGTGTATGAAAAGTCCATAGAAGACCGGACTGCAAATTATTAATCTAACCAGTGTAACACCGTTAACAGGATAAGACTGATAATTTATAGATGGTCATTAGTGACTCGACCTAAACCCTGAGTACGTTAAGAACTCCTGCTTATAGGGGTTTGTCCTTAGACTAGTATGGGTGAGAGTGGCCTGTAGCCGACTCAATAAGCCTACCTTCTCGGGGACAGAACCTCGTAGGTAGCTAAGGACTTAACTGTACAAGATGGAATTCAGTCATTCCTACACTAAGGAATTCGATAAGTTGTTCCCTTAAGAACAAACTCCTAGTCTTGAACAACGGGGCCCGCCCTCTATGAGGGTATGAGTCTATGGTAGGACCTTAGACTTGTAGTTCATTAGAGGATCAATGATGCTTAAGGAACAAAGAGGTAATCACAGGGGTAAACCGGTAATTTGACCCAATTGTGATTACAAACAACCTGTGAAGGGTCGATCAGTGAAATGATTATATCATTGGACATAATATAATCTCTGATGAGAAGAGTGCAACTACAAGTCTATAGGAGAGTGACTTGTGGTTAATGAATATTGATTAACTTAATGAAAGAGTTTGGTCAGTTAATCTCATATCATTGGAGATCATGAACTGTAAGTCCAGTAGGTCCCTCCGTTGGCTCAACATGGTAATATTGAGGGTATAAAGTTAGGAATGAAATTGAAGTGTTCAATTTCATACATGAGGCGTTATATCAATTATATATGATATAATTGATGAAATATATGGTTTTAATGTGAGTTAGATTCACATATAAACCATATAATAATAGGGAGAATAAAAGAGGATGGATGGTAAACAACTAGGTTAAGGCAATCCAATCTCTTTAGAAACCGTAGGGGATTTCTCCCACATTGTGTTGGAATAAGTTCCAACTAAAATTTCACAAACATCTCATCTCACCTAAAGGGAACCCCACCTTCCTCCCTCACCTAGAGAACAATGGAGAAGATCCGGTGGTAGTATCGGTGATCGTTCGGGTTCGTGTTGTTGAGATCGTGAACGTGGGAGAATGAGCACCTGAAGAAGGAGTTCTTCAAAGGTAATATCTTGTTGTCCATCTAAAAGAAATGCATTCTTAATCTAGTTATATTAGTTCTTGATTGTAATCCATGTAACAAAATTAAGAACACGCGATGTACAATCACTTCCTCTGCGGATTCGATCCCTTCAGGTATAGCGTATCATCCTTGGAACCCTTTTTGTGATTGTGAGTCACTCTATTTTAGAACTATACTTGACCTTTGTTTTTCTTCAAAAGCATAAATTTTGATCATTGAATCATGCTTGAATTAATTTTCTATAGTTTCATGATGTTTTTGACGTAATGTTCTATAGGAAACTTAAGCATTTTTTGAATTAGTTGGTAACCCTATATTAAAGTATGGAAACGAGTTATGGAATTATGATTTCCTCTAGAGAATGCCTTGTGTAAGTTCACTTGGAAACATGTTTAGGAAAGTAATATGCAAATGTTGAGAAATTGTTGTGTGTGTTTTGAAAACATGATTTTCATGGTAAACAAAGCATGCCCTTGTATGTTGATAACCCCCAGTATTGAAAGACATCGAGAAGGTACTTGGGGGGAGAAGAATCATGTTTTCTCGATACTGAAGGACAATGAGAAGGTATTCGTGTAGCAAATGGTTTTATCCTAATACTGGATGATATAGATAAGGTATTAGGGAAAATCAAAGTGCCCAATGGCATTCCACGTGCACGTGACAGAGGTATGAACGTTGTTGGTATAAAGATAACTCTACCACCGCTAAGGTTCCAAGGTGGTATCATGCCATGAGTTTTATTGTTATGAGTTTCTACGCTATGGATCTGTTTATTCTTCATTATAACACTACATTAAGAGTTTTTATGTTATACATAAGTGGTGACTTGAACCTGTAAATTGATAGCATGACTGGATTTCGTTTACAATCAAGTGTTATGTTTTTTCTACTTATAGCATGTCCATTATTATTCTTCACCTTTGAGCTTATAATGTTTTAAAAACAGACACTCACTAGGCTTCCCAACTCACGTTTTCAATATGTTTACTCTTCCCAGGTAGAAGACGAGTTCCCAGGTAGCACGTGATTGGTTGAAGATAACAGAGAGCAAAAAAAGGGAAGCTTGGAGCTTGAAAGAGTTTCAGAAGGCCTTTGAAGATAAGTATTATCCGAGCTCTTATCGTGATACGAAGAGGAACAAGTTTTTAGGACTCGTTCAGTCGTCGATGACAGTAACAGAACATGAGAAGAAGTTCACAGAGTTATCAAAGTATGCTAGCACTATTGTTGCAACGAGATAGATCGATGAAAGAGGTTCGAGGATGGTCTACGAACAAAGATCCGAACACTTGTGAAAGTAAGTTTGGAGTGACCTGAGTTCTCGAAGCTTGTGGAGACGACATTACGGGTGGAGCGAAGCCTAGCAGATGAAAGAATGGGAAAAGGAGTTGTAAGTGGTGGACATACAACTTATTTTGTTTGTTTATCACGAGACCGATTCCAACGTGGAGATAATAAGAGATTCACTCCAGGTGTTTCTGGAAAAGGGAGCTTTAAACCCTTTGTGGTGGGCAATCTACTTCAAGGACTGGTACAGGTGGACGTGGGGGAAAGACAGAGGCAACAAGGATCAAAGTTTCTAATAGGATCGGCAAGGGACTTCCGTACAGGGCAATCTAGTGAGTCATTAGCTAGTTCAACAATGAAACCTTTGTGCAACACTTGTGGAAAGTATCATCGGGGTTGATGTTTGAGTCTTTGAAAATGTATGTTTTAAATCATGGCAAGGAGGTCACTTCAAAGGGAATGTCGCCAACTAATGCAAGAAGGCATGGTAGGATAGAGAACCACGTCACGACCGTGAACCAACAACAAAAAATACTAGGGTAGCTTGAGGAGAAGGCACTAGTTGTGCTAAGCAGAGGAGGGAGGGACAGATAGGCCGACCCCACAACAACGGGGAAGATTTACGCCATGACACACGAAGAGAGCGAGGGCGCACTGTAAGTTTTTACTGGTACACTTTATATCTATGCTAAACCTGCACATGCATTATTAGATCCAGGAGCTACACATTCTTTTATCTCTAAACTGTTTGCTGGTAGCATTGTTGTGAAGTTAGAACCTTTATGTAAGGAGCTGTGTATTTATACTCCTATTTGTGATATGTCGATAGTTCGTAGTGTTTATACTAATTTTATGGTGTAGATGAATGGTATGACCATGACAGCTGAACTAATTCCCATAGATCTTCAAGAATTCGACGTTATATTGGGGATGGATTTCTTATCTGCGTATCATGCCTTTATGGACTGTCATAGGAAGGAAGTTGTATTGAGGAAGCCTGACGACACTGAGGTTGTGTTTAAGGAGTATAGGAAGATATTACCTACTTCTATGATATCAACTATTAAAGCTAGGAAATTATTTAATAAAGGTTGTACAACATATTTTGCATATGTAGATTATGCACCGATGACCTGAAGACATTCTGCTAGTATGTGAGTATTTATATCTCTTCCCAAATGAGCTAACAGGGTTGTCGCCTGATGGAGAGGTGGAGTTTACTATAGACTTAATGCCAGGGAGGGTGCCAATATCTCAAGCCTCGTATAGGATGGCACCAAAGGAATTGAAGGAATTAAAACTCAGTTGCAGGAGTTTAAGGATATGGGTTATATTCGACCAAGGGTATCTCTGTGGGGAGCACCTGTGTTGTTTGTGAAAAAAAATTTGGGACATTATTATTATGTATTTATTACCGACAACTAAATAAGGTAACAATACGTAACAAATATCCTTTGCCCCGCATAGATGACCTGTTAGATCAACTAAAGGGTGCCTCAGTGTTTTCCAAAATTGATTTACGATCAAGTTACAATCAGCTGAAGATCAATGATTCTGATGTACCAAAAAAAGCTTCCAGGACAAGGTATGGGCATTACGAGTTTTTGGTATTGCCATTCGGGATAACAAATGTTGCAGCAACATTCATGGATCTCATGAATCGAGTATTCCATCCTTACCTTGATCAGATTGTGATAGTATTTATTGATGATATCTCAGTGCATTCAGAAAGTAAATAGATGTAAGCCCTAAACCCTATTCTCTTTTATCATTGATCACTCGTTCATGATGTTTTGAAATATGCAAAATCGTATAGGTTGCACTAAACGATGTCGTGATCGAATTTGGGAATATATTGAATTTGGAGCTACAATGTGTCTAAACTTCATAAGGGGATAGGTAAACCATTGAAATAAGCATATTAAAAGTTGCATTGAAGTAAGTTCAAATCATTAGCAAATTGGAGAAGTTTTAGGTGCATCAAGTATTGAATGGAAGATCATATGTCTCACAAACTTAGGATAAGTTGGCTAAATGCTTAGGGTTTATTTACACACTTATTTTGTTGTTTTAAAAAGGTGATTATGATGTAAATACTGAAGTAGGAGCTGGCAAAAGGAGGTGAAGTCTCGAAGTTAAGTTTGGCAAGAAGGTGGTGTCAAATTCTTACAAAGACAGCAAGCAGCTGGAAAATGGTCCAACTTCAATCGATCATATCTCTCTGTCTACTGAACCAAATTCGATGATTTTTGTGTCAAAATCTCATATATTGAGTGTAGAATACGAAACTGGTCGGCTTTGCAGAAAATACAAAGAGGACAAAAGAGAAAAGTGCAGAACGGTGAAGGGTGTTCAAGTTTCTCGGGTAGCAGAACAGTATGAGGAGATCAGTCTGTTTTGAGCTCTTGAGGAGGAATTAGAAGCTGAAATTTTGAGGTACGTAAGCTAAGATGTTGTCCTTGAGGTTTATCAAAAAATATTTGGTGGTTGTGTTGATAAATTTTGAGGAACGCAAGCTTGAAGTTGAACCTGTAATTTTAGGTGAAAGGGAAAAACTTCTAGCAAGAGATTGAAGGAGATTCTCTTCCATTTCTATTTACCTTACAACCAATTGTGTGTATGGCTATTCTTAATTGAGATATGAGACTGAATTAGACCTGTTTCTTAGGTGCATAAGGAAAGGAATTGATGTTACTGTTTAGTTAAGAGAAGGCAGAAAACAGAAGTATGCTGTCAAATCCGGGAAGTCTCTGATGTTTTGGTTGTTCTGATCTGTACACTTGGATTTAGAAGCTCTAGTTGCTGTGGTTCGAAAGCTTATTGAATTTCCTACAACTTCCGTGAAGAAATCGTGAGTAGAAAATGTCTAGAAGATGTCTTAAACATCAGATTAAATTTGTTGTGCAGCAGGAAATCCGAATCTAAAAACAGCAGAAGTCTGTTTTGAGGAAAGTAGCTTTCGAGGTATTTCTGAACAAATCTATTTGGAATTTCAATTTCATGTCTTCATATGATTTTTAGAGGGTTCAAAAAAGAAGAGTTTGGTATAAATTACATTATCTTTGGATAAGTAATGAAGAAGTTATGGTTGTCTGAATACAGGGCAGAAAATTTGAAAATGCTGGAAAATTTAAAAGTGTGTTTTCTTGCAAGTTTTAAGGTTAAAAATCATGAGCTCGAGGTTCTAATGGTTGAGTTGGTTTGTTTGACAGGCCAAGAGCAAATAGGTCAAGTTTACAAGCCAAGGTTCTAATTCTAATACTGTGAGTGACTCTATCTTAGAAGTATGCTTGGCCTATGTTTTTCTTAAAAAACATAATTGTTGATCATTGAATCTTGTTTGAACTAATTATGTATAGCTTCATGGAGTTCCTAACATAAAGTTCATGATGGAACCTAAGCATGCTTTGAATTAGTTGTAACTATAAATCATTGTATGGAAACTAAATTATGAAAGTATGCTTTCCTTTAGAGAATGTTTTGTGTAAATCAACTTGGGAACATGTTTAGATGATAATATGAAATTATCATGAAATTGTTGTATGTGTTATAAAGACATGATTTCCATGGTAAACAAGTTATGCCCTTGGTCTTGGTTAACCCCTAATACTGAAGGACATTCAAGAAGGTACTTAGGGGGGAATGAATCATAATTTCCCGATCTTCAAGGACAATGAGAAGGTATTCGGGTAGTAAATGGTCTTACCTTAATCTTGAAGGACATAGAGAAGGTATTAGGGAAAACCAAAGGGCAAAGGTATTCCACGTGCACGTGAGAGAGGTATGAACCTTATTGGTACAAATGTAACTCTACAACCTCTATGGTTTGAAAGTGGTATCATGCTATGTGTTTTATTGTTATGAGCTTCTATATTATTGATCTATTTACACTCAATATAATACTACATTATGAGTTATGTGCTATGCATAAGTGGTGACTTAAACCTGTAAATTGGAAGCATGGTTTGTTTATGTTAAGTTATTTTCTACTTATAATCTGCCATTATTATGCTTCACCTTTGAGCTTATAATAGACACTCAATGAGCTTCCTAGCTCACGTTTTCTTTATGTCTACTCTTCCCGTGTGCGATTTGTTTCCAGTGCTTAGCCTTCACAAGAGCTATTTGCCACCACGCCATTTAGCTCCTTGTATATACACTTTCTTTGTATATGGTTTGTAGTGAGAACATATTAGATGGGTTGTAATAAACTTGGAAACTTTATGACTATCTATAGAATAATCTAAAGGAAGTGAATGTGTTTCATATATAAGTGTATATCAGTGCTTAACTTTGCTTATTCAAACATGATGTGTTACGTCTATTTTAAGTTAAGTCTTGGGTTAGTCAAGGAAAGTCAACAAGAGGTTTTGTTATCTTTGTCTTTGCATCTCTTCCTAGGTTAGGCAAGTAAGCTGGGACGGGGTGTGACAATAGAAACATGCAGAACATCTCAGAAAAGTGATACAGACATTACGAAATCGGAAGTTGTATGCTAAATTTAGTAAATATGAGTTTTGGCTGGAATAAGTTGTGTTTTTAGAACACGTAGTGTCAGCAGCTTGAGTTCAAGTGGATCCTCAGAAGACAGAAGCTTTAGTCAAGTGGGAACAACCCACTTCAGTATCGAAAGTACGTAGTTTTTGGGGACGTGGAGGATACTATCGACGTTTTGTCGAGGGGTTTTTGAAGATAGTGAAGGGAATCGAATCCCCCAGCGGAAGCAATTGTGAATCACACGTTCTAAATTGCATTACATGGATTACATTCAAGAACGATTCAACCTAGATTAAGCATAAATTAACAATATGGACAACGAGATATTACCTTTGAAGAACTTTTCTTCGAGTGCGTGTCACACCCCCTCCCGAACTACCTGCTACTTAGCCCGAAAGGCGGCGTGAAACCAACAGACATTGTTTACCTCTTAACAATACCTGCGACCACTGTTCTCTGATAAACATACTATGTTCGCATATGGAACATTTTAACATAACACAATGAGAAATGGACAACTATTAAACATACACAAGGAGAAACCCTTCATAAGTCTCTCTTGGAAACTAAAAGTCAAGTGCATCAAAACAACAGAAGACAACTCATTGTTTATACAACCACCAATGTACAAAACTTCTATAACTACATAACGACTTGCTATACAACACCAGCCACGTACAAACTAACAACTTATGAAACTTCCAGCAGACTATGGCAGGATATCAGGTACAAGGAGCTCGATCTCTACCTAAAAAGGTTTGAAAATATTGAAAGTGTTATCTGCCGGTTCGAATGACCAAGTAAGAGGGGTGCCATATTTTAACCCTCTAAACACCTATCTGTGTATGATTTTTATTTCTGTTCTGTGTAATTTTATTCTCTCAGTCAATAAAATTACTCTCTCCTTCAAAAATTTCAAGCAGTAGAAGCTCTTGATTGAAAATCGATCGGAAAGAAGGTTAAAAGATCGCGAATCGATAATGGTGCGAATTGCGTGTATCCGAGTTTAATGAGTTCTCAGAAAAACGAAGGGATAGCCCGCCATCGTGCAATCGAGAGACACTCCACAGCGAGAATGGAGTGGCGAACGCATGAATCGAAACCTTTGTTAGAGAGAGCAAGATGCATGTTATCTAATGCTGGGTTAACTAGAAGATTCTGGGCAGATGCGGTAAATACGGCATGTTATCTGATTAACCGTGGACCTCACACAGGTATTGATTGCAAAACACCTTATGAAGTGTGGTCTGGTAAGCCTGCAAATTATTCTTTTCTAAGAGTTTTTGTTGTATTGCTTATTATCATGTCAATGAGGGTGAGTTAGAACCGAGAGTTAAGAGGGGTGTCTTTGTGGGTTTTGGAGATGGAGTTAAAGGATATAGAATCTGGTCACCTTCTGAACATAGGGTGATACTCAGTAGAAATGTAATATTTGATGAGAATTCTTTATTTAACTCTGTTGTGAAGTCCACTGTTGTCACACCCCCTCCCGAACCACTTGCTAACTTAGCCCGGGAGACGGCATGAAGCCAACAGACATTGTTACCTCTTAACAATACCTGCTGACACTACTTTACCTGAAAACAAACTATGTTCGCATATGGAACACACATAAATTTAACACAGCGGAAACTGGACATCTCTAAGACGTACATGAGGAGAAACTCTTCTTAAGTCTCTCTTGGAAACTAAGATGAGCAAGAACATCAGAACCCCAAACAGTCCAAACCACTAATTAAGCAACCACAACCTCTAAAGCACATACGACTATAACTACATAGTTCTCTTAAAATAATATACAGACATATGGACTTGCTAAACCACACCAGCCACGTACAACATATCAAACATGAGAAGCTTCCAGCAGACTATGGCAAGTTATCAGGCCCCGGGAGCTCGATCTCTACCTGAAAAGTGGGAAAAACACTGGAAGAATGAGCTATGAAGCTTAGTGAGTGTCTATCTTAACAACATTATAAGCTCACAGGTGAATCATAATAATGGCAGATTATAAGTAGAAAATAGCCTAACATCTGTTTGTAAACATAAACAAATCATGCTTCCAATTTACAGGTTTAAGTCATCACTTGTGCATAGCACAAAACTCGAAATGTACTAACATATCGAGGGTTGATAGATCAATAAAATAGAAACTCATAACAATAAAACACATGACATGATACCACATTAAACCATAGAGGTGGTAGAGTTACATTTATACCAATAAGGTTCGTACCACTCTCTCTCTCACGTGCACGTGGAATGCCTTTGGTCGTTTGGTTTTTCCTAATACCTTCTCTATGTCCTTCAAATTATTAAGGTAAAACCATTTACTAACCGAATACCTCTCATTGTCCTTGATATTTAGGTAAAACTATTTACTTCCCTGATACCTTCTCATTGTCCTTCAAATGATCGGGATATTATGATTCATTCCCCCCACTAAATACCTTCTCGAATGTCCTTCAGTATTAGGGGTTAACCCCAAACAAGGGCATAATTTGTGTACCATGGAAATCATGTCTTTATAACACATACAACAATTCCTTGACATTTCCACATTATCATTTATACATGTTCCCAAGAGGATTTACACAAAACATTCTCTAAAGGAAAGCATACTTTCATAATTTAGTTTCCATACTTGGATTTATAGTTACAACTAATTCAAAGCATGCTTAGGTTCCATCATGACTTTATGTTAGAAAACTCTATGAAGCCATTCACAACTAGTTCAATCAAGATGTAATTATCAACACTTATGTTCATGAAGAAAAACATAGGTCAAACATAGTTCTAAGATAGAGTCACTCACCGTATTAGAATTGGAACCTTGGCTTGTGAACTTGACCTATTTGCTCTTGGCCTGTCAAACAAGCCAAATCAATCATTAGAACCTCGAGCTCATGATTTTTGACCTTAAAACTTGCAAGAAAACACACTTTCAAAATTCCAGCATTTTCAGATTTTCTGCCCTGTTTTCAGACAGCCATAACTTCTTCCTTACTTATCCAAAAATAATGAAATTTATATTAAAATCTTCCTTTTTGAATCCTATAAAATTCATATGAAGACATGAAATTGAAATTCCCAATAGATTGGTTCAGAAATACCTCGAAAGCTTCTTTCCCCGGAACCAACTTCTGCTATTCCAGATTCGAATTTCTGCTGCAACCCGAAACTTGACCTGCTATTTACAACATCTTCTAATCATTTTCTAATCACGATGCCTTCATGAAAGTTGTAGGAAATTCAATAAGCTTTCCAACCATACCTAATAGAGCTTCTGATTCTAATTCTACAGGTCAGTACAACCAAAACATCAGAGACTTCTCGGATTTGACAGTAAATTTTGTGTTCTGTCTTCCTCTTCACAAATCAGTAGCTTAAGATCCAAATTTGCTCGAGCATCCTTCACAAATTTTGTTCCAATATGAGTTATCGTGCATGAAACAAAATTTCAAATCTTACCTCTTCCTGTGGAGCTCGAGATGAACAGAAAACCAGAATAGGATTGGAGTTGCTCACCTTGTTGCTAAATAATCAAACTTTGAGTTCACCTCCCTCTCTTCTGCAATTCCAGCACCAAAACAACCTTCTTCCTCTTCCTTAAAGCTTCTCCCACGAAACCCTTACCTTTCATTTGATAAAATGAAGAAGAAGATCGATAGAAACTTTGTTTTTAAGAAGAACTTAGGTGGGGTCCCACCATCCACCATCCTTTCTTTGTTTTTCTTTCTTTTTCCTTTTCTTTTCTTTTCCTTTCTTTTCTTTTCTTTCCTTTTCTTTCCTTTTCTTTTCTAAACATAACAAACTTAGTATATTAAACATTGTTTCATTTCCTTTTCTTCTTTTGTCTTAAAAGCAATCCAAACCGAAATGGTTTAAACTTTCCTTCCTTGTTTTCCTTTTGCCTTTCACTTCATTTCTTTCCTTTTTAAAACATGGAAACCAAGTTTTAAACATTCATTTCTTCTTTCTTTTTGTTGTTTGATAATAAGGAGGTTCCAAAGAAAGATCTCGGGTTTACAACTGTTGCAGGAGAAAGCAGTAATGTTGACAAACAGGTGGAGTTTCAATTCACTCTAGATGAGAGTGAAACACAGAACCAAGATGGGCAAGATGAGTCTGTTGATTTTGGAACAGATACCCCGGTAGCTGCTTCCGAAACTAATATGCCATTTGTTCACACAGAGACTGGTATGCAAGAATTGACAAGTTTAGGAGTACGCCAGCCAAGCATAGCTCTTGATAGAGCTAGGAGAGTTGGTGTTGGACCTCCAAAGAGGTATGGTTTTGAAGACATGATAGCTTATGCTCTGCAGGTTGCTGAAGAGGTGGATCCTCATGAACCATCCACCTACAAAGAAGCCATTTCATGTAGTGAATCTGTTCAATGGCTTGCTGCAATGGGTGATGAAATGGAGTCACTTGATAAGAATCAGACTTGGGAGCTAGTCAAACGACCTAAGGAAAGGCAGATTGTTACTTGTAAATGGGTTTTCAAAAAGAAGGAAGGAATCTCACCTACTGAGGGTGTTAAGTATAAGGCTCGAGTAGTTGCAAGAGGGTTCACGCAGAAGGAGGGAATTGACTACAATGAGATTTTCTCACCAGTTGTCAGACACACTTCCATCAGAGTGCTACTAGCTATGGTTGCACATCAGAACTTAGAACTTGAGCAACTAGATGTGAAGACAACTTTTTTACATGGGGAGCTAGAAGAGGAGATATACATGACCCAACCAGATGGGTTTCAGTGTCATGGTAAGGAAGACTATGTTTGCAAGCTGAAAAAGTCCTTTTATGGGCTGAAACAATCTCCAAGGCAATGGTACAAGAGGTTTGACAGTTATATGATTGAGCTTGGCTACAATAGGAGTCCATACGATTGTTGTGTGTATCATAACAAGTCAGGTGACGGTTCGAGAGTTTATCCGATCCTATATGTAGATGACATGCTCATAGTTTGCAAAGTCAAAGTCCGATATTCGAAGCTAAAAGGTCTTCTCTCGATCGAGTTTGAAATGAAGGATTTGGGTGTTGCACTTGAAAATCTTGGGGATGGAAATTTATAGGGAAAGAAGTCAGAATAAGCTTTTTGTAACACAAAAAGGCTATATTAAGAAGATATTGTCCAGGTTTGGCATGTCATCAGCTAAGCCTATAGATACTCCAAGTACTACAGGTGTTCGTTTGTCTGCTGAGTTTGCACCACAGTCTGAAGCTGAGAAGGAGTACATGTCTCGAATTCCGTATTCAAGTGCAGTTGGAAGCCTGATGTATGTTATGGTTTGCACTAGGCCTGATCTTGCACATGCTGTTAGTGTGGTCAGCATGTTCATGGGGAAACCTGGAAAGGAACATTGGCAAGCAGTGAAGAGAATTTTTCGTTAGGTACGTCTGATGTCGGTCTTGCTTATGGGAGTAATATAGAGTGTTTAGTGAAGGGTTATTGTGATTCAGACTATGCTGGAGATGTGGACAGCAGAAGATCTATGACTGGTTATGTTTTTACTCTTGGTGGTTCTCTTGTCAGTTGGAAGGCAACCTTACAACCTCATGATTACTCTGTCTACTACTGAGGCAGAGTATATGGCATTGATGAGTAGCTGCAAAGAGGAATATGGCTGAAAGGACTAGTTGGTGATCTTGGTTTACATCATGATCAGGCAATTATATATTGTGATAGTTTAAGTGCAATATGTCTTGCCAAGGATCAAGTCCATCATGAGAGAACTAAGCACATAGATGTGGGGTATCATTTCCTAAGAAGCGAGAAGAGGGGAAGGTGATGAAAGTTGGCACTTTTGATAATCCTGCTGATATGTTCACCAAGCCTGTTCAGTATGGCAAGTTCAAACATTGCTTGGACTTGCTAAATTTCTTAAGCTGTTAGTGGTCCCTGCCTGGGACACTCTGAGGCAAGGGAGAAAGTTTGGTAACCTTTGAGTTGCATCTGGTACATCTGGTGATTTTTGAGTTACATCTGGTACATCTGTTATCTGTGAGAGAATTCAAGTCAAGGTGGAGATTTGTAAAGATGCCTTGAATCTGTTATCTGCCGGTTCGAATGACCAAGTAGGAGGGGTGCTATATATAAACCCTCTAAACACCTATCTGTGTATGATTTTTATTTATGTTCTGTGTAATTTTATTCTCTCAGTCAATAAAATTACTCTCTCCCTCTGCCCGTGGATGTAGCTAACACAACGTTAGTGAACCACGTAAATACTGTGTGTGATTTTCTTCTGTGATACTCTTCGATTATCTGTTGCTTTAGGTTTAACAAACTGGTATCAGAGCCTCGTTGTTAGGGTTCTTCTGTGATAATCGAAGATGTCTGCTGTCAACGTGAAAATCGACAAATTCACTGGAACGAACAGTTTCAGTCTGTGGCAAATCAAGATGCGATCCTTGCTAAAGCAGCAAGGCCTGTGGGCGCCGCTATCTGGGAAACCGAAGAACGCAGACATCGATGACTATGAGTGGAATGTCCTGGAGGAGAAGGCACATTCGACAATTCTGTTGTGTTTATCTGATGACATCATCGTGGAGTGGTTAAAGCTCGAAAGTCTTTATATGACAAAATCTTTAACCAAGAAGTTGCTTCTAAAGCAACGTCTGTTCAGTTTGCGTATGCAGGAAGGTACGCCTCTTAACGACCATATAGATCAATTGAATGGTGTTTTACTGGATCTGCGTAATATTGATGTTAAAGTAGATGATGAGGATGCTGCTTTAATTCTGTTAGTGTCTTTGCCCCTGTCGTATGATAACTTTAGGGAGTCGTTTATGAGTGGGAAAGATACTTTGTCTTTAGAAGAAGTGAAAACTGCACTTTATACTAGAGAGGTCCGTCATAAAGTTATTGTAGGTTAAGTTACTGAAAATCGACCATCCGGGTTAGTCTACACAGACCAACCTGATGTAAGAAACCTTTTAGAAAGAAGTCGGGTTATAAAAACTCGAAGCCTAGGGGCCCTAAACCGGATGATATATGTAATTATTGTAAGGACAACGGTCATTGCTGTCCTAAGAAAAATAAGCAGCAACAGAAAGTAAAGGGAAGTTCTGGAGGATCTGGAAATTCTGGAAGTTCCGGAGGATCTGCCGCTGTGGTAGAAGTTGGCACCGACTCTGAAGGAGATTTAGCTTTAGCTGCAAATGCGCAGTTATGTCATGAAGACGTGTGGCTTCTATGTTTGCAAGCTCAAAAAGTCCTTATATGGGCTGAAACAATCTCCAAGGCAATGGTACAAGAGGTTTGACAGTTATATGATTGAGCTTGGCTACAATAGGAGTCCATACGATTGTTGTGTGTATAACAAGTCAGGTGATGGTTCGAGAGTTTATCTGATCCTATATGTAGATGACATGCTCATAGTTGCAAAGTCAAAGTCTGATATTCAGAAGCTAAAAGGTCTTCTCAATACTTAGTTTAAAATGAAGGATTTGGGTGCTGCACGGAAAATCTTGGGGATGGAAATTTATAGGGAAAAAAGTCAGAATAAGCTTTTTGTAACGCAGAAAGGCTATATTCAGAAGATATTGTCCAGGTTTGGCATGTCATCAGCTAAGCCTATAGATACTCCAAGTACTACAAGTGTTCGTTTGTCTGCTGAGTTTGCACCACAGTCTGAAGCTGAGAAGGAGTACATGTCTCGAATTCCGTATTCTAGTGCAGTTGGAAGCCCGATGTATGCTATGGTTTGCACTAGGCCTGATCTTGCACATGTTGTTAGTGTGGTCAGCAGGTTCATGGGGAAACCTGGAAAGGAACACTGGCAAGCAGTGAAGAGAATTTTTCGTTACTTTAGAGGTACGTCTGATGTCGGTCTTGCTTATGGGAGTAATACAGAGTGTTTAGTGAAGGCTTATTTTGATTCAGACTATGCTGGAGATGTGGACAACATAAGATCTATGACTGGTTATGTTTTTACTCTTGGTGGTTCTGTTGTCAGTTGGAAGGCAACCTTACAACCTCTGATTTACTCTGTCCTACTCGAGGCGAGTAGTATATGCATTGACGACGTGTTTGCAAAATAGGGAATATGGCTGAAAGGACTAGTTGGTGATCTTGGTTTACATCATGATCAGGCAATTATATATTGTGATAGTTTAAGTGCAATATGTTTGGCCAAGGATCAAGTCCATCATGAGAGAACTAAGCACATAGATGTGAGGTATCATTTCCTATGAAGCGAGAAGAGGGTGAAGGTGATGAAAGTTGGCACTTCTGATAATCCTGCTGATATGTTCACCAAGCCTGTTAAGTATGGCAAGTTCAAACATTGCTTGGACTTGCTAAATGTCTTAAGCTGTTAGTGGTCCCTGCCTGGGACACTCTGAGGCAAGGGAGAAAGATTGGTAACCTTTGAGTTGCATCTGGTACATCTGGTGATTTTTGAGTTACATCTGGTACATCTGTTATCTGTGAGAGAATTCAAGTCAAGGTGGAGATTTGTAAAGATGCCTTGAATCTGTTATCTGCCGGTTCGAATGACCAAGTAGGAGGGGTGCGATATATAAACCCTCTAAACACCTATCTGTGTATGATTTTTATTTATGTTCTGTGTAATTTTATTCTCTCAGTCAATAAAATTACTCTCTCCCTCTACCCGTGGATGTAGCTAACACAACGTTAGTGAACCACGTAAATACTGTGTGTGATTTTCTTCTGTGATACTCTTCGATTATCTGTTGCTTTAGGTTTAACAGAAAGAATAAGCTAAAGGCTCAGTGAGTGTCTATCTATAAAACATTATAAGCTCACAGGTGAATCATAATAATGGCAGATTATAGTAGAAAATAGCTTAACATTTGTTTGTAAACATAAACAAACCATGCTTCCAATTTACAGGTTTAAGTCACCACTTGTGCATAGCACACAACTCGAAATGTACTAACTTATCGAGGGTAGATAGATCAATAATATAGAAGCTCATAACAATAAAACACATGACATGATACCACATCAAACCATAGAGGTTATAGAGTTACAATTATACCAATAAGGTTCATACCTCTCTCTCTCTCACGTGCACGTGGAATACCTTTGGTCGTTTGGTTTTCCCTAATACCTTCTCCATGTCCTTCAGTATTAAGGTAAAACCATTTACTACCCGAATACCTTCTCATTGTCCTTCAGATATAAAGGTAAAACCATTTACTACACGAATACCTTCTCATTGTCCTTCAAAGATTTAGGTAAAACCATACACTTCCCTGATACCTTCTCATTGTCCTTCAAAGATCGGGATATCATGATTCATTCCCCCTCTAAGTACCTTCTCGAATGTCCTTCAGTATTAGGGGTTAACCCCAAACAATGGCATAATTTGTGTACCATGGAAATCATGTCTTTATAACACATACAACAATTTCTTCACATTTTCACATTATCATCTAAATATGTTCCCAAGTGGATTTACACAAAACATTCTCTAAAGGAAATCATACTTTCACAATTTAGTTTCCATATTTGGATTTATAGTTACAACTAACTTCAAGCATGCATAGGTTCCATTATGAACTTTATGTTAGAAAATTCTATGAAGCCATTCATAACTAGTTCAACAGGATGTAATTATCAACACTTATGTTCATGAAGAAAAACATAGGTCAAGCATGGTTCTAAGATAGAGTCACTCACAGTATTAGAATTGGAACCTTGGCTTGTAAACTTGACCTATTTGCTGTTGGCCTGTCAAAAAAACCAAATCAACCATTAGAACCTCGAGCTCGTGATTTTTGACCTTAAAACTTGTAAGAAAACACACTTTCAAATTTCCAGCATTTTCAGATTTTCTCCCCTATTTTCAGACAGCCATAACTTCTTCATTACTTATCCAAAAATAATGTAATTTATACAAATCTCTTCCTATTTGAACCCTCTAAAAATATTATGAAGACATGAAATTGAAATTCCAAACGGATTTGTTCAGAAATACCTCGCAAGCTACTTTCCTCAAAATAGACTTCTGCTGTTTCCGGATTCGGATTTCCTGTTGCACAACAAATTTAACCTTATATTTAGAATATCTTCTAGACATTTTCTACTCACGATTTTTACACGAAAGTTGTAGGAAATTCAAGAAGCTTTTTCGAACCATACCAATTAGAGCTTCTAACTCCAAGTATTCAGATCGGAACAACCAAAACATCAGAGACTTCCCAGATTTGACAGCAAATTCTGTCTTCTGTCTTCCTCGTCACAAAACAGTAATTTAACTTCAGTATTAGCTCGAGCTTCCTTCACAAACTTTGTTCCGAAATTGAGTTAACTTTCATGTATCAAAAACTCAACTCTTACCGATTCCTGTTTAACTCGAAAAGGCCAAAACATCAGAACTGGTCTGAGTTGATCACCTTGCTGCTATACAGTTAAGCTTTGAGTTCTCCTCCTTTCTTCTGCAATTCCAGCTCCAAAATCACGAAAATGGCTTCCATTCTCTTCCTTTCTCCTACTCCCACGAAGCTTCAGCTTTGGTTTTGATAAATGAAGAAGAAAATGGAGAAGATAAAGCCATTTTAAAAAGCAAGGAGGCAAACTTTGTCTTTTCCCTTTTGCTTTTTCTTTTCTTTTTCCTTTTCTTTATCCCTTTCTTTCTTTTCTTTTCTTTCCTCTTATTTTCTAATCAAAACAAAACACAATATAATATCCATTCCTTTCATTTTATTTTCTTCATTATTTTTAAAGCAAACCAAACCAAAATGGTTTGAGCTTTTCCTTCCTTGTTTTCCTTTTATCTTTCCCTTCATTTCTTTTCTTGTTAAAACATGGAAAACCAAGTTTTAAACATTTATTTCTTCTTTCTTTTTGTTCTTTGTTAATAAGGAAGTTCCAAAGAGATTGGGCTTACAACTTACCTCCCCTTAAGAAATTTCGTCCTCGAAATTGAGTAGTCTTTAAGTGAAAATCATCGGTACTTCCTCCTCATTAGGTCCTCTAATTCCTGTGTAGCCTCCTCCACTCCGTGATGTCTCCAACGAACCTTCACGAGTGAGATCGTCTTGTTTTTCAACACTTGTTCTTGCCTGTCGAGGATTTGAACTGCATCCTCTATGTAACTCATGCCTTCTTCCAACTCAACTGGTTGTGCTTGCAACACATGTGTCTGATCCGGATAATACTTCCTCAACATGGACACATGAAAAATATCATGTACTCGAGATAGTTCTCACTGCCACTCCAAATCAGTAGGTCGCCTAATTCGTCCCAAGCATCGGATAAGGACCAATATATCTAGGACATAACTTACCTTTCTTGCCAAAACGAAGGACACCTCTCCACGGAGATAACTTCAAGAATACTTGATCTCCGACTGAATTCTAAGTCCTTTCGTCTCTTATCTCATGAACTCTTCCGACGTCTTTGTACTACCTTCGATTCTCTCTGATTACCTTAATATTATCCGTCAGAATTTGTACCAACTCAGACCGATTAGCTTCCGCTCTCCTACTTCATTCTAACATACGGGCGTTCTACTCGACCTTCCATACAAAGCCTCAAATGGTGCCATGCCAATACTTGACTGATAGTCATTATTATAAGTGAATTCCATAAGTGATAGGTGTGTATCACAACTACACTTAAATTGAAGAACACATGCTCTCAACATATCCTCTAGGGTCCGGATGGTCCTCTTTGACTCCCATCCATCCGTCGAGGATGGAACGTTGTACTAAAATTCCACTTTGTCCCCATAGCTTTACAGAGGCTAGGCCCAAACTTAGAAGTAAATCTTGGATCCTATCTCAAACTATGGACACCGACACTCGTATTGACTCACAATTGCGCCCACGTATAGCTTAGATAGTCGATCAGCGTGAGACGCCGCTTTAATCGATATCAACCGTCTTTGTTTTAGTCGGGTCTATCCACTATTACCGAGTGATATTCTCCTATTTCCATTCCTAAGACCGCAATGGATTAAAGAGTCCTTCTCGGTCTCTCTCTCTAACCGGTTTAACTCATAGCGCATCAAACATTATCAACATATTTAGCTACCTCTCGCTTCATCCCGTGCCACCAATACGCTCCTTTTCAATGTCTTATACATCTTGGTGTTTCCTGGATGTATAGCGTAAGCTGAACTGTGAGCTTCTTCTAGAATAGCATCTTTAAGCTCACTAACACTCGGAACACATAGTCTTCCTTGCCTCTCTATGGCTTCATCTGATCTCATTTTAAATTCTGCCTCTGGCCCCCGTTTGGACTTTCCAAACATTTTCTGCAAGTTACTATCCTCTGGTTGTCTTCTCACAACCTTTGCTATGAGTGAAGACCTGACCTGGAATTGAGCTAAAAGATTTCCTGAACTTTCTGCATTCACAACTGCCTTAGAATCCCATAGAGTACTTAAAAATGTGCTCGAATACCACACAAGGCGTCCTTAGGAAGTCTTGACTTCCTACTCAATGCATCTGCTACCACCTTCGCCTTACATGGATGGTATTCTATAGTACAATCATAATCTTTAATCCGTTCTAATCATCTTCTTTGTCTCACATTCAACTCCTTATGATCAAAGATATATTTCAGACTCTTATGATCTGTGTAAATATGACACCTTTCACCAAACAAGTAATGTCTCCAGTTTTCAAAGCTAAAACAACTGCTGCTAACTCAAGATCATGGGTAGGGTAATTACATTCGTGCTTTTTCAATTGTCTTGACGCATAAGCTATTACTTTTCCTTCTTGCACGAGCACAAACCCTAAACCTTGCCTCGAGGCGTCACAATAAATTACATACTCTATTCCCGTTACAGGAAGTGTCAGAATAGGTGATGTAACTAACCACTTTTTCAGCTCTTGAAAACCCTGTTCACACTTATCTAACCATTCAAACTTAGCATTCTTCCTTGTCAAAATTGTTAATGGTAATGCTAATCGTGAGAAATCCTCAACAAACCGCCTGTAGTATCCTGCCAAGCCTAGAAAACTACGTACCTCTGTCATACTGGCTGGTCTCTCCCAGTCGATCGCAACATTCACTTAATGCGGATTCACACTAACTCCATTTGCTGAAACAACATGCCCCAAAAACACTACCTGATTGAACCAAAACTCACATTTGGTGAATTTAGCATACAACTACTTATCTTGTAGTGTTTGTAGAATAATCCTCAAATGTTCCTCATGAGTTTTCCTATCAATTGAATAAACTAGTATATCATCAATAAATACTATCACGAACTGATCCAAATACTGGTGGAATATCCTATTCATGAGTTCCATGAAAACTGCTGGTGCATTCGTCAAACCGAACGACATTACTAAAAACTCATAATGCTCGTACCTGGTTCTGAATGCTGTTTTAGGAATGTCTGATTCCCTTACCTTTAACTAATGGTATCCTGATCTCAAATCAATCTTAGAAAACATTAATGCTCCTCGTAACTGGCCAAAGAAGTCATCCATACGTGGTAAAGGATACTTATTACGTATCGTGACTTGTTTAACCGCTTTCATAATCAATGCATAATCTAAGGGTACCATCTTTCTTCTTTACAAATAATACCGAGAGCTCCAGGGTGATACACTAGGTCTGTGTATCCTTTATCAACTAGTTCTTGTAACTGCATCTTCAACTTCTTGAGCTCACTTGGAGCCATTTTATACGGCGCTTAGGAAATAGGTGTTATTCCCGGTAGCAATTCAATAGTGAACTCTACTTCCCTATCAGGTGGCAACCCTGACAGATCTGTTGGAAAAAATATCAAGAAATTCGTTCACCACAAGAACATCTTCTGGTTTTAGGTTTTCTTCCCGCACTCTCCACTACGTGTGCAAGAAATGCCATGCAACCATTCCTCAACAACTTTTCACTTTTTAATGCCAAATCAAGCTCGAGGGAATAATCTTCCTTTCACCCCGAAAAACCACTCCACTAATCCTGTTTCTTTAAAACAACTTCCTTTCTATTTAGCACCACCGGTGCCCTCTCTCTTGCAGCCTACTAGAACTCTTGGTCGCTCAACTGCCTGGGACCCAACTCCCCGGTCCCTCTGTGGCTACTACTCTAAGCTATGGGCAATCCTCTTAAAATGCCCTAGTCCGCCCACACACTAGTAACACACATCGACACCAACCGCACATTGGCCTCGGTGATTCTTACCACAATTTATACATGGAGTTCTCCTTGTTGCACTTGCAAACTCACTCGTATTGCCGGTGGTCTTACTTGTGGATCCGCAGATTGACTAGGTGCTCTTTGGCTCGCCTCGATAGGCACCACTAACATGCGCTTACCTCGATGTCCGCCGCCACTCGACTTTTAAAGTCCGACGACTCAAAACATTCACTCTGTGTGAATCGTCGCCGCTCACGACCATGGAAATCGCCGCCGTTGAAGGCCCTCGAGTAGGCTTCACTCACCACTTTGCTTGTGCCTCATTATACAATACTCAACACGTGAGCGCGCTCTCTACCACCAGGGGAAAAGTAAGCCCACTTTGCAATGCTCGTGGATCGGTACGTATCTCGGGATGTAATCCTCTTTCAAATCTCGACACTGTCACTCTCGGATGCCACAATCACATCAAGATACCGTGAAAGCTCTGTGATACCTTCTCTCATACTCACCACCAAAATGACCCTTGCTTCGCTTAAAAATTCATCCCTCTTTGCCTCACGATACGTGCTAGGGTAATATTTATCTTCGAATATGCCTCTGAATGTTTGCCAATCCAGAGTACGTGCATCACTCCGTCTAGCTAAAATTGATTTCCACCATCCCTCTGCTTCTTTCTCTAGTAGGAATGTGGCTAGCTTGACTTCGCTACTCAGAGCAACTCATTACATCAAAAATTTTTGTAGCATATTCACCAAACCTCGGATCACCGGATCTATGGAACCATCAAACACTGTGGCTCCTAATTTCTTTAGACGTTCTATTCTATACGCCTTTTTTTTTTTGGATCACTTGGCCCCGCTTCTCTCTGCCCACCCGCCTCCCGTGAGAAACTAACATGTTGCTCACCAGTAGCCTCGCTTTGGACTCTCGCCACAGATCCCCTCTCGAGATTGGCCTTGGGTAGGATCCTCGCATCCCGCCCGATCCCCGCTCGCGTCGCGCTAGTACGTGGTGGCATGACTCCAATAACATATCAATATATTAGACATATTATGGATATCTAACTCCAATACGCAGTACTAAACTTCTATTTGCATTTTAGCCCTAACCGGACTTACTCTTATTCTTACTTGGACCATACTTTACTAGTTTGATCTAAACTAACTCATTAAATCGCTATGACTTTTACTTTGTTCTCGTGAGCAAACTTGCCCTCTGCCTCATTCCCATGGAGCTAATCGCTCTCACGATACCAAGTTGTCACACCCCCCCCGAACTACTCACTACTTTTAGCTCAAACACACCCTCCCGAACCACTTGCTAACTTAGCCCGGAGACGGCATGAAGCCAACAGACATTGTTACCTCTTAACAATACCTCTACCGACACTACTTTACTCAAAAACAACTATGTTCGCATATGGAACACTTTAAACTTAGCACAATGAATCTGGACATCTATAAGACGTGACGTGAGGAGAAACTCTTCTTAAGTCTCTCCCGAAACTAAAACGAGCAAGAACATCGTAACCACAAGCAAATCAAACTACTAATTAGACAACCACAACCTCTAAAGCACATACGACTATAACTACATAGTTCTCTTAAAATAATTTACAAACATATGGACTTGCTAAACCACACCAAATTACGCACAACATATCAAACATGAGAAGCTTCCAAAGCAGACTATGGCAAAGTTATCGTGCACCGGAGCTCGATCTCTACCAAAAGTGGGAAAACATCAAAGAATGAGCTATGAAGCTCGGTGAGTGACTTGAGTTTAAAGAAAACTACTAACTCGGGAAATCATATCACCGGTCATCTATGAGCATATGCATCCAGAATCAAGTGTTGAAAGTAATCGTAATCATAATAGCTTTTCGTAAAAACCGACAAGTATATCGCTTAAATCTCGTAAGGCATGTAAATGATATAAACTCTTTAAAAAAAATGTCACAATCTACTTTGTTCTACGATATAGTGGGGCCCGCCAAAGACTCCCATCGCCTTTGTCGTAGTGGGGGGCCGCCCAAAGACTCACGACAGCGCTTTTTGTCACGGAGTACACTCAACGTCGACAACAGAATAAGACCTGTGCACACTGCACTACAAAGCCCTCGGGCTCAATATCTCGTAAAATCACATGAAAACATTTGAACATGCCTCGCTTATCTTTTCTTTCATAAAACTCAAGCTTACTTAGCTTGTTCATAAAACTGAAATCTTTAAAAATATACTTGTTAAAACATACTTGCTCAAAATCATAACATTTCCATAGACTTCTAAATGCAATAAACATATGCTCGTGTATAAATTTCATCAAGACATTTAAGCTCATCATGAACACTTTAAAATATTTCTAAGAAATCATGAACGCTCATAAACAAGTGTTCATGGAAAACAATAAGCATTGAAACCATTTCGGTTTAGCAAAACCTTGCATTTCATAAGCATAATACAAGCTCAGTAAACCATTTTCAAGGTTCGTTTTGTCACTCACAGTGTTAGAACTAGAGTCCTGACCCGTACACTCGACCTATTCGCTCTTGGCCTGTCAAACAAACCAAAACCATGTTTTAGAACCTCGAGCTCATGGTTTTAACTTTAAAACTACAAGAAAACACTCCAACAAAAATTCCAGCATTTAACAGATTTTATGCCCTGTACTCAGATCAGACAGCCATAACTTCTTCATTACTTATCCAAAAAGAATGTACTTTATACAAAACTCTTCCTTTTTGAACCTCTAAAACTCTTTATGAAGACATGAAAATGAGATTCCCAATAGATTGGTTCAGAAATACCTCAAAGTCTTCTTTCCCAGAACCAACTTCTGCTATTCCAGAATCGATTTTCTGCTGCAACCCGAAACTTGACCTGCTATTTACAACATCTTCCAATCATTTTATGTTAACGGTTTCTTCATAAAAGTTGTAGGAAATTCAATAAGCTTTCCAACCATACCTAATAGAGCTTCTAAATTCAAGTATACAGATCAGAACAACTCAAACATCAGAGACCTCTCGGATTTGTCAGCAAATTCTGTCTTCTGTCTTCCTCTTCACAAAACAACAACTTAACATCAGAATTGGCTCGAGCTTCCTTCACGACCTTTGTTCCAATATGAGTTAACTTTCATGAAACGAACGCTCAACTCTTACCTCTTCTTGTGGAGCTCGAGTTGAACAGAAAATCAGAGCTTGTCTTAGTTGATCTCCTTGCTGCTAAACAACCAAGCTTTGAGCTCTCCTTCCTTCTTCTGCAACTCTAACTCATGAAAAGCTTCTTCTTCTTCTTCCTTTCACCTTCTCCCACGAAACCCTTGCTGCTCCTTGTTGAAAATGAGAAAGAAATCGATGGAAAGGGTTATTTAAAAAAGAAAACTATGGTGGGGTCTACCACCCACTTTGCTTTTCCCTTTTTCATTCCTTTTTTCCTTTTCTTTCCTTTCCTTTATCTCCTTCCTTCTTTTCCTTTCTTTACAAAACAAACTTAACATGATTTACATTTGTTTCATTTTCTCTTCTTCTTTTTATCTTTTAAAAAGCAAACCAACCAAAAATGGTTTAAAGTTTTTCTTCCTTGTTTTCCTTTTGTCTTTCACTTCATTTCTTTTCTTTTTAAAACATGGGAAACCAAGTTTTAAACATTCATTTCTTCTTTCTTTTGTTGTTTGATAAAAAAGAAGTTCTAGAGAAAGATCTCGGGTTTACATAGCCCGAAAGGCGGCGTGAAACCAACAGACATTGTTTACCTCTTAACAATACCTCACACCTGCTTCTCATGATAAACATACTATGTTCGCATATGGAACATTTTTTAACATAACACACAGTGAGAAACTGACAACTATTAAACATACACAAGGAGAAACACTTCATAAGTCTCTCTTGGAAACTAAAAGTCAAGTGCATCAAAACAACACAAGACAATTCATTGTTTATACAACCACCAATGTACAAAACTTCTATAACTACATAACAACTTGCTATACAACACCAGCCACGTACAAACTAACAACTTATGAAACTTCCAGCAGACTATAGCAGGATGTTAGGTACAAGGAGCTCGATCTCTACCTGAAAAGGTTTGAAAACATTGAAAGAATGAGCTAAAAGCTCAGTGAGTGTCTATCTTTAAAACATTATAAGCTCACAGGTGAATCATAATAATGGCAGATTATAGTAGAAAATAGCTTAACATTTGTTTGTAAACATAAACAAACCATGCTTCCAATTTACAGGTTTAAGTCACCACTTGTGCATAGCACACAACTCAAAATGTACTAACTTATCGAGGGTAGATAGATCAATAGTATAGAAGCTCATAACAATAAAACACATGACATGATACCACATCAAACCATAGAGGTTATAGAGTTACATTTATACCAAAAGGCTCATACCTCTCTCTCTCTCACGTGCACGTGGAATACCTTTGGTCGTTTGGTTTTCCCTAATACCTTCTCCATGTCCTTCAGTATTAAGGTAAAACCATTTACTACCCGAATACCTTCTCATTGTCCTTCAGTATTAAGGTAAAACCATTTACTACACGAATACCTTCTCATTGTGCTTCAGTATTTAGGTAAAACCACACACTTCCCGGATACCTTCTCATTGTCCTTCAGTATCGGGATATCATGATTCATTCCCCTAAGTACCTTCTCTCGAATGTCCTTCAAGATTAGGGGTTAACCCCAAACAAGGGCATAATTTGTGTACCATGGAAATCATGTCTTTATAACACATACAACAATTTCTTGACATTTTCACATTATCATCTAAACATGTTCCCAAGTGGATTTACACAAAACATTCTCTAAAGGAAAGCATACTTTCACAATTTAGTTTCCATATTTGGATTTATAGTTACAACTAACTTCAAGCATGCTTAGGTTCCATTATGAACTTTATGTTAGAAAATTTTATGAAGCCATTCATAACTAGTTCAACAGATGTAATTATCAACACTTATGTTCATGAAGAAAAACATAGGTCAAGCATAGTTCTAAGATAGAGTCACTCACAGTATTAGAATTGGAACCTTAGCTTGTAAACATGACCTATTTGCTCTTGGCCTGTCAAACAAACCAAATCAACCATTAGAACCTCGAGCTCGTGATTTTGACCTTAAAACTTGTAAGAAAACACACTTTCAAATTTCCAGCATTTTTAGATTTTCTGCCCTGTTTTCAGACAGCCATAACTTCTTCATTACTTATCCAACAATAATGTAATTTATACCAAACTCTTCCTTTTTGAACCCTCTAAAAAGCATATGAAGACATGAAATTGAAATCCAAACGGATTTGTTGAGAAATACCTCGAAAGCTGCTTTCCTCAAAATGCAGACTTCATTGTTTCCAGATTCGGATTTCTTTCTCACAAACAAATTTAACCTGATATTTAGAACATCTTCTAGACATTGTCTACTCACTATTTCTTCACGAAAGTTGTAGGAAATTCAAGAAGCTTTCGAACCATACCAATTAGAGCTTCTAACTCCAAGTATTTAGATCGGAACAACCAAAACATCGTAGAATTCCCAGATTTGACAAAGAAATTCTGTCTTCTCCGCTTCCTCTTCACAAAACAGTAATTTAACTTCAGTATTAGCTCGAGCTTCCTTCACAAACTTTGTTCCAAATTGAGTTAACTTTAATGTATCAAAAACCCAACTCTTACCTCTTCTTGTTTAGCTCGAAACGACCAAAACATCAGAACTTGTCTGAGTTGATCACCTTGCTGCTATACAATTAAGCTTTGAGTTCTCCTCGTTTCTTCTGCAATTCAAGCTCCAAAATCACGAAAATGGCTTCCATTCTCTTCCTTTCTCCTTCTCCCATGAAGCTTCAGCTTTGGTTTTGATAAATGAAGAAGAAAATGGAGAAGATAAAGCCATTTTAAAAAGCAAGGAGGCAAACTTTGCCTTTTCCCTTTTGCTTTTTCTTTTCTTTTTTCTTTTCTTTTTCCTTTCCTTTATCCCTTTCTTTCTTTTCATTTCTTTCCTCTTATTTTCTAATCAAAACAAAACACAATATAATATCCATTCCTTTCATTTCATTTTCTTCATTATTTTTAAAGCAAACCAAACCAAAATGGTCTGAGCTTTTCCTTCCTTCTTTTCCTTTTATCTTTCACTTCATTTCTTTTCTTTTTAAAACATGGAAAACCAAGTTTTAAACATTCATTTCTTCTTTCTTATTGTTGTTTGTTAATAAGGAAGTTCCAAAGAGATTCGGCTTACAGTGCGCCTTTCTCCACGACCACGATCACATCAACTGGAACCCAAACGGATGAAGACACTTCCACTGGATCTTCTCCGTTGTTCTCTAGGTGAGGGAGGAATGTGGGTCCCCTTTTGGTGAGATGAGATGTTTTGTGAGAGAGATAATGTTTTGGAACTTTTCCAACAACTCAAGAAATGACAAACACTTGGGTTAACAAAAGCTTAGGTGGCTTATCTTACTTGCTTAACCTAGTTGCATCTTATGCAACTATATGTATAGGAAGAGATAGGGATGAAAATTACCATCCTATCCCTCTTTCATTCTCTCTTTAGTCTATAGTTTATACGTGAATCTAATTCATATTAAAACTATATATTATATCAATTATATAACATATAACTAATATCACATCTCGTATATGAAATTGAACACTTCAATATCATTCCTAACTTTATACCCTCAATATAACCATGTTGAGCAAACGAAGGGACCTAATGGACCTACAGTTCATGAGCTCCAATGATTTGAGATTAACTGATCAAACTCTTTGATCCATTTAATCAATATTCATTAACTACAAGTCACTCCACTATAGACTTGTAGCAGCACTCTCCTAATTGTAGATTATATTGTGTCAACTGATATAATCATTACCCATGAGTCGACCCTTCACAGATTGTTCGTAATCACGACTGGTCAAATTACCATTTTACCCCCGTTATTAAATCTTTGTTCGTTAACCACCACTGATCCTCTAATGAACAACAAGTCGAAGGTCCTACCACAGGCTCATACCCTCATAGAGGGCGGGGCCCCGTTGTTCAAGACCTGGAGTTAGTTCTTAAGGGAACAACCCGTCTAATTCCTTAGAGTAGGAATGAGTGAATTTCATCTTGCACAGTTAAGTCTCCAGCTACCTACGAGATTCTGTCCTTGAGAAGGTAGGCCTATTCAGTCGGCTAGAGGCCACTCTCACCCATACTAGTCTAAGGACCATCCCCTAAAAGCAAGAGTTCTTAACTTGCTCAGGATCAGGTCGAGTCACTAATGACCATCTAAAAATTATCAGTCTTACCATGTTAACTGTGTTATACTTGTTAGACTAATAATTTGCAGTCCGATCTTCTATGAACTCTTCATACAGGATGCCCCCACTCGCATGCCAACTACGTGAATGAGTTGGATTACCTCATTTGTACTAATTACAAAGTGGTTTGCATCCATTGTGTTACCAGAATGAGGTTTCCAACCTTATTCTTATACCATGGACCATTTAGGTTATATTCTTAAACACAATCCAAATAGTGTCCACTACACTGATATTCAAGATATATTATAACCTTGGAGCTTAGTTTATTGGATTTATAAAACAAGAATATAATTTTATCAAAACAAATAACCCTTTATTTATTTTATCAAAATTACACAAGTTTAGGTCATAAATCCCAACAATCTCCCACTTGACCTAAAGCTTGTGGAGTACTAAAACATTACAGTAATGTAAATACAATAAACTAGGGCATTTAAACCCTTTGTCTAAAATACTCCCACTTGCACTAGTTGGCAAATACTTGTAAACCTAGACCTTCTAGGTGACTCTCAAGTACTTTAGCCGTGAGAGCCTTTGTAAAAGGATCAACAACGTTGTGCTCTGAGGCTATCTTCGTGACAATAACGTCTTCTCTATGCACGATCTCCCAGATGAAATGATATTTCCGCTCAATGGGCTTTCCCCTCTTGTGACTTTGGGGTTCATTCGAACATGCCACTGCACCACTGTTACCACAATACAGCGTGATGGGCAAAGTAATATTTGGAACCACTTCCAAATTTAGCATGAATTTCCATAACCAGAAGGCTTCTTTAACTACTTCACAAGCTGCTACATATTCGACCTCCATGGTGGAATCAACGATGCATCCTTGCTTGACGCTTCACATACTACAACTCTTCCGTTAAGAGTAAAAACTGACCCTGATGTAGATTTTTGAGAATCTTTATCAGTCTGAAAGTCAGAATCTATGTATCCTGTAAGGATCAAATCCTTAGCTTCATACACAAGCATGTAGTTCCTTGTTCTCCGTAGATACTTAAGGATTGTTTTAACCGCTGTCCAATGTTCAAGTCCTGGATTGGATTGATACCTACCGACCATTCCAACTGCAAAACATATGTCAAGCCTAGTACACAACATGGCGTACATAAGGCTCCCAATAGCTGATGCATAAGGAATCCGTCTCATATCCTCAAGTACTTGAGGTGTCTAAAAAAACTGTTCCTTAGACAAATTGACTCCATGTCTAAAAGGCAATAAGTACTTTTTGGAGTGTTGCATTTTAAACCATGAGAACACTTTGTTAATGTAAGATGTTTGAGACAATGCAGTGGTTTATTCTTGCGGTTCCGGACAATCTGGGTCCCAAGAACAAACTGTTCATCACCCAAATCTATCATTTGGAATTGCGCAGCTAGCCAATTTTTAATGTCAGTAAGATATCCTACATCATTCCCAATGAGTAGGATATCATCCATTTCTTTGCCCATGGCTATGACCCATTTGTCTTTGTCTTTGTCAACCATCGCTTGATTATAAGTCAATGGATCCTCGCAGTTGTCATCTGGTATAAAAACTTGGGTTTCAAATAAACCCATGTAACGGTCAGGTTGTGTTATAACCCTCCCACTACGTCGAGCCATACTCAACTCTTGAGATGGACTCTCTTGACTAGATAAGCTAGTATCAACAACTCTTGTTGACGTACTAGTATTATTAGAAACCTTTGCTATTGTTCCGTCTAACTCACTCAACACAATTTTACTTCTTGGTTTTTTGTTCCTTATGTGGTCCTCCTCTAAGAAAGTTGCATTTGTCGACACAAAAGCCTTATCTTCCTTATGATCATAGTATAAACCACCTCTTGTTTCTTTTGTGTAGCCTACGAATAGGAACAATTTTGAACGTGAATCCAACTTCTTTGGATTTGTCACAAGTGTTGGGTTTTGTGTCCTAAAACTCGTAGTTTGTAATTATGTTCTAATTAATGTAATAAAGTGTTATTATTTCAATAAAAAGTTATTGTTCGTTATCTACAAGTTTGCCTTAATTTAAACCCTAAATCCAATAAACTAAACATCCAAGGTTGTCATATGAATCTTTAACTGAATGTAGTGTACATATAAAGGATCTTGGTTCGTGATACAACCTAAAGAGTCTATAGTTAGGGGATAAGGTTTGGGTACCTTACCCTGGTAAAACTATGGGTGTGGCCCACTTTGTATTTGATACAAACACTGTGATCCTAACGTGTTCGTGTAGATGACATGTGGGTTAGGATATCCTATGTAATAAAATTACATATGACCGGACCACGATATAGTAACCTCTAGCTGTAACTCAGTTGACTAGTTAGGTTTCTATTTCACTAGGATGACTTTGGCAACTTGATCTCAATCTCGAGCAGTGTTACTTAACTCCAGTTCACGAGGTATTGGCCTTTGACTAATATGAGTGAGAGTGACCAGATTCGCCGAGTCAATATGCCTACCTTCTTGGGGACAAGACCGAGTGAGCGGCTGGGAACTTAACTTAGCAAGATGCAATTCACTCCTTCCCACCTACTAGGGCAAGTAGAGGAATGTTCCCTTAAGTGGTGTCTCCGGGAACAAAGGGCCCAACCCTCTCATTGGCTCGAGAGAGACTCTGTTTGTTGGTAGGGCCACAAACAAATTGTTCATTAGAGGAGCACTGGTACATAAGGCACAAGATGTAACCCAGGGGTAAAATGGTAATTTAACCCAGCTTGTGTTACGAACATTCGTGAAGGATTAACTTGTTGTTATTGGTCAATGTCCGTGGACACAAAAATATATCTGAAGTTAGAAGAGTGCAACTGCGGGAGTTTAGTTGAGTGTTCCCGCAGTTAACGAATGTTCATTGGGACGTTAATAAGATTAACCAAGCAATCTCGTATCGTTGGAGCATCTGATCTGTAGGTCCATTAGGTCCACCTTCTAGCTCGTAAAGGGTTCTTAGATCATTTGAATTTGAAACGTTCAAATTCAGTTGGGAATATATTTAATGTATATGGATACAAAATCATATATAGTTTTGGAACTTTGTATTATAAATTTAATGTGAATATGATTCATATTAAATTATATGAGAGAATTAAATATTTGAAAGTGTTCAAATATTAAATTCAAATGTGAATGTGATTCATATTTGAAACTATAGGTTATAATTTAATGTGCATAAGATGTGCATTAAAACTATAGGTTAGAGGGAAAAACTAATTAAATGTGATTTAATCAAGATTAAATATATGATATTTAATTTATAATTAATTAAATATGATTTGATTAATTAGTTATATTATTTAATTAATCATTTGATTATTTATTTTCTAATATAATAATTAAATAAAAAAAGGAGGGGAACGTGTGGCACGTTCCCCACTTCCCTCACACACCCAATCGATAGGGAATGGGGAAGTTATTCCCTCGGCATACCTTTCTTCTCTTGGTGAGAAGAAATGATTGTACGAATGATTCAATTCAATCAATTGAATTTCTGACTGAATAATTTTCTCTCTCTCAAGCTCTCTTATTCTGAAAACTTCTCTCCAATTGTTGGATCCTTCCCACCTAAGGAAGATAAAAGTTGAACTCAGAGACATAGAGGGTTTTGAAGGGAATGAGAATCCTCGCGCAGCGGAAGACGATCGAATCGTCGTGGTATCATTATGCAACTTGATTTTGTTAAAACGATATGCACAATATCTAGGCTAAACATGCTGAAAAAGAAGGAAAAACAGTAAGATTAAAGGTACTTATTTGTTGAAGACACTCTTCAAGATTCCTTCTCCAAATCACGAACTCTCCGTGCTTCTCGATCTCAACGAACTCTTCCCACAAACGGAACCCGAACACCACAACTTGGAGTCTCGGTTGTTCTCTTTTGGAGAAGGGAAGTTTGTGGGAACTATTTTGTGTTTTGGAGAGGGAGGAGAATAGAGAGAGTAGAGAGAATTTTTGTTTCTTCTCTTTGATCAAAATCAAAAAATGAGAGATAAGTCTCCCAATCCCTTCTTGCAAAGGGTTTAAATAGTGGAATTGATGGAGTTAAAATCTCCACATTATTACCACTTTACCACAACTATAGGTTATGCAAATCTCATTTGCATAACCACATAATATAAGATATCTCATATCTCATATTGCAAATCTCATTTGCAATAATTGTGGATTAATTAAATTAAATCACATCCAATTTAATTTCTCTCAATTAAATTCTCCAATTAGCCCTAATTCAATAATTAGGCTAACCTATAGTTTATTATGAATCTCATTCACATTAAACTATATATTATATCATTCATATCTCATATAAATGACATAAATGCCCTTTAATGTAAAATTTAACACTTCAATTTCATACCAAAACATTAACTCTTCTTTTAACAAGGATTGAGCCAACCGAGGGACCTAATGGACCTACAAATGGATTGCTCCAGGTGATCCGCGATTAACTCACAAACCGCTTGACCCCGATTAGACCAACATTCTTTAGCTACGGTAACACTCCACTATAGCCCGTAGCTGCACTCCCGTCAGTGCAGAATATTACATGTCCACTGATATAACCAATGCCCATGAGTCGACCCTTCACAGGTTGTTCGTAGACACAACTAGGTCAAATTACCATTTTACCCCTGTGTCTACCTCTTGTTCCTTAAGTCCCCACTATTCCTCTAATGAACAACATATTGTGATGGTCCAACCATACACTACACCCTTCTCGGGCCAGTGAGAAGGTGGGCGCCCGTTGTCCAAGCCCTGGAGACAACACTCAAGGGAACAACCCCTCTAGTTTCAATAAAGGCGGGAACGAGTGAATTCCATCTCGCGTAGTTATGTTCCCAGCTCCGTACTTGGTCCTGTCCCTGAGAAGATAGGCATATTGGGCGAGTAATCGTGACCACCCTCACCCGCATTTAGTCAAAGGACAAACCCCGCAGAAAAGAGTCCGTAACACCCTCGTGGATTAAGGTCGAGTCACTAATGGTCATATACGGTTATTAGTCCTTCACAACAGCGGTGTTACATCGTGAGGTGTAATAATTCACGGTCCTGGTCTTGTACAATCTCATTGCACAGATACCCCCCACTCGCATGTCAACCACATGAACGAGTCGATCACCTTGTTTGTATCTAACACAAAGTGGGTCGCATCCACAGTGTATCCGTGGATTAGGTCTCCAACCCTATCGATATACTGTAGACCGTTCGGGTCATTAATTCGAACGTGATCCTCCCCAGTGTGTCCACTACACACGCTTTCAAGTTCTAGTTCTCTCATAAATTCAATCACCATAGAGCTTAGTTTATTGGAAAAGTTTATAAATATTGCGAGACACAAAGTGATGAAATGAATAACTCTTATTAATTTCAAACAATATATTACAAATACGAGATTAGGACAAAAATCCCAACAAACTCCCACTTGGACTAAGCTAGTGGAGAAAAAACATTTCTGAAATGTACATAAATTACAATGAAGTAATACAATAAACTAGGGCGTTGAATACCCATTTACACATCTCCCACTCACCCTAGTCAGGAAGCTCTCGAAGACCTAGACTCTCTAAGTGACCCTCAAACACCTTAGCCGTGAGGGACTTTGTAAATGGATCAGCTACGTTGTTCTCCGACGCTATCTGCGTGACCGTCACGTCTCCGCAGTGCACAATCTCCCTTATCAGATGATACTTACGCTCAATGTGTTTGCCACTCTTATGGCTCCGAGGCTCACGTGACTTGGCTACTGCACCACTGTTATCACATGATAGTGTGATCGGCAAGTTCATATTTGGAACAACTTCCAAATCTATCATGAACTTCCTAAGCCAAACAACTTCCTCTGCAGCTTCACAAGCCGCAGCATACTCTTCTTCCATAGTGGAATCAGTGATGCATCCCTGCTTGATGCTTCGCCATACTACAGCTCCTCCATTCAGAATGAAGGTTGACCCCGAAGTGGATTTCCTAGAATCTTTATCGGTCTGAAAATCAGAAACCATGTATCATGTAAGGATCAAATCCCCACCGCCATACACTAAGTCAGTAGTTCCTCGCTCTCCTAAGATAGTTGAGGATTGCCTTTACGGCTATCCAGTGATCTAATCTCGATTGGGTGATATCTCACTTACAATTCCTCTTGCATATAGATGTGCTCGCCTAGTACACAACATGGCATACATCAGGCTCCCTACAGCTGAAGCATATGGAATCCGTCTCATATCCTCAACATCTTAAGGAGTCTTAGGACACTGATCCTTAGACAAGTGAACCCCATGCCTGAAAGGCAGCAAGCCCTTCTTGGAGTTCTGCATCTTATATCTAGACAACATCTTGTCAATATAAGACGCCTGAGACAAGGCTAGCGTTCTGTTCTTCCGTTTCCGGACTATCTGGATACCTAAAACATAGTGAGCTTCTCCCAAATCCTTCATTTGGAATTGCGAAGCTAGCCACTTCTTAACGATAGTAAGAAATTCTACCTCTTTCCCAACGAGAAGAATATCGTCCACATACAACACCAAAAATGTGACAGTTTTGTCAACGATTTTCTTGTAGACACAAGGCTCGTCGACATTTTCATCAAAGCCATAAGATTTGATCGCCTCATCAAACCTTATATTCCAAGACCTCGGTTCGTTTTTAGTCCATAAATGGACCTATGAAGCCGCAAACCTTTTGCTCTTGGCCTTGGGCAATGAACCCTTTAGGCTGGTCCATGTAGATGGTCTCATCAAGTTTGCCATTCAGAAAGGTTGTCTTGACGTCCATGTGCCATACCTCGTAGTTATAATACGCGACAATGGCCAGAAGGATCCTGATCGACTTTACCATGGCAATAGGTGAAAAGGTCTCCTCATAGTCAACCCCTTCAACCTTGGTAAAACCCTTTGCCACTAGTCGGGCTTTGAAGGTCTGCACCTTCCTATCTACGCCACGTTTACGCTTGTAGATCCATTTGCAACCAATAGGTTTTACCCCATCCGGTTGATCCACAAGCTCCCATACAGAAGTGAAGTACATAGACTCCCTTTCCTGGTCCATAGCTTTAATCCACCCGTCTTTGTCAAATCAACCATTGCCTGATCATAGGTAAATGGATCCTCACAGTCATCATCAGGAGCGACAACTGAGGTTTCAGATAAACCCATGTAGCCATCAGGCTGTCTCACAATCCTCCCACTACGTCGAGGCATTCCCAACTCTTGGGAACGGATTTGACTAAACATGCTTGAAGGGAATAAGAATCCCGCAGAGCGGAAGACGATTGAATCGTCGAGGTATCATTATGCAACTAGTGTTTATTAAAATTGATCTAACACTTAGATCTAGGCTAAGCATGCTTAAAGAAGAAGAAATTTACAGCAAATAGAGTTTACTTACTTGTTGAAGACTTTCTTCAAAGTTTCTTCTTCAAACCACGAATTCTTCGTGCTCCTATAACTCAACGAACACTTCCCACTAATGGATCCCGAACACAACCAAATGGCCTTCTCGGTTGTTCTCTTTTTGAGAAGGGAAGATGGTGGGATCTTGTAAGAGTTTTGGAGAGAGAGGAGAATTGAGAGAGAATTGAGAGAATTCTTCTTCTCTTCTTTGGTGAAAATCAAAAAATGAGAGAATTCCATCAATTCCTTCTTGTAAGAAGGGTTTATATAGTGGAATTGATGGAGTTAAAATCTCCACATAATTACCACTTTACCACAACCATAGGTTATGCAAATCTCATTTGCATAACCACATAATATAAGATATCTCATATCTCATATTGCAAATCTCATTTGCAATAATTGTGGATTAATTAAATTGAATCACATCCAATTTAATTTCTCCAATCATCCCTAATTCAAAAATTAGGGTAACCTATAGTTTATTATGAATCTCATTCACATTAAACTATATATTATATCACTCATATCTCATATAAATGACATAAATGCCCTTAAAGTGAAATTGAACACTTCAATTTCATACCAAAACATTAACCCTTCTTTTAACCCGGGTGGAGCGAACCGAGGGACCTAATGGACCTACAAAGATGGCGCCCAATGATCCGAGATTAACTCGCCAAACTCTTTGACCAGTTAACCAACATTCATTAGCTACGGTAACACTCCACTATAGCCGTAGTTGCACTCACTCCCGTCGCACGAATATTACGTGTCCACCGATATAACCAATACCCATGAGTCGACCCTTCACAAGTTTGTTCAGAAACATGGTCGGGTAAAATTACCGCTTACCCCTCGTGTCTACCTCTCTTGTTCCTTAAGTCCCTCATCGCTCCTCTAATGAACAACATATTGTGATGGTCCAACCATACACAACACCCTTCTCGGGCAAGTGAGAAGGTGGGCACCGTTGTCCAAGCCCCGAGAGAAAGACTCAGGGAACAACCCCTCTAGTTTCCCTAAAGGCGGGACAAGTGAATTCCATCTCGCGTAGTTAAGTTCCCAGCTCCTACTTGGTTCTCACACAGAAAGATAGGCATATTGGGCGAGTAATCGTGACCACCCTCTCTCCGCATTTAGTCAAAGAAACAGATCCTTGCGCATGGGAGTTCGTAATACGCTCGTGATTCGTCGAGTCACTAATGGTCATCTACGAAGTTATTAGTCTCTCACTGCAACGCGGTGTTACATCGTGAGGTCTAATAAATCACGGTCGATCTTATACAATCTCATTGCACATGATGCCCCCACTCGCATGTCAACCACATGAATGAGTCAAAGGTCGTATTCACATGTATCTCCGGATTAGGTCTACAACCCTATCCATATACTATAGACCGCTCGGGTCATTAACTTGAACGTGATCCTCCCCGTGTCCACTACACACCGCTCAAGCTCTAGTTCTCTCATAAATTCAATGACCCCGAGCTTAGTTTATTGGAAAATGACCCCGATTAGGACAAAATCCCAACAAACTCCCAGCTTAGCTTAGTTTATTGGAAAAGTTTATAAATATTATGAGACACAAAGTGATGAAATGAATAACTCTTATTAATTTCAAACATTATATTACAAACAAGAGATTAGGACAAAAATCCCAACAAACTCCCACTTGGACTAAGCTAGTGGAGAAAATACATTTAAAAAATGTACATAATTTACAATGAAGTAATACAATAAACTAGGGCATTGAATACCCGTTTACACATCTCCCACTTGCCCTAGTCAAGAAGCTCTCGAAGACCTAGACTCTCTAGGTGACCCTCAAACACCTTAGTCGTGAGGGGCTTTGTAAATGGATCAGCTACGTTGTGCTCCGACGCTATCTGCGTGACCGCTACGTCTCTGTGGTGCAAAATCTCCCGTATCAGATGATACTTGCGCTCAATGTGTTTGCCTCTCTTAAGGCTCCGAGGCTCACGTGAGTTTGCTACTGCACCACTGTTATCACAGAACAGTGTGATCGGCAAGTTCATGTTTAGAACAACTTCCAAATCTGTCATGAACTTCCTAAGCCAAACAGCTTCACAAGCCACAACATACTCCGCTTCCATAGTGGAATCAACGATGCATCCCTGCTTGATGCTTCGCCATACTACAGCTCCTCCATTCAGAATGAAGGCTGTCCCCGAGGTGGATTTTCTAGAATCCTTATCGGTCTGAAAATCAGAATCCGTGTATCCCAAAATGATCAAATCCCTCACTACCATACACTAAGTTGTAGTTCGTCGTTCTCCTAAAATACTTGAGGATTGTCTTTACCGTTGTCCAGTGATCTAATCCTTGATTGGACTGATATCTACTTACAATTCCTACTGCATAACAGATGTCGGGCCTAGTACACAGCATGGCATTCATGAGGCTCCCTACAGCTGAAGCATATAGAATTCGTCTCATATCCTCAACATCTTTAGGAGTCTTAGGACATTGATCCTTAGACAAGTGAACCCCATGCCTGAAAGGCAGCAAGCCCTTCTTGGAGTTCTGCATCTTATATCTAGACAACATCTTGTCAATATAAGAAGCTTGAGACAAGGCTAGCGTTCTGTTCTTAATGTCAGTAAGAAATTCTACCTCATTCCCCATGAGAAGAATATCGTCCACGTACAACACCAAAAATGCGACAGTTTTATCAACGATTTTCTTGTAGACACAAGGCTCGTCGACATTTTTATCAAAGCCATAAGATTTGGTCGCCACATCAAATCTTATATTCTAAGCCTCGAAGCCTGTTTCAGTCCGTAAATAAACCTATGAAGCCTGCAAACTTTTGCTCTTGGCCTCAGGCAATGAACCCTTTGGGCTTGTCCATGTAGATGGTCTCATCAAGTTTGCCATTCAGAAAGGTTGTCTTGACGTCCATCTGCCATACCTCGTAGTCATAATACGCGACAATGGCCAGAAGGATCCTTATCGACTTTACCATGACAACAGGTGAAAAGGTCTCCTCATAGTCAACCCCTTCTACATAGGTAAAACCCTTTTCCACTAGTCGGGCTTTGAAGGTCTGCACCTTCCCATCTACGCCACGTTTACGCTTATAGATCCATTTGTAACTAATAGGTTTTACCCATCCGGTTGATCCACAAGCTCCCATATAGAATTGAAGTACATAGACTCCATTTCCTATCCATAGCTTTAATCCACTCGTCTTTGTCAACATCAACCATTGCCTGATCATAGGTCAATGGATCCTCACAGTCATCATCAGGATCGACAACTGAGGTTTCAGCTAAACCCATGTAGCGATTAGGCTGTCTCACAACCTTCCCACTACGTCGAGGCATTCCCAACTCTTGGGAACGGATTTGACTAGATGTGCTAGGATCAACAACACTTGTTGACGTACTAGCCCCATCAGCAACTCTTGCTGATGTACTGTCCATTTCATTTAATACAATTTTACTCCTTGGTAAATGATCCCTGACATGGTCTTCCTCTAGGAAAGTGGCGTTTGTCGACACAAGCACCATATTTTCCCTAGGATCATAAAACAAACCACCCCTAGTCTCTTTAGGATAACCTATGAAAAGGCACAATTTCAAACGGGGTTCCAACTTTTTCGGATTTGACACCAATACATGGGTCGGGCATCCTCAAATCCTGATGTGATGTTCAAAATACAAAACGCAGTCTCCATTGCGTACCCCCAAAAAGAATCAGGGAGACGAGCATAACTCATCATCAACCGAACCATGTCCAACAAGGTTCTGTTTCTCTATCCGATACACCATTTTGCTGTGGCATACCAGGTGCCGAGAGTTGGGACGTAATTCCGTGTTCTATCATATAGTCCTGGAATTCAGTGTCCATGTACTCTCCACCTCGATCCGATCGAAATGTTTTAAGCGATTTACCTAAGAGGTTCTCAACCTCAGTCTTGTACTCCTTGAACTTTCAAGAGTTTCAGACTTCTTGTGCATTAGGTAAATATACCCATATCTGGAGTAATCGTCTATGAAAGACACGAAATACTCATAACCGCCCCGAGTTTTATCATTCATCGGACCATAGAGGTCAGAATGTAATAACTCAAGAGGCTCTTTGGCTCTATATCCTTGTCAACTAAAAGGTCGTTTGGTCATTTTGCCCTCAAGGCATGACTCACACACCGGCAAAGAGCTTTCTTCCAACTCGTTTAGAAGTCCACTCTTCACCAGTTTCTCAATCCTATTGAGATTAATGTGGCCTAACCGAAGATGCCAAAGGTGGGCATTTTCTTTTGGAGAAACTTTTGCTTTCTTAGTTCATGTTTCTGCAGTTTTAAACAATTCAGTATTCAAAACACTTTTGACCGAATTGGGTTTCAAAACATACAAATTTTTTTCAAGTGAAGCTGAACAGATAACATTCCCTTTGAAAGAAATAAACGCTTTATTCAATTGAAAAGAAACGAAAATACAATGATCAATTAAGCAGGAAATTGAATCAAGGTTTTTAGTAAACCCTGGAACTATGTACAGATTGTCCAACAATAAGTACTTCTCGCCAAAGCGCAGCTTCACCGTGCCGATCGCTGCAGCAGAGACAAGCTCCCCGGATCCAACCCATAGAGTCACCTCACCCTCTCGCTGCGGCTGCCAGGAATCAATCCCCTGAAAAGAAGAACAAACGTGGTTAGTGGCTCCCGAATCCAATATCCAAGCAGAGTCACTACTCTCCACTAAACATGTTTCATTCAAAAGTAAATAACATTTACCTTGATTCTTCCTCTCGGCCAGGAATTTGGGACAGTTTCTCTTACAGTGACCGCCCCCATTGCAGTGGAAACACTTTCCTTTCTCTGCAACCTCTTTGACCTTCTTGCCTTCGTGGGCGGCAGCACGATCAGTTTTACCCTTCTTCATCCTCTTCTTCCCTTTCGGGCGTGAAGGAGCAACAGGTTTCGTCCCAGAGATCGAACCCCTATGATAAGACCCGTAGGCAACATTTGCCTCAGATTCCTTGACCTTGTTCAATGATTGGAAATTCTGTAGCTCATTGAGGAGGGTAGTCAGAGTATAGCTAATTTTGTTCATAACAGCATTGCTACGAAACTGAAGGAAACTCTTCGGATGAGTCTCAAAAATAAAACTGACCTGGCTCTACTCGTTGATCGAAGCCCCGTTCATCTCGGCCAAATGAAAGTGGGTCATCATGTCTAGAACGTGTTCACGGACAGACGACCCCTCCTTCATCCGTCTGTTGAAAACGTATTTGAGCGAGTCATGCCGGACCTGAAAGGACTGTTGTCGAAACATTTCCTGCAAAAACTCCATGATCTCCTTAGCGCAACCCATCAGCTCATGCTTCTTTGCCAAGACATCAGACATGCTGGCAATTATGTAGACCTTGGCCTTTTCATTGGCCCTGATCCAGCGATCGTACGTATCGCGAACACTTCGCGACGCGGTCGAGCCCGGCATCTGAGGACACTCCTCAGATAGCACGAACTTTATGTCGTCTTGTACCAAAATTGTATTAATGTTGTTTTTCCAACTCTGGTAATTATCTCCCACTAATTTATCTAAAGCGAGTAAAGTTGTTATAGTGTAGACATTTTTAGCTCAAAAATAAGAAAAACCTTTGTATTAGTCTCGCAAAAAACTTTTTGAGAAATCCAATCAAGTTTTAGCAAAATTGTTTCATGATCCCTAGGTCATTCAAAATTTTGCAATGATACCCTAAAGGTTTAGAATGACCGCCACCGAAGGTTGAATAGAACACACCTCCTCTAGGACGAGACTTTCTCGATCAGACCCTAATCCCAGAATAACTCTTATTCCATTAGGCATCCAATTACCATTGTTCAGGTCGAATTCATTAACACATAACGAATTCTGTGAGTGTCACCCTCAATCTTTAAGTTTCCAAGCATCCGTCCAAACAATAGCCACGGAAGGGTGAACCAGGAAGGAAAACCAACTAGGAAATCAGATCCCTTTCGAAATTCACGGTGTTCCGACTCCCATGATCAAGCCCTCCGAAGGATTATTGTCCGTCCAGCCGAACAAGCGAGCGGATCATAGGCGTCTCACGGTGTGAATCGAAAGAAGAGACCGTGGGTCTCGTTTTCACATGTCCCGCTCCCACTCACTATAAGTACCTCTCCATCCACGATGATATTGACCTATAAAAATGCCACCCGAAGGGGGACGCTCCCATTTGCGCCACGAGGCCGAGTATAGATCTCACGGTGCAGACATAAAGGAGATTTGTGGTTGGAAATTCAAATGTATCTCATACACTTTCTTTCCTCCCACTCGGCACTTTAATTTTTATTAGGGTTTGACCTAGATAAACCGGCTAAAATTTACCTAAGTCTACCAATATAACTCTTATATGGTATTAACCTAAGTTTATAATCACATTATTAACTTAGGTCTATGTGAGTAAATTAATTAATTAACACTAATTAACACATTCATCACATGAATTAAATGCATGAGCATGCATTTAATTTAAAATATAACACTTATATTTAAAAAAATTAAAACATGCATTCATTATATTATAACTCTTATAATATAATCCTATCATGCATACTATATATTATAACTCTTATAATATAAATATGATGCATGAAATTTTTAACCTAAGGTGGGATTTTAAATCTATATGACATGTTCTATGCACATAGAAATAATTAAATCATACATCTCATGCATAAAATAATTAAATAGCAATATTGGACCGATTTTTGGCACCCTAGGGACATAAAATAAAATTATTTAACATTAATATAACATTTATATTAATATTAATTAAAATAATTAAATTAAATACATTTAGTAAATAAAAATAATTAAATAATACGAAAATAACCGCCCCATTATGAGAAATGAACCCACGTCCTCGCTAAAAACTACCAAAGAATCGCCTCAACGCGCGTGCGCGTTACAGTAACGCTGTGGCAGCGTTACAACGCTTTTTCGCCTCTGACGTTGAGCGCGCGTTCTCAACGCCCGCTGGCGTTACAACGCCGCTTCTACAAAGAAAAGCTTCTCGCGCGCGAGAACAACAAACACTTTGTTGTTCTCCCTCCGTTTTTCGCCTGTTTCCGCTCCGATTTATTCACAACAACTCTTGCCACGAACAACCCAGACTTACACACTCGATTTACAACAAAATTCCTAAAAACAACGGGCCTTTACATTGATCTCATCAACATAATTGTAAATCTAAACTAGTGTCAAAAACCGTAGACATCCATAATGCAAACCAAAACATCATCTCATGAAATTATGGCAAAACACCCACCAAATTTTAATAAAACAATGCATAAATGAAGAACCCTCGAGATGGCTCGGATACCAATTGAAGGGAATGAGAATCCCGCGCAGCGGAAGACGATTGAATCGTCGAGGTATCATTATGCAACTAGTGTTTATTAAAATTGATCTAACACGTAGATCTAGGCTAAACATGCTGAAAGAAGAAGAAACTTACAGCAAATAGAGTTTACTTACTTGTTGAAGACTTTCTTCAAAGTTTCTTCTTCAAATCACGAACTCTTCGTGCTCCTCGAACTCAACGAACACTTCCCACGAATGGAACCCGAACACAACCAAATGGCCTTATCGGTTGTTCTATTTTGGAGAAGGGAAGATGGTGGGATCTTGTAAGAGTTTTGGAGAGGGAGGAGAGTTGAGAGAGAATTGAAAGAATTCTTCTTCTCTTCTTTGTTGAAAATCAAAAAATGAGAGAATTCCATCAATTCCTTCTTGTAAGAAGGGTTTATATAGTGGAATTGATGGAGTTAAAATCTCCATATAATTACCACTTTACCACAACCATAGGTTATGCAAATCTCATTTGCATAACTACATAATATAAGATATCTCATATCTCATATTGCAAATCTCATTTGTAATAATTGTGGATTAATTAAATTGAATCATATCCAATTTAATTTCATTCAATTAATTTCTCTAATTAGCCCTAATTCAACAATTAGGCTAACCTATAGTTTATTATGAATCTCATTCACATTAAACTATATATTATATCACTCATATCCCATATAAATGACATAAATGCCCTTAAAGTGAAATTGAACACTTCAATTTCATACCAAAATATTAACCCTTCTTTTAACCCAGGTGGAGCCAACCGAGGGACCTAATGGACCTACAATGACGGGCTCCAATGATCCGAGATTAACCTGCCAAACTCTTTGACCCGGTTAACCAACATTCATTAGCTACGGTAACATTCCACTATAGCCCGTAGCTGCACTCCCGTCAGTGTAGAATATTACGTGTCTACTGATATAACCAATACCCATGAGTCGACCCTTCACAGGTTGTCGTAGACACGGCTGGGTCAAATTATCGTTTTACCCCTGTGTCTACCTCTTCTTCCTTAAGTCCCCACTGCTCCTCTAATGAACAACATATTGTGATGGTCCAACCATACACAACACCCTTCTCGGGCCAGTGAGAAGGTGGGTGCCTGTTGTCCAAGCCCTGGAGACAGCACTCAAGGGAACAACCCCTCTAGTTTCCCTAAAGGCGGGAACGAGTGAATTCCATCTCGTGTAGTTAAGTTCCCACTCCTACTTGGTTCTCGTCCCTGAGAAGATAGGCATATTGGGCGAGTAACTGTGACCGCCCTCACCCGTACTAGTCAAAGAACAGATCCTCGCAGACAGGAGTTTGTAATACGCTCAGGATTCAGGTCGAGTCACTAATGGTCATCTACGAAGTTATTAGTCCTTACTGCCAACGGTGTTACATCAGTAGGTCTAATAAATCACGGTCTGGTCTTGTACAATCTCATTGCACAGGATGCACCCACTCGCATGTCAACAACATGAACGAGTCGATCACCTCGTTTGTATCTAATACAAAGCGGGCGCATCCACGGTGTATCCGAGGATTAGGTCTCCAACCCTATCCATATATCGTAGAACCGTTCGGGTCATTAACTCGAACGTGATCCTCCCTGTGTGTCCACTACACACCGTTCAAGCTCTAGTTCTCTCATAAATTCAATGACCTTGGAGCTTAGTTTATTGGAAAAGTTTATAAATATTGCGAGACACAAAATGATGAAATAAATAACTCTTATTAATTTCAAACAATATATTACAAACACGAGATTAGGACAAAAATCCCAACAGTGCTAGGATCAACAACACTTGTTGACGTACTAGCCCCATCAGCAACTCTTGCGGATGTACTGTCCATTTCATTCAACACAATTTTACTTCTTGCTAAATGATCCCTGACGTGGTCTTCCTCTAGGAAAGTGGCGTTTGTCGACACAAGCACCCTATTTTCCTTAGGATCGTAAAACTGACCACCCTTAGTCTCTTTAGGCTAACCTACGAATAGGCACAATTTCGAACGGAGTTCCAACTTTTTCGGGTTTGACACCAACACGTGGGTCGGGCATCCCCGAATCCTGAAGTGATGTAAACTGCCTTTACGTCCACTTCAGAGCTCGAAAGGTGTTTCACAAAAACTCTTCGACGGAACATTGTTCAAAATATAAACCGTAGACTCCACTGCGTACCCCCAAAAAGAATCAGGGAGACAAGCATAGCTCATCATCGACCGAACCATGTCCAACAAGGCTCTGTTTCTCCTCTCCGATACACCATTCTCATTGGGCATACCAGTGCCGAGAGTTGGGACGTAATTCCGTGTTCTATCATATAGTCCTGGAATTTAGTGTCCATGTACTCTCCACCTCGATCCGATCGAAATGTTTTAAGCGATTTACCTAAGAGGTTCTCATCCTCAGTCTTGTACTCCTTGAAGTTTTCAAGAGTTTCAGACTTATTGTGCATTAGGTAAATATACCCAAATCTGGAGTAATTGTCTATGAAAGACACGAAATACTCATAACCGCCTCGAGCTTTAACATTCATCGGACCACAGAGGTCAGAATGTACTAACTCGAGAGGCTCTTTGGCTCTATATCCTTTTCCACTAAAAGGACGTTTGGTCATCTTGCCCTCAAGGCATGACTCACACGCCGACAAAAAGTTTTCTTCCAACTCGTTTAGAAGTCCACTCTTCACTAGTTTCTCAATCCTATTAAGATTAATGTGGCCTAACCGTAGATGCCAAAGATGGGCATTTTCTTTTGGAGAAACTTTTGCTTTCTTAGTTTGTGTTTCTGCAGTTTTAAACAATTCAGTATTCAAAACACTTTTGACCGAATTAGGTTTCAAAACATACAGCTTATGTTCGAGTGAAGCAGAACAAATAAGATTTCCTTTGAAAGAAATAAACGCTTTACTTGATTCAATGGAAACAAAAATACAATGTTCAATTACGCAGAAAATGGAAACAAGGTTTCTAGCAAACCCTTGAACTATGTAAAAATTGTCCAACAATAAGTACTTCCCGCCAAAGTGTAGCTTCACCGTGTCGATCGCTGCATCAAAGACAAGCTCCCCAGATCCAACACGTAGAGTCACCTCACCCTCTTGCAGCGGATGCCAGGAATAAATCCCTTGAAAAGAAGAACAAACGTGGTTAGTGGCGCCCGAATCTAATATCCAGGCATAGTCACTACTCTCCACTAAACATGTTTCTGTCACAAGTAAATCACATTTACCTTGATTCTATCTCTCGACAAGGAATTTGGGACAGTTCCTCTTCCAGTGTCTACCCCCACTGTAGTGGAAACACTTTCCTTTCTCTGCAACGTCCTTGACCTTCTTGCCCTTATGGGCGGCAGCACGATCAGTTTTACCCCTCTTCATTGTCTTCTTCCCATTCGGGCGAGAAGGAGCAACAGGTTTCGTCCCAGAGGTCGAACCCCTATGATAAGACCTGTAGGCAACATTTGCCTCAGATTCCTTGACCCTGTTCAAGGATTGAAAATTCTGTAGCTCATTGAGGAGGGAAGTCAGAGTGTAGCTAATTTTGTTCATAACAGCATTGCTACGAAACTGAAGGAAACTCTTCAGAAGAGTCTCCAGAATAAAACTTACCTGCCTCGACTCGTCGATCAAAGCCCCGTTCATCTCGGCAAGATTAAAGTGGGTCATCATGTCTAGAACATATTCACGGACAGACGACCCCTCCTTCATCCGTGCGTTGAAGACGTATTTGAGCGAGTCATCATGCGGACCAAAAAGATCGTTGTCCAAACATTTCCTGCAAGGACTCCATGATCTCCTTGTCAGAGACCATCAGCTCATGCTTCTTTGCCAAGACATCAGACATGTTGGCAATTATGTAGACTTTGGCCTTTTCATTGGCCCTGATCCATCGATCGTACGCATCGTGAACACTTCGCGACACGGTCGAGCCCGACATCTAAGGACACTCCTCAGACAGCACGAACTTTATGTCGCCAGTTACCAAAATTGTGTTAATGTTGTTTTTCCAACTCGTGTAATTATCTCCCACTAACTAATCGGATGCGAGTAATACTATTATTGCGCTAGACATTTTCAGCTGAAAAATAAGAAAAACTTTGTATTAGTCTCGCAAAAAACTTTTTGAAATCCAATCAAGTTTTAGCAAAAAAATTTCTTGATCCCTAGGTCATTCAAAATTTTGCAATGATACCCTAAAGGTTTAGAATGACCGCCACCAAAGGGTGAATAGAACACTCTTCCTCTAAGAGGAGACTTTCTCGATCAGACTCTAATCCAAGAATAACTCTTATTCCATTAGGCGTCCAATTACCATTGTTCGGTCGAATTCATTAACACTTCATGAACTCTGTGAGTGTCACCCTCAATCTTTAAGTTTCCAAGTATCCGTCCAAACAATAGCCACCGAAGGGTGAACCAAGAAGGAAAACCAACTAGGAAACTGTATCCCATTCGAGAATTCACGGTGTTCCGACTCTCATGATCAAGCCCTCCGAATGGATTGTCTGGTCCAGACCAAACTAGCAGGCGGATCATAGGCGTCTCACGGTGTGAATCGAAAGAAGAGACCGTGGGTCTCGTTTTCACAAGTCCCACTCCCACTCACTATAAGTACTCTCTCCATCCACGATGATATTGACCTATACAAGTGCCACTTGAAGGGGGACGCTCCCATTTGTGTCACACCCCCTCCCGAACTACCTGCTAACTCAGCTCGAAAGGCGGCGTGAAGCCAACAGACATTGTTTATCTCTTAACAATACCTGTTGACCCTGATTCACCTGATAAACATACTATGTTCGAAAATGGAACACTTAAACATGACATAGCGGAAACTGGACAACTATTAAACATATACAAGGAGAAACCATTCACAAGTCTCTCTTGGAAACTAAAAGTCTAGTGCATCAGAAACAACACAAGACAAATCATTGTTTACACAACCTCTAATGTACAAACAACTATAACACCAAAGTCCTCTCAAAATAATTTACAAACATAGAGACTTGCTAGACAAAACCAACCACGTACAAAGTATTTAACTTATGAAGCTTCAGCAGACTATGGTAGTAACTCAGGTGCCAGGAGCTCGATCTCTACCTGAAAAGTTTGAAAACATAGAAAGAATGAGCTATGAAGCTCAGTGAGTGACTGTGTTTAATATCTATAACTTGTAAAACATGTGACCTGAAAACTATGAGCATATGCATTTGTATTCAAGCATTGAAAGTAAACGTAGAATCATAATAGACTTTCAGAAAACCAACAAGTATATCATCAAAATATCGTAAGGCATGTAAATGAGATAAACTCTTTTAAAAACATGTCACAATCCACGTTGTGTAGGGCACGCCCAAGACAACCAACGCTTACTCTACACGATGTAGTGGGGACCGCCAAAGACTCCCATCGCCTTTGTCGAGTGGGGCCCGCCAAAGACTCACGACACGCCGTTGTTGTCACGGACTACACTCAACGCCGACAACGAGAATAAGACCTGTGTGCACACGGCACCATAAAGCCTCGGGCTCAATATCTCGAGAAAATCACATGAAAACATTTGAACATGCCTCGCTATCTTTTCTTTCATAAAACTCAAGCTTACTCAGCTTGTTCATAAAACTGGAAATCTTTAAAACATACTTGGTAGTATATGCTTGCTTGAAATCATAACATTTCCATAAATTTTGGCAACCATTGGACATATGCTCATGTATAAACTTTATTAAGACTTTTAGGGTCACAATGAACACTTGAAACATTTCTAGGAAAACATGAATACTCATAAACATGTGTTCAAAAGAAAGCATAATGCATTGAAAACTTTTATTCTAGCAAAACTTGCTTTTCTTGAACATAATTCAAGCATATATACACTTTTGATGTTCGTTTTATCACTCACAGTGTTTGAACTAGAATCTTAGCCCGTACACTCGACCTATTTGCTCTTGGCCTGTCAAACAAACCAAATTCATGTATTAGAACCTCGAGCTCATGGTTTTTAACCTTAAAACTACAAGAAAACACACTTTAAAAAATTCCAAAGATTTTCAGATTTTTCCGCTGCTTTCTGATAACCATATAACATCTTCATTACTTATCCAAAAAGAATGTACTTTATACCAAACTCTTCCTTTTGAACTCTCTAAAACTCTTATGAAGACATGAAAATGAGATTCCTAACGTATTGGTTAGAAAATACCTCAGTAGCTTAACCCCTAAATTGATCCTGCTGCTGTTCCAGATTTCACTTCCTGCTGCAACCCAAAACTTAACCTGATGATTACAACATCTTCCAATCATTTTCTTCTTACGAATCGTTCACGAAACTTGTAGGAAATTGAATAAGCTTTCGAACCATACCAATTAGAGCTTCTAACTCCAAGTATACAGATCAGGACAACCAAAACATCAGAGACCTCTCGGATTTGACAGCAAATTTCTGTCTTCCGCCTTCCTCTTAACAAAACAGCAACTTAACATCAGAATTTGCTCGAGCTTCCTTCATAAACTTTGTTTAAAATTGAGTTAGCTTTCAAGTAAACTAAGCCTCAGCCCTTACCTCTTCTTGTGGAGCTCGAGAAGATCAAAACATCAGGACTGGTCTGAATTGATCAACTTGCTGCAATAAAGAATCCCCTTGAGTTTTCCTCTTTTCTTCTGCAACTCCAGCTCAAAATCACCAAAAATGGCCTCCTTCTTCTTCCTTTCTCCTTCAACCACGAAGCTTCAGCCTTAGTTTGTGATGAAAGAGAAGAAAATGGAGAGAAAACTCTTTTAAAACAATAACAATCGGTGGAAAAGGTGTTGTTTTGTCTTTTTCCCTTTTCTCTTTTTGCTTTTTCTTTTCCTTTTTCTTTTTTTTTTCTTTCCTTTATCCCTTTCTTCCATTTCTTTTCTTTTCTTTTCAAAACAAAGCAAAACTTAACATATAAAACATTTGTTTCATTTCCTTTTCTTCTTTTGTCTTTAAAAGCAAACCAAACCAAAATGGTTTAAACTTTCTTTCCTTGTTTTCCTTTTGTCTTTCACTTCATTTCTTTTCTTTTTAAAAACATGGGAAACCAAGATTTAAACATTCATTTCTTCTTTCTTTTTGTTGTTTGTTAATAAGGAAGTTCCAAAGAAAGATCTCGGGTTTACAATTTGCGCCACGATGCCGAGTATAGATCTCACGGTGGGACTTAAAGGATATTTGTGGTTGGAAATTCAAATGTATCTCATACACTGTATTTCTTTCCGACTCAGCACGTTAATTTTATTAGGGATTAACCTAGATAAATCGGCTAAAATTTACCTATGTCTACCAATATTACTCTTATATGGTATTAACCTAAGTCTATAATCACATTATAACTTAGGTCTATGTGAGTAAATTAATTAACACTTAATTAGCGGCCCTCACGAGAATATAACGTAAGAATCTCCGGACCGAATTCACTCCCAGGTCGGTTTCAAGGTAGGGGTGTTCAGCAAGCGTCAACTTAAATACCCCAGCCTTAGACAAAACCTTCCTTAGAAAGAGTTACTAATCAGTCTCCATTCATAGACTAAACTTTGATTTCCTAATTTCTAATCTCATTAGAAAATAGAAAACCTAAGACTAATTATTCAAGTTCTAAACTTTTTAAAACTAATAATTAACTTAGGTTGCATGCATTTCTATGTTATAGTGCTTGATCATCCATCACACGAATAATACTATACTATAACATACATTCATCAAATGAATTAAATGCACAAGCATGCTTTTAATTTAAAAATACAACACTTATATTTAAATAAATTAAAACATCCATACATTATATTATAACTCTTATAATATAATCCTATCATGCATACTATATATTATAACTCTTATAATATAAATATGATGCATGAAATGTTTAACCTAAGGTGGGATTTTAAATCTATATGACATACAATATGCACATAGAAATTAATTAAAATATACATCTCATGCATAAAATAATTAAACAGTAAAAATGGACCGGTTTTTGGCACCTAGGGGCAATTATTTAATTAAATAACATTAATATAACATTTATATTAATATTATTTAATAAAATAATTAATTAAATTAATTAAATAACATTAATATAACATTTATATTAATATTATTTACTAAAATAATTAATTAAATTAATTAATTACAATTTATAAATCATAAATTAATTAAAAATACAAAAACATCTTGCCCCATTTCGAAAATAACTCCCCTGTCTCGCGAAACCACCTCATGCAACTGCTCCTCAACGCGTGCGCGTTGTAACGTAACGCTGCCGCCTCGGCGTCGACCAACGCTTCAACGCCAATGTATGTTGTAACGCCGCTCTCGCGCAGGCCTCCGTCCGCAAGGACAACGTTGAGACGCCAAAGGGCAGCGTCTCAACGCTATCGACCGAACAACAAACTCTTTGTTGTTCTTCACAACAACTTTTGCCACGAAAGACCTGGACATACAAACTCGATTTATTTTCTAAAATGCCCAAAAACACGGGCCCTTTACATTTGATCTCATCAAACGAAAAATAAATCTAAAATGCCAAAAAACGTAGACATCCATTTGAGCAAACCAACATTCATCTCATGAAATTAAGGCAATTTACCCACCTAATTTTAACAAAAACAATGCATGAATGAAGAACCACTGAAATAGCTCTGATACCAATTGAAGGGAATGAGAATCCCCGCGCAGTAGAAGACGATCGAATCGTCGTGGTATCATTATGCAACTTGATTTTCTTAAAACAATCTACACAAGATCTAGGCTAAACATGCTGAAAAAGAAGGAAAAACAGTAAGATTAAAGGTACTTAATTGTTGAAGACACTCTTCAAGATTCCTTCTCTAGATCACGAACTCTTCGTGCTTCTCGATCTCAATGAACTCTTCCCACGAACGGAATCCGAACACCACCACTTGGAGTCTCGGTTGTTCTCTTTTGCAGAAGGGAAGTTTGTGGGAACTATTTTGTGTTTTGGAGAGGGAGGATAATTGAGAGAGTAGAGAGAATTTTTGTTTCTTCTCTTTGATCAAAATCAAAAAATGAGAGATAAGCCTCCCAATCCCTTCTTGCAAAGGGTTTAAATAGTGGAATTGATGGAGTTAAAATCTCCACATTATTACCACTTTACCACAACTATAGGTTATGCAAATCTCATTTGCATGACCACATAATATAAGATATCTCATATCTCATATTGCAAATTTCATTTGCAATAATTATGGATTAATTAAGTTGAATCACATTCAATTTAATTTCTCTCAATTAAATTCTCCAATTAGCCCTAATTCAACAATTAGGCTAACCTATAGTTTATTATGAATCTCATTCACATTAAACCATATATTATATCATTCATATCTCATATAAATGACATAAATGCCCTTTAAAGTGAAATTGAACACTTCAATTTCATACCAAAACATTAACTTTTCTTTTAACCCAGATTGAGCCAACCGAGGGACCTAATGGACCTACATTGACAGGCTCTAATGATCCGAGATTAACCTGTCAAACTCTTTGACCCGGTTAACCAACATTCATTAGCTACGGTAACACTCCACTATAGCTCGTGTTGCACTCCCGTCAGTGCAGAATATTACGTGTCCACTGATATAACCAATGCCCATGAGTCGACCCTTCACAGGTTGTTCGTAGACACGGATAGGTCAAATTACAATTTTTCCCCTGTGTCTACCTCTTGTTCCTCAAGTCCCCACTGCTCCTATAACGAACAACATATTGTGATGGTCCAACCATACACAACACCCTTCTCGGGCGGTGAGAAGGTGGGGGCGCCGCTGTCCAAGCCATGGAGACAACACTAAAGGAAACAACCCTCTAATTTTCCTAAAGGCGGGAACGAGTGAATTCAATCTCGCGTAGTTATGTTTCCAACTCCCTACTTGGTCCTGCCCCTGAGAAGATAGGCATATTGGGCGAGTAACTGTGACCACCCCCACCCGTACTAGTCAAAGGTCGGACCTCTCATGATGTGAGTCCGTAACATGCATGCTCGTGGATTCGTGTCGAGTCACTAATGGTCATCTACGGTTATTAGTCATTCACATCACGGTGTTACATCAGTAGGTCTAATAATTCACAATCCGATCTTGTACAATCTCATTGCACAGGATGCCCCCACTCGCATGTCAACCACATGAAAGAGGTAGGACACCTCGTTTGTATCTAATACAAAGCGGGCTGCATCCACAGTGTATCAAGGATTAGGTCTCCAACCCTATCCATATACTGTAGACCGTTCGGGTCATTAACTCGAACGTGATCCTCCCTGTGTGTCCACTACACACTGTTCAAGTTCTAGTTCTCTCATAAATTCAATGACCCTGGAGCTTAGTTTATTTGAAAAGTTTATAAATATTACGAGATACAAAGTGATGAAATGAACAACTCTTATTAATTTCAAACAATATATTAAACACACGAGATTAGGACAAAAATCCCAACAGGTTTTCCAAGTCGTAGTGTTCGTGTTGGTGAAAAATAGAGGAGTTGTTGTGTTGTTGAGTTACTGGAATTTGCTTGGAGCAAGGAGTTGTTGTGAGTCTACAAAGGTAATCCCTCTATCTATTTATTAGTTTAATTGTTAAATTCATTTAAGCATGTTTGCATGCAAACCTCCATGTTTAATTAGATTAAAAAGCATGCTTGTTCCGTATGTTTTTGTCAATGTATTGGTTTTTGTTTCAATTAAAACAATAAAGCAAATAACGATTCCAAACACATTTCCGTTGCTTAAGGAGATCAGATCTTCATCAATTGGTATCCGAGCAATGCTTGTATTCTTTTGTTTTGAAACAAAATTGCATTGATTTGGTGGGAAATGCATTTGGTTTGTTGTAAAACTATTTAGTAGTATTTGGCCATAGTTTACTTCTTTAGATTTGATCAATTTGTACGTAAAGGCCCCTGCGTTTTTGGGCAAAAAGTGCATTATTGAGTCTCAGATTTCGCTTCATTTAGTCGTTCTAGACCTATTTCAAGCAATTCAGTGGAAAATTGAAGGAAAAATTGAAATTGGATGTTGTTGTGTTCGTGGAATTCTGCCACTGCTGAAGTTGCAGCGTTGCTGCCCCTCAGCGTTGCAACGCCACCACGATAGCAGGCGCGCGCGAGAATGAAGCGGGCGTTGCAACGCTCGCATCAGCGTTGCAACGCCGTGACACCTTTCCAGCAAATGCAGGCCGGTTTAGCTGGTTCATTATTTTCGGTCTGGTTCGAGCTGTTCAAGGTCGGTTCAAGGTGTTTTTGGACCGATTTTATGTAATAAAATTAATGTAATTTTATTTTTTTGCACTTTAAGGGCCAAATTATTCCGGTTTTACAACTTTATGTCTTTATGAATGTTATTTAGATTATTCCCACCTTAGGATAATCATGTTCATGCATTTTATTTGTATAAATGTTATATGAATATGATTGAAAATGCATGATCGATTTATATTTCATGAGTAATTAATTATAAGTGTTATAATTAGATTATATGAATATAAATTGCATGGAGCATAAAATTACTTAGTTTAAAATAAATGTTATTTTATTTCAGTAATTTTATTATTCAATTAGTTGATTTTTTTCTTTTATAATTCCAATTTGAAAAATAATTGTTGGATTTATAATATAGTTTCTTTATCATAGGTTAATTATTAAATTTATAAAAGTTATAAATTAAAGGGGTTTTAGAAACCATAACCTATAATAAAGAAATGCATGCAAACATAGGAACATGAGTTAAAATTTAAATTAGTTTTAAATAGTTTAAAATTAATTTAGACCTAAGTTTTATTTTCTAATAGGATTAGAAATTAGTCTTACATAATATTTGAAATAGTTGAAAATATAGTAGGACTTTAGGACATTGGTTATAAGGGAACTCTACCGGTGAAGCTCTGTCTAAGGCTGGGGGTACTTAAGCTGACGGTTAATGGAACACATCCTACCTGGGAACTGGCCCGGAGCTTGACTTGAATGAACCTTAGTTCTATTTTATATATAGGTAATTAAAATGTCCATTCACCTAGACATAAGGTTAAAAGTCCTAGTTATAATAGTTATAATAGGCATAGACTTAGATAGATTATTTTAACCAGAATCCAACTAAGTTAAACCTATACCCTAATTTTAGGAGCATCAATCGGAGAAAACGAGATGTTCGCATCGAGCTTACTCTCACGTCCTCAAGAGTTCACACCGGTTGTTCCATGCTCGGCTACGTGGCGTCAATAGGGCGTCGTTCTACGGTATGTGTTTGCATGGTTCAATACCAAGGTGAATGAGGGAAGTATCCATCATAAATAGGAGCAGGACGCGTGTCAACATATTATACGGTCTCCTCCATTAGGTCGCACTGTGAAATTTCTATAGTCCGCCTGCTAGGTTGTCCTAGAACAGCCAAACCCTATAGAGGGCCTTAGTATAGGTATCAGAACATCGCGAACTCCAGAAATGGATTGGGTCTCTTAAGTAATTTTCCAACAGTTGTCTTTCTTAATAGTAGCCTGTTGGCTTTGACCTATTGGATCTGAAAATGGTAGGGCCACATTTACGGGATGAGTTAAGCTAGATAACAAGTCCTTGACCAAACAAACGGTAGCTAAGGACCATTGGGACATGAGATGGTTTAGTAGTGAGAATTGGTTGAAAAAGTCACAATTAAATGGAGGAATGACTGACTGCCCGACGGAGCCTCTTGTTCTAAACTCTTGAAGTATCGTTGCAAAATTAAAGGTTTAATTTAAACATTTGTTTTAGTTTCAACACTAGGGTTCTTTAATAATTTTGCTAAATATGATTGGTTTTATGATGAGTTAAAAGGCATAACTAATTAGAACTATTTTGGTTTTTCAGAATGTCGTCCACCATAATAGCCTTACTTAAAAGCGATCGTTTAACTGGTGAGAACTTTACTACGTGGAAATCCAACTTCAATACGATTCTCGTTGTTGACGACCTACGGTTTGTACTTACTGAGGAATGTACTCAGGTCCCTGCTCATAACACTCCTCAATCGTTTAAGGAGGCATACGACCGCTGGATCAAGGCGAATGATAAGGCCAAGGTCTACATTTTTGCTAGTGTTTCTGAAGTTCTTGCCAAAAAGCACGAGGGCATGGTCTCAGCTCGTGAGATCATGAGTTCGTTGCAGGATATGTTTGGACAACCGTCTGGACAGATTCGACATGAATCCCTCAAATACGCTTATAACTCCTGTATGAAGGAGGGGTCGTCGGTGAGAGAACACGTTCTCGATCTAATGGTCCACTTCAACGTGGCTGAGATGAACGAGAGGTCATTGACGAGCAAAGTCAGGTATCGTTCATCCTGGAATCTCTTCTGAAGAATTTCCTGCAATTCCACAACAATGCGGTGATGAACAAGATAGAGTATAACCTGACTACTCTCCTTAATGAACTACAAACTTTCTAGTCTCTTACGAATAATGAGGGACAGGTTGATGGAGAGGCAAATTTATTTTCCCATTCTAGAAGGGTTCATCCTCTAGGACTAAGTCCTTTGGTTCATCTTATGGGCTTAAGAAGACCCAAAACAAGAAGATAGGAGGGAAAGGGAAGGCACCTGCTGCTGAAAAAGGCAAAGGAAAAGTCAAGGTTGCAGATAAAGGAAAATGTTTCCACTGCAACGTTGATGGGCACTGGAAGCAAAACTGCCCAAAATACCTTGCTGAGCTGAAAGAGAAGAAAGGTAAATTAGTTTTGCTCATTCTTGAAACTTGTTTAGTGGAAAATAATGATTTTACCTGGATACTTGATTCAGGAGCCACTAATCATGTTTGCTCTTCATTTTAGGAAACGAGTTCCTTCAAGAAGCTCGAAGAGGGTGAGATGACGCTCAGGGTTGGAACGGGAGATGTCGTCTCAGCTCGTGTAGTGGGATATGTCAAGCTGTTTTTTAGAGATAGATTTTTATTTGTAGAAAATCAGTATATAGTTCCTAAAATTAAGAGGAACTTAATTTCTATCTCTTGTTTAGTTGAACTTGGCTACTGTATTACCTTTTCATTTAATGAAGCATTCATATTAAAGAAAGGTGTCAATATTTGTTGTGCTAAGTTAGCAAACGACTTGTATGTACTTAAACCGAATAAAACAAAAGCAATTTTAAATCATGAGATGTTTACAAATGCTAATACTCAAAGTAAAAGGCAAAGAGTTTCTCCAAATAATAATACCTATCTATGGCATCTTAGACTTGGTCATATTAATCTCCACCAGATTGAGAGACTCTCTAAGAATGGACTTCTAAACAAGTTAGAAAATGATTCTTTACCACCTTGCTGAAGGGAATGAAAATCCCCGTGCAGCGGAAGACTATCAAATCATCAAAGGTATCGTTGCGCTACTTGAAAATTGCTAAAATGATCTAACACTTAGATCTAAGTTAAACATGTAAAACAAGGAAGAAAAACAGTGAGAAGAACGTACTTACTTGTTGTAGACTGTTCTTCAAGTTCCTTCCTTGGTCACAAACTCTTTGTGCTTCTCGATCTCAATAAAAACTCGAACTCACGAACAAGATCCGGTCACAACCACATTAAAACTCGGTTGTTCTTCTTTTGGAAAGAAGGAATATGGTGGGATCTTAGTTTTGGAGAAGGAAGAGAGTTGAGAGAATTGATTGAGGGAGAATTCTCTTCTTTTGGTTGAAATTCCAAAAAAATGAGAGATTGAAGAACATAATCCTTCTTGCAAGAAGGGTTTAAATAGTGGAATAACAATTGAGTTAAAATCTCCACATTATTACCATTTGACCACAACTATAGGTTATGCAAATCATATTTGCATAACCATATAATATAAGATATCTCATATCTCATACTGCAAATCACATTTGCAATAATTGTGGATTAATTAAATTGAATCACATCCAATTTAATTTCCCTCAATTAATTTCTCCAATTAGCCCTAATACAACAATTAGGCTAACCTATATTTTATTATGAATCTCATTCACATTAAACTATATATTATATCATTCATATCTCATATAAATGACATAAATGCCCTTTAAGTTAAATTGAACACTTCAATTTCATACCAAAACATTAACCCTTCTTTTAATCCAGATGGAGCAAACCGAGGGACCTAATGGACCTATAGTGACGGGCTCCAATGATCCGAGATTAACCTATCAAATTCTTTGACCTGGTTAATTGACATTCATTAGCTACACAGTAACACTCTCCACTATAGCCCGTGAGCCGCACTCCCGCCGCGCGAATATATACGTGTCAACCGATATAACCAATGCCCATGAGTCGACTTCTTCACAGTTGTTCATAGACACGGTTGGGTCAAATTATCATTTTACCCCAGTGTCTATTTCTTGTTCCTTAAGTCCCCACTGCTTTTTTAATGAACAACATATCGCGATGGTCCAACCATACACAACACCCTTCTCGTGCCAGTGACAAAGTGGGCGCCCGTTGTCCAAGCCCTGAAGACAACACTTAAGGGAACAACCCCTCTAGTTTCCCTAAAGGCGGGAACGAGTGAATTTCATCTCGCGTAGTTAAGTTCCAAGCTCCTTGATTGGTCCCGCCCCCGAGAAGATATGCATATTAGCGCGAGTAACCGTGACCACCCTCACCCGCATTAGTCAAAGGACAAACCCCGCAGAGAGAGTCCGTAACACGCTAAGGATTCGTGTCGAGTCACTAATGGTCATCATTCACGGTTATTAGTCCTTATCACAACAAAGCAGTTATCGTGAGGTCTAATAATTCACTTCGCTCGGCCTTTGTACAATCTCATTGCACAAAGTTGCCCCCACTCGCATGTCAACCACATGAACGAGTCGATCACCTCGCTTGTATCTAATACAAAGCGGGCGCATCCACAAGGTATCCAGATTAGGTCTCCAACCCTATCCATATATCAGAGACCGCTCGGTCATTAACTCGAACGTGATCCTCCCCGTGTGTCCACTACACACCGCTCAAGTTCTAGCTCTCTCATAAATTCAATGACCCCGGAGCTTAGTTTATTGGAAAAGTTTGTACATATTATGAGACACAAAGTAATGAAATAAATAACTCTTATTAATTTCAAACAAAGAATTTACAAACACGAGATTAGGACGAAAAATCCCAACACTTGCGTAGTCTTGCTTAGAAGGTAAAATGACAAAACGACATTTTTCTCGGAAGAGGTTACAGAGCCATAGAGCCCTTAGAACTTGTACATTCGGATCTTTGTGGTTCGGTGAATGTTAAAGCACGAGGAGGGTACGAATATTTAATCTCATTCATAGATGATTATTCGAGGTATGGTTATCTATATCTAATGCATCACAACTCTGAGGCTCTTGAAAAGTTCAAAGAGTATAAGGCTGAAGTAGAGAATGCATTAGGGAAAACCATTAAAACGCTTTCGATCCGATCCAAGTGGAGAGTATATGGAATTGAAATTCCAGACTATTTGATAGAACATGGAATTAAATCTCAACTCTCAAAGACTCTAATACACCACAACAAAATGGTGTGTCGGAAAGGAGAAATAGAACCTTGTTAGACATGGTTCGTTCTATGATGAGTTATGCTCAATTGCCTGCCTCATTTTGGGGATACGCAGTAGAGACTGCAGTTCAAATCTTGAACACTATTCCATCAAATAGTGTTTCAGAAACACCTTTTGAGTTGTGGAAGGAGCGTAAACCTAGTTTAGAACACTTCAGGATTTGGGGTTGTCTCGACACACGTGCTCGTGACAAACCCAAAAGAACTGAACCTCGCTCACGACAGTGCCAATTTGATGGCTATCCCAAAGAAACGAGAGGTGGTCTTTTCTACGACCCACAAGAAACAAATGTGATTGTATCGACAAACGCCACGTTCTTGGAGGAAGATCATATGAGGATCCACAAACCGCGTAGTAAATTAGTACTAAATCAAGCTAAAGTTGAACCAACAAGAGTTCTTGATCAAGCTGGACCTTCATCAAGAGTTGATGGAGGAGCCAATACCTCAAGTCAGTCTCGTCCTTCTCAATCATTGGGAATGTCTCGACGCAATTGGAGGGTTGTTTCCAAACTTGACCGGTACATTTGGGTTTAGTCAAACTCACACTACTACAAAAACTAGTTTTCTTGACGCTTATAAAATGACGAATATTGCTTTACTTGACGCTTTTCAAACCGTCAAGAATCCACCGCCAAGAATAATACATAATACTTGACACTTATAAAGTGTTATGTATACTCTTTTTTGACGCTTATAATTTGTCATTTAAAACATAAATTCTTGACACTTTTTATTCGTCAAATATAGTTTTATCTTGACTCTGAAAAAGTGTCAAATTTATTTTAATACTTGACGTTCTCTCTGTGTCAAACATATGTTTATCTTGACATCGTGGAAATGTCAAATAAAAGTTACTTGACGCTTGAAATGTGTCAAATATGAGTTTATCCTGATAAATCCTAAAACGCCAAATTGAAGGTAAACCTTGACAATTTTACAAAGGTCAAATGTAATGTTCTTTTTTTTTACGCTTGAAAAGTGTCAATTTGAATTAGATCTTGACACATTGTGATTTTATTTTTCAATCAATTATTTCCTAAAATCTGAATTTTCTCGCATTGCATTCCAATAAATTATATATTCAAGATCTATGAAAATAAAATTCCATCAATAATACCAAAAAAATTCAAATCTTCTTCCCATATGAACAATTCTAAAATGACAAGTTCAAACCTTTAACAATTCCAACATTAATAACTCCCATCATAGTTATACATTCAAAATGTCAAACTACACTTATCTCCACCATATATGTTCAAACACTAATCATCCAAAAAAATTTACTATCAATCCTATCTCAACCAAACATCTATATAAAATATTTGGCACCTTCATGTAGCCATCCAAAAAATGTCACTATCTATCCTATGTCAAACCATATTTACACAAAAAGAATATTTGGCACCTTCATATGTAGCAACCCAAAAATTGACATGAACAATCCAAAGTAGTATCCACCCAAAAATTCATCATATGTATCCACCCACTCACACTTCATCTAACTCCTAAGCATGAGTATGCTTTTTTGTATCAATCTACAAACATTAAGAGTCAAATATTGTAATAAATAATGTTTTGTCAAGTGTAACAATTGGAATGCAAAATAAATAAAGATGCTTAAGCATTTTTTGAGGCAAAAAACTAACTCAAAACAAAATAAGAATTTCTATTTTGCCTCTTGTAACCTAAAAAGTTGCTAAAAAGAATTTAAGTGTCACTTGGCTCTTAAAGAAACCTAGAAAGTGCCTAAAGTGAACCTTAACCACACACCAACCATTGATTCTACAAAAGTGTCTTAAGGTACTTAAGCATACTTTGACACCAAAAACTAACTCAATAGGACCAATAGGACCTAAAGGAACTTAAATTCACTTTGAGGCTAAAAACAACTCAAAAAGACCTAAACATGAAGTTTGTCCCTTGAAACCTACAAAATAGCCAAAAGTGTGTAAAAAGAGTTAAGTGTCATTTTTACTCTTAAAGAAATGAAAAAGGTGCCTAAAGTGAAACTATAGCACAAACCAAACTATAACAAAAAAACTATAACACAAAACACAAAAAGAATAAAAATTAAAAACTACCAAAATGGCTCAAAGCCTCGCTAGTTGATGCTCGATCAACTTCTGCTTTGCAAATCGACTTCCATGGCTTATGGTTAACAACCAAAATGCACCCATTCGTGTTATGACCCATAAATGAAAGTATTAAAACTACAATTAAAAGGTATTCGAGCAATAGAACCAATGTAGGATAATTTAATCTAGTTTGAATGAGCTTAAAGGGACTAACCTTGCTAAAAGAGTCAAAACCGTAATTTCAAATTTCAAATTAAAACTGAATTTCAAATTACCTCGCATGACACACAACAAGAAGCATAAATGTCCTATTTCCATAATATGCCTTAAACAACCAACTGGTGTCGTTCTTGACATCTTTATGACTCGGCTTTGCCTATCAAAAAGGTACTTTAGATAATAGTAAACTAAAAATTAGAGATGCAAAGAATATAATTGTGCGTAGTGAAGGAAAAAATGTACACATGATCCAAATGGAATAAAAGCAATATAATACTGTACATTTGAAGCCAAGTACTAGCAATATCTAAGGCAAACAAAGGATAGGAAAGTCAAACCAGCCCGCATTACACAACCTCTATGATATTGACGATCGATTTCTTTTTAGTCTTCCAAAAATCTTTTGAACTAGCAAAAATAGTATGTGTGTGTATGAAATTTACCCAGATACTTGGGATAGAATTACTAGTAGACAAGCAAAGGCTATTCCCGTGATACAAAGAGATTCTCGATCAAAATTGTCAATCAAGGGCAAGGTTGTATGCTCTGAGGGGCTTGAGATCAAGATAAAGTCATAATAACAAGCACAATAAATCCACTATTATATCAAATTTCCATATTTTAGATGCCTAAACAAATATAAATACAAAGGTTAAAGAAGATTATACTGGTCCACACCATGTCCAACACACCCAAAGGTGGAAACTCAATCATTCAAGAAAACGTGTTACATTTGATGCATAATTGTCCAACTTTAAGGACTATCGAGTTCAAATTATTGAAAGCACTTGAAGCATCCTTTCAATAAAAATTTTAGTCAAAGAAGAATACACAGGTAACTACTTAAGGGCTCTTCAACATAATCTGTGCTCTACAACAAAACCAAAGCAACTTTCTATTCTCAACAAAACCAAAGAATTTTTTTAGTATTAAAACATAATCCGGCTCCACACCTTGCGAAATCATACAACGAAAAGTCTCAGAAAGAATGAGAGGTTTTAGCCATAAACAACTAGAGTTTCATAAACGAAAATGTAACTGATTGATGTAAATGAACACCTTGCCATGACAAAACGAGTCCAAAGTCTCCTTCTCGACTTTGGGGACCAATGCACCAATCGATGTATTACATCCAAAGGACATATGAAACCGTAAAATGAGATAAATTGGTTACCTTTTCACAAATCTTTCAATAACTTTAGCGGCAATTATTCTTTCAACAAATATGAGACACAACACCGCCTAGATACTCCGATACAAAAATGTGAGGCAATTACAATGGAAATTGGAACCAAAATTGATGGTTAATAAATATATTTATATTTTCCCAAATGATTCAAAAAGTTGGAGGAGTTCAAACTATTTAGGAGAAATGTAGCCCAAATTTACTGCTTTCCATAAGTCAAAACCAAAATTTAGTACATTTTCATTTCCTGAAACAGGAAGCAAAACATCATATATCTTTCTATTCTCAACAATACTCAAAATGATGGAACTCCAAGAAACCAAATCTCTCATAGGCATTTCATCAAACACCTTCCAAGCACGGTCTAAGTAGCCCAATTCACCGTACATACTCAACAACGAGATGTCCACAACAGGATCCAAATCAAACCCAGTTTTAATAATCCTTCCATGAACCCTTTCGCTAGAACTTAGATCGCGAATTCCAGAACAAGCTCTCAAAACAATATATCGACTAAAGGTTATGAGTAGTCAAGATTTTTTACTTCAGTCAGAGGGAGAAAATTTTGAGAAAAAGATGAAAAAGCTATAAAATCGATATGGTGTGAGAGAACTAAAATTTTGTTTTGAGAAAACTCACCGGCGATGAGGCTACAACGATAGGTTTCATGAGGAAGTCAGCCTTGAGCGAGTCGATTTGTGGAAGAAGAGAAGAAAATCGGAAGAGGGACTGACGAAACATGAAGAAACTGATCGACGAGGGTTGTTGCTGTGCGAAAACACGAAGAAGAAGACGTTGGCGTGCCGTTGGCGACGCACTTTAACCCAAGAAGACGACGAAGAAGAAGAAGAAGACGGGTGGGGAAGGGGGTTCTCGCTTGGCAGGAAACCTCGCCCGCTTTTTTTTTTTTTTTTTTTAAACAACATGTGTATTACAACCCTAGTATTTTTTAACTTTAAAAATTTTTTAACTTGACATTTTCAAAGCGTCAAGTTTTATCATAGTTTGAAAAAATCCGAAAAAGTCCGTCAACCACCGCATTTTTTTCATTTTCTTGACGTTTTTTTGTGTAAAATCCATTTTACTTGACGTTTTTTTCATAAAAACGTCAAGTAATTAGAAGTTGCAAGCGTCAAGTAATGTGGTTTTTGTAGTAGTGTCAAGTTGTCATACCTGATGACGGCGTAGAAGATCCATTGTCTTATAAACAAAGCGATGAATGATGTAGATTTATGATGATGAATGGATCAAAGCCATGGACCTTGAAATGGAGTCAATGGACTTTAATTCATTATGAGAACTTGTAGACCAACCTCGGCGGGTTAGACCCATAGGTGTAAATGGATCAATAAGAGAAAATGAGATTCGATCGAAAGGTACAAACATTTAAGGCTAGATCGTAGCAAAGGGTTTTACCGAAAGGGAAGAAGTTGATTATGAAGAAACTTTTCCCTCGCTGCTATGCGCCGAGTCTATTAGATATTCTTGTCCATAGTCGCGCTTTATGATTATGAAATTTGGTAAATGGAAGTCAAGATCGCTTTTTGAATGGCAATCTTGACGAGAGGAGTATATGTCTCAAATACAAGGGTTCATAGCCCGAGAGTCAGAGCAAAAGTTTGTAAGCTTCAATCGATCCATTTATGGGTTGAAACAGCGCCCAGATCTTGGAATATAAGATTTGATATCGCGATCAAGTCTTATTGCTTTGACCAAAACGTTGATGAGCCTTGTGTTTATAAGAGGATCATCAACGACAAAGCAGCTTTATTAGTACTTTATGTAAGGTATCCTACATCATTCCCAATAAGTAGGATATCATCCACTTAAAGTACTAATAAAGCTACTTTGTCCTCTATGATCCTCTTGTAAAAACAAGGCTCATCAACGTTTTGGTCAAAGCCATAAGACTTGATCGCAGTAATAAATCTTATATTCCAAGATCTGGATGCTTGTTTGAACCCATAAATGGATCGATTGAGCTTGCAAACTTTTTGCTCCTTACCTTGGGTTATGAACCCCTTCAGGCTGAGACATATAGATGCTCTCGTCAAGATTACAATTCAAAAAGGCAGTCTTGACGTCCATTTGCCAAATTTGATAACCATAAAATGTGGCTATGGATAAGTGTATCCTTATAGACTTCAACATAGCTACAGGGGAAAAAGTTTCTTCATAATCAACTCCTTCCCTTTAGGTAAAACCCTTTGCTATAAGTCTAGCCTTAAAGGTCTGTACCTTTCCGGTTGCATCTCTCATTCTCTTATAGATCCATTTACACCTTATGGGTCTAACCCCTTCAGGTTGGTCTACAAGTTCCCATACTCAATTGAAGTCCATTGACTCCATTTCAAGGTCCATGGCTTTGATCCATTGGTCCTTGTCTACGTCATTCATCGTCTGTTTATAAGACAATGGATCTTCTACGCTGTCATCAGGTATGACAACTTGAGTTTCTGCTAAACCCAAGTACCGGTCAGGTTGGGAAATAACCCTCCCAATGCGTCAAGGCATTCCAAACGATTGTGAAGGACGAGAATGACTTGAGATGTTGGCTCCTCCATCAACTCTTGATGAAGGTCAAGCTTGATCAACAACTCTTATTGGTTCATCTGTAGCTTCATCTAGCACCAATTTACTCTGTGTCGATAGGCAATGTTGGCGATGTGACGTCGTTCCTCAGCGGTGCAACGCTGATGAACGGCGTTGCAACGCTGTTGCTTCGGCAGTGGTTCTCTTCTTCGAATACAACAGCTTCAATCAGCAAATTCTCCGTTGTTTCTCAATCGAAATGCATGAAACTGGTCCCGAACGACTTATGACTCGAATACAGACTCGATAAAGCACTTAATTGCCCAAAACACTAGGGCCTTTACATACAAAATGATCAAATCAAAGTAAACTAAGGCAAAAAAATTCCTAAACTAGTTTTAGAACAAACCAAATATAAATTCCCACCATGTCAATGCAATTTTGCTTCAAACAAGACAATACAAGCACATCACTGATACCAATTGATGGAGATCTGATCCCCTTGAGCAAATAAAACGAGTTTGGGATCAGAATTGATTAATTGTTTTAGTTAGAAACAAAAACTAGTACATTGATAAAACAAAACAAGCATGGAAATCCAATCTAATTATGCGTGGATTAATTGCATACAAACATGCTAAAACAATCAACTCCTTGCTCCACGATAAACAACAACTCAACAACAGGGACTTCTCTGCTATCTCCAGCAAGACACTACCACTTGACAACCTCATCCTCCGAATTCTACCTAGACCTTTTGATTTGGTGGGAAGGAATCCAACAATTTGGAAGAGAGTGAGAGGGAATTGTGTGTGAGAGAGAGAGAATTTCTTTCTTTTGTGTGTTTGCAATTCACCAATTGCAAAAACAACGAACCGTTGATCATCAACCCCCTTCTCCCTGTTAAGCTATCGATAGGGAGAAGGAGAGGGGCAGTGGAAACGTGTCTGGATGACACGTTCCCTCATTTTATTATTAAAATAATAAAATAATAATTATATCATATTTAATTTTTAATTTAAATATAATTTAAATAAAACAAATTAAATATCATATATTTAATTTGGATTAAATCACATTTAATCAATATGTCCTCTAACTCTATAGATTTAATGCACATCTAATGCACATTAAATTTAACTTATAGTTTACAAATATGAATCACATTTCACATTTGAATTTAACATTTGAACTCTTTCAAATATTTAATTATCTTATATAATTTTAATATGAATCATATCCATTATTAAATTTATAATATATAGTTTCAAAACTATATATTATATCGTATCAATATACATTATGTTTATTCCTTTATGAATTTGAACATTTCAAATTCAAATGATCTAAGAACCCTTTACGAGCTAGAAGGTGGACCTAATGGATCTACGATCGTAAGCTCCAACGATACAAGATTGCTCTGGCTAATCTCATTAACCTCTCAATCAACATTCGCAATCATGGAACACTCCACTAAAGTCCTGGACCTGCACTCTTCTCCCTGAGGTAATATTTACGTGTCCAGGGATATTGAGAAATAACAACAAGTCAATCCTTCTCGAATGTTCGTAAAACCAACTGGGTGAAATTACCGTTTTACCCCAGGGATACATCTTATGCCTTAAGTACCAAAGTGTTCTCTAATGAACAATTTGTTTGTGGTCCTACCAACAAAGATAATGCCTGTCGGGCCAATGAGAGGGTCGGGTCCTTTGTTCAAGTCTCGGAGACACCACTTAAGGGAACATTCCTCTACTTACCCTAGTAGGCGGGAAGAAGTGAATTCCATCTTGCTAAGTTAAGTTCCCAAATGCTCACTCGATCTTGTCCCCAATAAGGTAGGCATATTCACCGAGAATCTTGCCACTCTCACCCATACTAGTCAAAGGATAATCTCTCGCAATGTAAGTTCGTGAACTCGCTAAGGATTGAGATCAAGTTGCCTAGGTCATCCTAGGGAAATAGAAACCTAACTAGTCAACTGAGTTATAGCTAGATGCTACTATTTCGTGGTCATGTCTTATGTAATCTCATTACATAGATATCCCCACTCACATGTCATCTACACGAACACGTTAGGATCCCAAAGTGTTTGTATCAAATACAAAGTGGGCCACATCCATAGTTTTACTGTAAGGTACCCAAACCTTATCCCTTATCTATAGACTCTTTCGCTTGTATCTCAAACCGAGATCCTTTATATGTACACTACATTCAATTTAAGGTTCATTTAACAACCATGGATGCTTAGTTTATTGGATTTAGGGGTTTAAATAAAGACAAACTCAAGATAATAAACAATAACTCTTTATTGAAATAATAACACTTTATTACATTAATTAGAACATAATTACAAACTACGAGTTTTAGGGGCACAAACTCTGACATACCGATGGATTTCTTATTTGATTTCCCCTGACACCGAGCTGCTTATGAAAGGATATGGGTGATAGTAGAAAGACTCGACTAAGACCGCTTCGATTCTTACGCATCAAGGTAACTTTTACTCGATAAACTTGCTAAATTATATGTTGACAAGATTGTAAGCCAACACGAGCCCCAATATCATTTGTGTTTGATAGGGATTTTATATTTACTTCCAAGTTCTGGTTGAGTCTTCAAGAGGCCTTAGGAACTAAGCTGCACTTTAGTATGGAATTTCATCCACATACATATGGCCAGTTAGAATAAACCATTAAGACCCTCGAAGACATGGTTCGAGCATGTGTATTGCAATATAAGGGAAGTTGGGAGACTCACCTATCGTTGATGGAGTTTGAATACAATAATAGTTATCATTCTAGCATCTGAATGGCACCATACGAAACATTATATGGAAGGAAATGTATAACCCATATTTGTTGGGGGGGGGAGGTAGGAGAAAGAAAGTTGATAGGGTCAGAGTTGGTCTAAGGGACCTCGGAGAATGCTATGTTTAACAGGAAAATACTGAAGACAACACAAGACAGATCAAAGAGGTACGCTGACAAATGAATAAGAGAATTAGAATTCGAAATCAAAGACAAAGTTTTCTTGAGACTATCCTCGTGGAAGGGTATTTGACTGCCTCGATGGAAGGGGAAACTAAGCCCTAGATATATAGGGCCTTAGGAGATTTTGGAGCGTGCAGAGCCATCAGCATACAGATTAGCTTTACTGATTGAATTGTCTCTAGTACATAATGTTTTCCATGTATCAATGTTGAGTAAATACATTTATGACCCATCACATGTGCTCAAGTAACAACCAATACAACTTAAGGAGAATCTATCCTATGAGGAAGAACCTCTACAAGTACTGGATCAGAAAGAACAAGTACTTAGGGACAAGTCAATACCATTTGTAAAGGTATTGTGGAGAAATCACGACGCTGAGAAAAGTACCAAATCAAGGAAAATGAGAGACCAAATGAAAGAAAAGTACCCACAAGTTTTATCGTGCCGAATTTCGAGTGCGAAATTCTCTTAAGGGGGTAGTAAATTGTATGCCCTAAACTCAATTTTTCTTTATCATTTTGCACTCATACATATCCAGGATTAGGTCTCCAACCCCATCCATATACTTTAGACCGTTTGGGTCATTTACTCGAACGTGATCCTCTCTCTGTGTTCTACACACCGCTCAACTTCTAGTTCACTCATAAATTAATTGACCCCGAGCTTAGTTTATTGGACAAATTTTGTGAGAAATGCGAGACACAAAATGATGAAATAAATAACCTTTATTAATTTAAAATGTCAATTTACAAACAGAACTAGATTAGGACAAACATCCCAACAAACTCCCACTTTGACTAAGCTAGTGGAGCAAATACATTTCTGAAATGTACATAAATTACAATGAAGTAATACAATAAACTAGGGCATTGAATACCCGCTTATATATCTCCCACTTGCCCCGGTCTGGAAGTACTAGGAGACCTATACTCTCTAGGTGACCCTCAAACACCTTAGCCGTGAGGGAATTTGTAAATTGATCAACTACGTTGCTGATAGCACACAAAATGTGATATCATTAGGCTTAATTATTGCTAGTTTTGTAATGATTTCAGAGCTTTTACGTGTTTAAAGTATTCAATTCAAGGTTAAGAGCACAAACAAGACAATTGGAGACATTTTGGATTACTTGGGATCGAAACGAGGCTTTTTGGAGCTGAAAATAACATCAACTTGAAGGAAAATGATCAATCCAAGCTTGAAGACCCGAGGTGATGGCGTTGCAACGCTCTCCATAGCGTTGCAACGCCGAACGTGCCTTTAAGGGGCATCAAAGACCCCTATCGATAGGCAGCGTTGCAACGCTATCTCGATAAGAAGGCGCATATGAGGAACCGTGGCGAGGGTGTTGCAACGCAACCTTTTAGCGTTGCAACGCCAGATCGATAAGACGCGCTCACGTTAGGGTAGCGGCGTTGCAACGCTTCCCTTAGCGTTGCAACGCTGCGGGCTATTTCCATATTTACCACGCGTTTAGGTATAGCGCTGCAACGCTCGTCCCTAGCATTGCAAAGTTGTACCAAGAACACTATAAATATGTCCTTACATTCTCTTGCAAAGGGAGCCGAATTTGGTAGACTTTTGACCCTATTTTCGAAATACACTTTGTAAGAAGAGAGAAAATAGTGTTTTTGGGAGACAAAGCATCCATGGAGGTTCGAGATCGAAGACGGACCTCAGAGACGAAGGACTGGCAGCGACACATAAATAAGTCTTAGGGAAACACATGAAGAAGTTGCTTAATATCGTGTATGTCGAGGTTCTGCATGGGGACTATGGAGTTTATTTCATGTGTGAGGCTCACAAAGAATCGATAGATTTTCTTGAGTATTTTACTTCTTATTGATAAATTCATCTCATTGGTTCATTGCATGTGTTAGTTAAGCTTTTGACTTGTAAAATCAATTTCCTCAAATCTATTAATTTGTGTCTCCACATGTTTGTTTGTTTGTTTGTCTTTACTTTCAATCACCTATCCATGTTATGTTTTTTTAGCTAAAATTGAGAATTAGTATCTTAGTAATTAATTAATCTATAAACCCATTCCCGAGGACGATACTTGGACTCTAAAATCACTATACTAAAACTTGACTCGTACACTCCCGTATTGCATAATATAAATTATATGCAACAGTTGCGCTCCGACGCTATATGCGTGATCACACGCCGCCATGGCACATCTCTCCCGTGACGTGATACTTCGCCAATATGTTTTCCTCTCTTATGACTCGAGGCTCTCTCGAGTTGGCTATTGCACCACCGTTGTCACAAAGCAAGCAGGATCGATAAGTTCATATTTGGAAGAACTTCAAATCTTTCATGAACTTCCTAAGCCAAAAGCTTCCTTAGCAGCCTTCGTGGCCGCAACGCACTCGCCTCCATAGTGGAATCAATGATGCATCGCTACTTGATCTTCGCCATACTACAGCCTCCTCCATTCAAAGCATGAAGGTTGACCTCGGCGGATTTCCTAGAATCCTTATCCGCCCTCAAAGTCGTAACTGTGGTATCCCGTAAGGATCAAATCCCCACCGCCATACACTAAGTCGTAGTTCCTCGCTCTCCTAAGATAATTGAGGATTGCCTTCACTGGCCGCCCAGCTGATGTCTCTGCCTAGTACACAACATAATATACATGAGGCTCCCTAACACCAAGCATAGGGATACGCCTCATATCCTCAACTTCTTCAGAGTCTTAGGAAACCGATCTTTTGACAAATGATTCCTGCCTCCCGAAGGCAACAAGCCTTCTCTCGAGTTCTCGTGATCTTATATATAGACAACATCTTGTTAGTATAAGATGTTTGAGACATTGCCAGCGTTCTGTTCTTCCGATTCCGGACAAATTGGATACCTAAAACATACTAAGCTTCTCCCAAATCATTCATTTGGAATTGCGGGTTAGCTAATTCTTTACGCCAAGAAGAAATCCTACCTCATTCCAAATGAGAAGGATATCATCCATGTACAATATCGTAAATGCGATAGCTTTGTCGACGATTTTCTTGTAGAGACACAAGGCTCACAAACATTCTCGATCAAAGCCACAAGATTTGATTGCCTCATCAAACCTTATATTCCAAGACCCCGAGGCTTGTTCCAGTCCATAAATGGACCTATGAAGCCGGCAAACCTTTTGCTCTTGGCCTTTGGTTATGAAACCTTTGGGCTGGTCCATGTAGCTGGTTTCTTCAAGGTTGCCATTCAGAAAGGCAGTCTTGACATCCATCTGCCATACCTCATAGTCATAATCCGCGACAATGGCCAGAAGGATCCTGATCGACTTTACCATAGTGACAGTGAAAAGGTTTCTCACAAACCACTTCGACTGGTAAAACCTTTGCCACTAGTCGTGCTTTCAAGGTCCGCACCTTCCCATCTACGCCACGCTTACGCTTTGTAGATACATTTACAACCTATAGGTTTTACCTCATCCGCTCATCCACAAGCTCCTGCATGCACTGAAAGTACATCGACTCCATTTTCTCGATCCATAACTTTAATCCATTAGTCCTTGTCATTGTCTCGTTATTGCCCGATCATAGGTCAATGGATCCGCATAGTCATCACCGTGATTGACGACTTGGGTTCTTGGCTAAACCCATGTAACGCTCGTCGCCAACACCCCCCACTACGCCGAGGGATTCCAAACTCTTGGGAACGGACTTGACTTGACGAGCTAGGATCAACAACACTTGTTGACGACTTTCAGCCCCATGAGCAACTTTTTGCCGACGCATCGCCCATTTCTGCTCAACACGATTTTTCTCCTCCTGGCATATGATCCTTGATGTTGTCTTCTCGAGGAAAGTGGCGCTTTGTCGACACAAGCACCATATTTTCCTTAGGATCGTAAAAATGTACCACCCCTAGTCTCTTTTGGGTAACCTACGAATAGACACAATTTTGAACGGGGTTCCAATTTCTTCGGGTTTGACACAAACACGTCGGTCGAACATCCCAAAATTCTGAAATGTTGTAAACTACCTTTACATCCATTCCAGAGTTTGAAAGGTGTTTCAAAAACTCTTCGATGGAACATTGTTAAATGTATACACAATAAAGATTCACCACAGAACCCCAAAAAGAATCGTGAGACGAGCATAGCTCATCATCAACCGAACCATGTCCAACAGGGTTCTGTTTCTCCTCTCCGATACACCATTCTGCTGTGGCATACGAGATCATGAGAGTTGGGACGTAATTTCGTGTTCTATCATATAGTCCTGGAATTTAGTGTCCATATACACTCGACTCTCGATCCGATCAAGTGTTTTTATGGTTTTACCTAACAGTTCTCAACCTCGCCTTGTACTCCTTGAGCTTTTCAGAGTTTCTGCATTTCCTATGCATTAGGTAAATATACCCATACCTCTCTAATAATCATCTATGAAAGATACGGCATTCGTGAACCACCTCGTGCTTGAACATTCATCAAACCAATGAGGTCAGAATCTATAAGCTCAATAGGCTCCTTGGCTCTATATCCTTTTCCACTAAAAGGACGTTTGGTCATTTTGCCTTCGAGGCATGACTCACACACCGGTAAAGAGTTTTCTTCCAACTGACTTAGAAGTACACTCTTCGCTAGTCTCTCAATCCTATTGAGATTAATGTAGTTTCAACCTTAGATGCCAAATATAGGCATCTTCTTTGGAGAAACTTTAACTCTTTTAGTTCATGTTTCTGCGGTTTTAAATAACTCAGTATTCAAAACGCTTTTGACCGAATTAGGCTTTAAAACATACAAATTTGACTGAAGTGAAGCAGAACAAATAAAATTACCATTTATGGAAATAAACACTTTATTACCATGAAATGAAACGTAAATACATTATTCTAAAAGATAGGAAAGAAAAACGAGGTTTCTAGTAAGCCCTGAATCTATATACATGTTGTCTAACAAAGTGTAATTCGTACAAAGGAAAGCTTCATTTTTCCGATAGCTGCAGCAGAGACTATCTCCCCGGATCCAACCCGTAAAGTCACCTCACCCTGTCGCAGCTGCTCCTAGGAATCAATTCCCTGAAAAGAAGAACAAACGTAGTTAGTGGCGCCTGTTGGGATTTTTGTCCTAATCTCATGTTTGTAAACTACTGTTTGAAATTAATAAAGAGTTATTCATTTCTTCATTTTGTGTCTCGGATTTTATACAAACATTGACCAATAAACTAAGCTCTAGGGTCATTGAATATATGAGAGAACTAGAACTTGAACGGTGTGTAGTGGACGACAGTGGAAGATCACGCTCGAGTAAATGACCCAAACGGTTCATGATATGGATAGGGTTGAGACCCAACTCGATACGCTGTGGATGCGCCCGCTTTGTATTAAGATACAAACGAGGTGATCTCGACTCGCTATGTGGTTGACATGCAAGTAGCATCCTGCATAAATGAGATTGTACAAGACCGACCGTGAATTATTAGACCTACCGATGTAACACCATTGACAAGAAGGACTAATAACTTCGAGATGACCATTAGTTACTCGACCAATCTCGAGCGACATGACATGCACTCCCGCCTCATGCGAGTCCGCCCTTTGACTAGTATGAGTGAAGGTGGTCACAAGCTATCGCCCAACATGCCTACCTTCTCGTGTGACAGTAACTAAGTAGGAGTTGGGAACTTAACTACACAAGATGGAATTCACTGCTCCCCGACTTTAGGAAAACTAGAGGGGTTGTTCCCTTAAGTGCTATCTCCGTGGCTTGACAACTGACGCCCACTCTCTCATTGGCACGAGAGTGTTGTTGTGTAGGGTTGGACCATTACAACGTTGTTGTTCATTAGAGGAGTAGTGGGTACTTAAGGAGCAAGAAGTAGACACAAGGGTAAAACGGTAATTTGACCCAACAGTGTCTACGAACATCCTGTGAAGGGTCGACTCATGGGCATTGGTTACATAAGTACACATGTAATATTCTTCTCCAAAACAACAAGTTCCCACAAACTTCCTTCTTCCAAAAGAAGAACAACGAAGACTCTGATTGGTTGTGTTCGACGTTTGTTCGAGAAAAGAATTCGAAGATATCGAGATTGCACGAAGAGTTCGTGATTCGCGTGAAAGGATTTTGAAGAGAGTCTTCAACAAGTAAGTATCTTGTATTTACTGTTTTTATTCCTTTCCGTTTAAGCATGTTTAGCCTAAATTATTAGATAATTGATTTTAATGAAATTGAGCAAAGATAACGATACTACACGATTTATTCGATCCTCTTCCGCGCCCTAGGATTATCATTCTCTTCAATTCGCACTGCAGTCAAAGTTATTGGTTCTTTGTTGATGCACTTAATTTTGTTAAAATTAGGTGGGTATAGCCTTAATTTATGAGATAAATGTTTGGTTTGTATGATGGATGTTTTCGCTTTGGCACTAGTTTAGAGTTACAATTTATGTTGATTAGATCAATGTAAGGGCCTCGTGGTTTTTGGGCATTTTGTTGTAAATCGAGTCTATAAGTCCGAGTCGCTCGTGGCAAGAGTTGTTGTTAAGAAATCGAGCGAAACGGGCGAAAGCAAAGAAAACGGCAAAGGTGTTTGTTTTACAGCGAAGACGACGCTGAGACGCTGCTCATTGGCATCTCAACAATGTGCCCGCGGAGTATTGCATGTTGCAGATAGCCACTGCAACGCTTAGGCGAGCATTGGAACGCCGCCGCATCGAGGACGCCGGAGTGAAGTTGAATGCTACAAATACAGTAACGATTCCCACGACTATGCAACGATGCGCCCGATAGCTGCCGCTCAAGAAGATTTTTCCATAGAAACGCAAGCAGAGCTTAATGGGGCGCTTTTTGACGCTTTTTTAATTTGTAAAATGTATTTATTTTTATTTATTTATTTTATAAAATGATATTAATATAAAAGTTATATGAATGTTATTTAATTAAATAAATTGCTCTTAGGTGCCAAAATCGGTCCATTTTTGCTATTTATTTTATTAATTATTTTATCCATGAGATGTATGATTTAATTAATTTCTATGTGCATAATATATGTCATATAGATTTAAAATCCCATCTTAGGTTAAACATTTCATGGATCATTTATATTATAAGAGTTATAATATGTAGTTTGCATGATAGGTTATATCATAAGAGTTATAATGTAATTAAATGCATGTTTTAATTTAATTAATATAAGTGTTATATTTTTTGATTAAAAGTATGCTCATGCATTTGTATTCATGTGATGAATTTTTTTGTTACAAAGATAGAGTTATTCATGTGATGAATGATCAAGCACTATAACATAGAAATGCATGCAAATTTCTAAGTTAATTATTAGTTTTAAAGTGTTTAGAACTTGAATAATTACACTTAGGTTTTCAAGTTCTAATAAGATTAGAATTAGGAAATTAAAGTATAGTCTATGAATGGTGACTGATTAGGAAGGTTTTGTCTAAGGCTGGGGTATTTAAGTTAACGCTTGCGGAACACCCCAGCCTAGAAACTGACATGGGAGTGAAATCGGTCCGAAGATTCTTAGATTATACTTATCGTGAGTGTCGTTAATTAAAAGTATTTTAATTTACTCAAATAGACATAAGTAATAATGTGATTATAAACATAGGTTAAATACCATATAAGAGTTATATTGCTAGACTTAGGCAAAATTTAACCGGTTTATCTAGGTCAATCCCGAATTTTATAAAGTGTTGTGTGGGACGAAATATAGTGTATAAGATACATTTAATTTCTGACAACAAATCTCCGTTAAGTCCGCACTGTGAGATCCATTCTCGGCCTCGTGGCGCAAATGAGAGCGTCCCCCTTCGAATGGTTTTTGTATGGATAAATATCAATGTGGATGGAGAGAGTACTTATAGTGAGTGGGAGCGTACTGTGAAAATGGGACCCACTTGCCTCTTCTTTTGATTCACACCGTAAGACCCCTATGATCCGCATGCTGCTAGTTTGGCCTTGACTGCATAATCCTTCTGAGGTCCTTGATCATGGGAGTCGAACACCGTGAATCCTAAAAGGATATAGTTTCCTTGTTGGTTTTCCTTCGTGGTTCATGTCACACCCCTTCCCGAACTACTCGCTACTTAGCCCGAAGGCGGCGTGAAACCAATGTGATATTGTTTACCTCTTAACAATACCACGCCCTCAGACTTCAGACTGATAAACATATTATGTTCGTGATATGGAACATTTTAACATAACACAAAGACAAACCGACAACTATTAACCATACACAAGGAGAAACCCTTCATAAGTCTCTCTTGAAACTAAAAGTCAAGTGCATCAAAACAACACAAGACAACTCAATGTTTATACAACCACTAATGTACAAAACTTCTATAACTACATAACGACTTGCTATACAACACCAAATGCCACGCATAAACTAACAACTTATGAAACTTCCAGCAGACTATGGCAGTGATGTCGTACAAAGGAGCTCGATTCTCACCTCAAAATGTTTGAAAACATTGAAAGAATGAGCTAAAAAGCTCAAAGTGAGTGTCTATCTTTAAAACATTATAAGCTCACAGTGAATCATAATAATGGCAGATTATAAGTACAAAATAGCTTAACATCCTGCTTGTAAACATTAACAAACCATGCTTCCAATTTACATGTGTTTTAAGTCACCACTTGTGCATAGCACACAACTCTCGAAATGTACTAACTTTTCGAGGGTAGATAGATCAATAATATAAAAGCTCATAACAATAAAGCACATGACATGACTCCACATCAAACCATAGAGGTGGTAGAGTTACATTTATTCCAATAAGGTTCATACCTCTCTCTCTCTCTCTCACACGTGCACGTGGAATACCTTTGGTCGCTTGGTTTTCTAATACCTTCTCTTTGTCCTTCAAAGATGGTAAAACCATTTACTACCCGAATACCTTCTCTATGTCCTTCAAGATTTAGGTAAAACCATTTACTACCTGAATACCTTCTCATTGTCCTTCAAAGATCGGGATATCATGACTCATTCCCCTAAGTACCTTCTCTCGAATGTCCTTCAAGATTAGGGGTTAACCCCAAACAAGGGCATAACTTCTGTACCATGGAAATCATATCTTTATAACTCATACAACAATTTCTTGACATTTTCACATTATCATCTAAACATGTTCCCAAGTGGATTTACACAAAACATTCTCTAAAGGAAAGCATACTTTCATAATTTAGTTTCCATACTTGGATTTATAGTTACAACTAATTCAAAGCATGCTTAGGTTCCATCATGACTTAATGTTAGAAAACTCTATGAAGCCATTCACAACTAGTTCAAACAAGGTGTAATTATCAACACTTATGTTCATGAAGAAAACATAGGTCAAACATAGTTCTAAGATAGAGTCACTCACAAGATTAGAATTGGAACCTTGGCTTGTAAACTTGACCTATTTGCTCTTGGCCCACAAACAAGCCAAATCAATCATTAGAACCTCGAGCTCATGATTTTTGACCTTAAAACTTGCAAGAAAACACACATTCAAATTTCCATCATTTTCTGCTTTTTCTCACTCAGATTCCGACAAACCATAACTTCTTCATTACTTATCCAAAAATAATGTAATTTATACCAAACTCTTCCTTTTTGAACCTCTAAAAATCATATGAAGACATGAAATTGAAATTGAACCTCTAAAAATCATATGTTCCAAATTGAGTTAACTTTCAATGTATCAAAACTCAACTCTTACCTCTTCTTGTTGAGCTCGAAAAGACCAAAACATCGAACTGGTCCGAGTTGATCACCTTGTCGCTATACAATTAAGCTTTGAGTTCTCCTCCTTTCTTCTCGCAATTCCAGCCTTCCAAACTCACTAAAAATGGCTTCCATTTTCTTCCTTTCTCCTTCTCCCACGAAGCTTCAACTTTGGTTTTGATAAATGAAGAAGAAAATTGAGAAGATAAAGCCATTTTATAAACCAAGGAGGCAAACTTTGTCTTTTTCCCTTTTGCTTTTTTTTTTTTTTCCTTTTCTTTTCCTTTCCTTTATCCCTTTCTTTTCTTTTCTTTTCTTTCCTTTTATTTCCTAAACAAAACAAAACACAATATTATATCCATTCATTTCATTTCATTTTCTTCATTATTTTAAAGCAAACCAAACCAAAATGGTTTGAGCTTTTCCTTCCTTGTTTTCCTTTTATCCTTCACTTCATTTCTTTTCTTTTTAAAACATGGAAAACCAAGTTTTAAACATTCATTTCTTCTTTTTTTTTGTTGTTTGTTAACAAGGAAGTTCCAAAGAGATTGGGCTTACAACTTACCTCCCTTAAGAAATTTCATGCCTCTCAAATTGAGTAGTCTTTAATCAAAATCATCTGTACTTCCTCCTTATTTGGTCATCTAATTCCTGTGTTGCCTCCTCCACCCCGTGATGTCTCCAACGAACCTTCACGAGTGAGATCGATTTGTTTTTCAAAACTTGTTCTTTCCTCGCCGAGGATTTGAACTGCATCCTCTATGTAACTTATGTCTTCTTTCAACTCAACCGGCAGTGCAGCTTGCAACACATGTGTCTGATCCGATAATACTTCTCAACATGAACACATGAAAACATCATGTACTCAAGATAGTTCTCACTGGTCACCCAAATCAGAGGTCACTTAATTCGCCTGCTACTAGATAAGGACCAATATATCTAGGACTTAACTTACCTTTCTTGCCAAAACGAAGGACACCTCTCCACTGAGATAACATCAAGAATACTTGATCTCCGACTGAATTCTAAATCCTTTCGCCGCTTATCCGCATAACTCTTTTGACTGGCCTTGTACTACCTTCGATTTTCTCCGATTACCTTAATATTATCCGTCAGAATTTGTACCAACTCATTACCGATTAGCTTCCGCTCTCCTACTTCATTCTAACATACGCGCGTTTCTACTCGACCTTCCATACAGAGCCTCAAATGGTGCCATGCCAATACTTGACTGATAGTCATATATTATAAGCGATTGCATAAGTGATAGGTGTGTATCACAACTACCCTTAAATTGAAGGACACATGCTCTCAACATATCCTCTAGGGTCCGATGGTCCTCTTTAATCGACTATCCGTGTCCGAGGATGAAACGTCAGACTAAATTTCAACTTTGTCCCCATAGCCTTCAGAAACTAAGCCAAAACTTAGAAGTAAATCTTGGATCCCTATCTCAAACTATGGACACCGCACTGTATTGACTTACAATTCTTTCGACATATAGCTCAATAAGTCGATCAAGTGTAAACGCCGCTAAATCGGTATAAACCGTGGCCGCTTTAGTGAGTCTATTCACCATTACCCAAATACCATCATGTTCACTAGAAGTATATGGTAATCCAAACAGTAAAATCCATAGTGATATGCTCCCATTTCCATTCCAAGACCGCAATGGATTAAGGAGTCCTCCCGGTTCTCGCTCTTAACTCAAGTAACCAGCTAAGGTGATCAAACATTATCAACATAATCGCCTACCTCTCGCTTCATCCTGTGTCACCAATACGCTCCTTTCAATGTCTTATACATCTTGGTGCTTCCTCGATGCATAGCGTAAGTCGAATCGTGAGCTTCCTCTAGAATAGCATCTTTAAGCTCACTAAAACATGGAACACATAGTCTTCTCTCTCTCTATGGCTCATCCGGTCTCATCTTAAATTCTCGCTCTGGGCCCTGCTTGACTTTCCAAACATTTTCTACAAGTTACTATCCTCCTCGTTGTCTTCTCACAACCTTTGCTATGAGTGAAGACTCGACTGAACAGAGAGCTAAAAGACTCCTTGAACTCTCTCGCATTGACAACCGCCTTTAGAATCCCTTAGAGTACTTAAAATGTTGCTCGAATACCACACAGCATGCCCTTAGGAAGTCTTGACTTCCTACTCAAAGCATCTCGCTACCACATTCGCTTTACCCGGATGGTATTCTATAGTACAATCATAATCTTTAATCGCTTCTAACTATCTTCTTTGTCTCACATTTAACTCCTCTCGATCAAAGATATATTTCACTTTATGATCTGTGTAAATGTGACACCTTTCACCCAACAAGTAATGTCTCCTGATCTTCAAGCATAAAACAATCAAGCACTAGCTCGAGATCATGGGTAGGGTAATTACATTCGTGCTTTTTCAATTGTCTTGACGCATAAGCTATTATTTTTCCTTCTTGCACGAGCACAAACCCTAAACCTTGCCTCGAGGCGCCACAATAAATTACATACTCTATTCCCAAGCATGGTGAAGTGTCAAAATAGGTACTCAGAATTCAACCTCTTTTTCAAATTTCTTAAAACCCTATTCACAATCATCTAACCATTCAAACTTAGCATTCTTCCTTGTCAAAATTGTTAATGGTAATGCTAATCGTGAGAAATCCTCAACAAACCGCCTCAGAGTATCCCCGCCAAGCCTAGGAAACTACGCACTGGCCGCGCACTAACTAGTCTCTCCAAGTTGTCCACAACTTTCACTTAATTTGGATCCATACTAACACCATTTGTTGAAACATCATGCCCTGTAAACACTACTCCGATTCAACCAAAACTCACATTTGGTGAATTTAGCATACAACCGCTTATCTCGTAGTGTTTGTAGAATAATCCTCAAATGTTCCTCATGAGCTTTCTTATCAATTGAGTAAACTAGTATATCATCAATAAATACTATCACGAACCGATCCAAATACTAGTGGAATATCCTATTCATGAGGTCCATGAAAATCACTGTGCATTCGTTAAACCGAATGACATTACTAAATGCTCATAATGCGCATATTTGGTTCATATTTGGTTCTCCTTTAATGTTGTCTTTAGAAATATCTGCTTCTTTACCTTAATCGGAAAACAAGGAAGGAAAACATCGATGGTATCCTCAATTTCAACCATGATCAAATCAATCTTAGAAAACACCGATGTTCCTCTTAATCGTCAAACAAGTCATCTATATGGGGTAAAGGATACTTGTTACGTTGAGCTCATGATCCATCAAGAGGTCCATTAGGTCCTCCTTATTAGTTCAAACTAAGCCTTGTAACATTTTGAGGGGAAAAGAATTTGAATTGTTCAAATTCGAGTTTGGGAGAAAGCGTTAATTATATGTGATATATTTATCGAATCATAGTGTAATTATGAATTAAACTATGATTAAAAGGAGGTGTATATATTTAAATGTGATTTAAATATTTGATCGAATTACCGCATGAATACAGATTCATGTTCAAAAAATCGATTGGGATCGATCATCGATAATTTATTTAATTTAATATATGATATTAAATTAAATTAAAAATAATTAATTAAATAAATTATTTAATTATTTAATTAATTAAATTAATTTTACTTAATAATCAATTTAATATTAATTTTTAATTAAAATTGAAATGAAAATGAAGGATTTTCATGATTTTCATGAAAATCAAGTTGGCAACTTTGAGCATGCATTTTATTCTACAAAATTGATCAACTTAGAGTGTTCAAGATCCAAAATTGCTTTCGCTTTTCTCAATCTAGACTCTTTCAATAAATTCTTTATTGGTTTCAAAATAAACAAAAATACAATGTTCAAGTAAAAAGGAAATTTAAACAAAGTTTCTAGTAAACATCCAAACTATATACATGTTATCCAATTAAATTTACTTCCTGCCGAAGAAAAGCTTCATCGCACTCCACACCAAGGTGGGACAACGTTTCCAGATCCAACCCTAAGTGTTATCTCACCCTTTTGCAGTCGCTGCTAGGAACTAATTCCGTGAAAAAAAGAAGAAAAAAAACATGGTGAGTGGCGCCTGAATTAAGTATCAAGACAAAGTCACTACTCTCCACTAACAAAGTTTCATTAACAAGTAAATCATATTTACCTTCCTTCTTCTTGCTCGGCAAGGAATCTAGGATAGTTCCTCTTCCAAAGGACCGTCCCAACCGCAATAGAAACATTTTCCTTTATCTCGCAACTTCCTTGCCTTCTTGCCTTTTTAGGTGGCAAAGACCGCCACTTTCCCAACCTTCTTCAACATCTTCTTCTTCCTTCAATCGTAAGTTGGGATTTATGCTCTAAACTTATGTAATTTTGATCAATTAAATAAAGTGTTATTTTTTTATAAGATTACAAAGATTGCTTATATAAATCCAATAAACTAAGCTCCAAGGTTATAACATTTATCTTGAAATTAGTGTAGTGGACACTATTTGGGTGAGTTGAAGATTATAACATAAATAGACTATGGTATAAGAATAAGGTTGGAAACCTTATTCTAGTTACACAATGGATGCGCCCACTTTGTAATTAGTACAAATGAGGTAATCCAACTCATTCATGTAGTTAACATGCGAGTAGGGGCATCGTGTATGATGAAGAGTTCATACAAGATCGATCGCAAATTATTAGTCTAACGAGTGTAACACCGCTAATGTGATAAGACTAGTAATTTATAGATGGACATTAGTGACTCGACCTGAATCCTGAGCATGTTAAGAACTCCTGCTTATAGGGGTTTGTCCTTAGACTAGTATGGGTGAGAGTGGCCTGTAGCCGACTCAATAAGCCTACCTTCTCGTGTGACGTAACCTCGAGGTAGTTGGGAACTTAATCTGCAAGATGGAATTCACTCATTCCTCTATAGGTTGTTCCTTAAGAACCGACTCTGTGTCTTGAACAACGGCTCCGCCTCTAAGAGGGTATGAGTCTAAGGTAGGACCTTAGACTTGTTGTTCATTAGAGGATCACCGTGCTTAAGGAGCAAAGAGGTTATCATAGGGGTAAAAACGGTAATTTTACCCAACTGTGATTACGAACAATCTGTGAAGGGTCGACTCATGAGTAATGACTATATAAGTAGACACAATAATATCTACAGTGAGAATAGTGCAGCTACAAGTCTATAGTGGAGTGACTTGTAGTTAATGAATATTGATTAGTTGGATCAAAGAGTTTGATCACTTAATCTCACATCATTGGAGATCATGATCTATAGGTCCATTAGATCCTCCCGCTGGGTCAATATGGCAATATTGAGTGTATAAAGTTAGAAGTGACATTGAAGTGTTCAATTTCATACATGAGGTGTTATGTCTATTATATATGATATAAATGATATAATACATAGTTTTAATGTGAATTAGATTCATATATAAACTATATACTAAAGAGAGAATAAAGGAATGGTAGGATGGTCATTTCAATCCCATTTCCTATCTATATAGTTGCATGAGATGCAACTAGGGAAGTCATTCTAAGGTTTTGACAAGTTTCTCTGTTGTGTTTGGAAGAGTTCCAAAACACACATTTCTCTCAAAATACTTCACCTCTCCTAAAGGGAACCCACCTTCCTCGCTCACCTAGAGAACAACGGAGAAGATCCGGTGGTCGTGTCTTTGCACGTTGGAGTTCTTGTCGCTGAGATCGTGATCGTGGGAGAGAGGAACACTCGAAGAAAGGTTCTTCAAAGGTAAATTCTTGCTGTCCATTATATTATATATGCTTAATTTAGTTTTCATGTTCTTGAATTTACCGTGTAACTCAAGAGCGCGCGATTCACAATTGCTTCCACCATGGGACTTCATTTCCTTGAAGAAGAACCCACAAACTTTTTCCCAGAGGTCAAACCCATGTGAAAGGACCTCAAGGAAACATTTGCCTAACCTTCCTCTCCCCTAACTTTCATCAGGGAACGGATGGTCTGCTATTCGTTGAAAACAGTGGTCAGATTGTAGCGAATTTTGTTCATAACAATATTGCTACGAAACTGCAGGAAACTCTTCGGAAGAGTCTCTAAAATAGAGCTGATCTGGCTCGACTAATAGATCAAATTGATTTCCTCAGAGCGTAAGCATTGCAAAATGTCGTTGGTTCGCTGTAGTATCAACATATAACTTAGGCCTAACATGCTTTTCGAGAAGGAAAATAACAAGTAATATGTTACTAACCTCTTGAATAACGCTTTTTCGATTTTCTCCTCGCCACTTAACTTTCAATCCGACGATCTTCTCCAAAACGTTAACCGCATCACGAATCGAATAAGGGGACACTCCTTTTATCTTCCGAGTTGTTCTCCGAGGTGGAGGGAGAGTTGTGGGACTCCTTTGGAATTGGCTTTTAAGAATTATATAGAGAATTGAGCAAAAGGGCATGAAGGTCAAAGAAGTTGCAGATAAAGGAAAATGTCTCCACCGCAATGAGGACGGCACTCGAAACTGAATCGTCCAAGTACATTGTAGAAAAGAAGAAGGAAGGTAAATATGATTTACTTTGCTTAGAAGCTTGTTTGTTTAGTGTATAATGATAAATCTACTTGGATACTTGATTCAGCGCCACTAATCATGTTTGCTTTTCTTTTCAGTGGAATTGATTCTCGTAGCAAATGCCTACATAAAGGAGAGATAACGCCCGCTTTGTAGTAGAGAAGTCGTCTCAACTGTAGTAATTGGCACAATGAAGCTTGATTTTGACAAAAAATATATGTTGTTAGACAATATATTAGTGATGCCAGGGTTTACTAGAAACCCTATTTCAATTTCTTGCCTTATTGAACAATGTATTTTTGTTTCGTTTTCTTTAAATAAAGTGTTTATTTTAAAGAAAGGTGTGGAAATATGTTCAACTTCGTTATAAAATGAATTGTATGTTTTAAGGCCTAATCCAAATAAAATGGTTTTGAACACCGAATTATTTAAATCAGCAAACACACAAACTAAGAAACGTAAAATTTCTCCTAATGATAATGGTCATCATTGGCATCTTAGATTGGGTCACATTAACCTCAATAGGATTGAGAGATTGGTAAAGAATGAACTTCTGAAAAAGTTAGAAGAAAATACTTTACCATCATGTGAATGTTGCCTAGAAGGCAAAATTACTAAAAGTCCTTTTAGTGGAAAAAGTTATAGAGCCACAAAACCTCTTGAGCTTATACATTGAGACCTTTGTGGTCCGATGAAAGTTAAAGCCAGAGGTGGTTATGAATATTTCATATCTTCTATAGATGATCATTATAGATTTAGGCATATGTACTTAATGCATCATAAGTCTGAAGCACTTGAAAAGTTCAAGGAATTGAAGACTGGAGTTGAAAATCAATTAGGTAAAACAATTAAAACACTCTAATCTGATCGAGGTGGAGAGTACATGGATTTAAAAATTCAGAACTATATGATAGAACATGGAATTACATCCCAACTTCAAAGACCCGATACGCCCAAAGAAATGGTGTATCGGAAAGTACAAATAGAACCTTGTTGGATATGGTTCGATCAATGATGAGTTATGCTCATCTCTCTAATTCCTTTTGATGTTATGCAAGAGATATCATGATACATTTTGAACATTGTGCCATAAAAGAGTGTTTCAAAACACCTTTTGAACTCGGAAAGGACGTAAAGTAGTTTATGTCATTTCGCTTTAGGGTTGTCTAGCACATGTGCTTGTGAAAAATCCAAAGAAGTTGGATTCACGTTCAAAATTGTGCATATTCGTAGGCTACCAAAAGAAACAAGAGGTGGGTTTTTCTATGATCCTAAGGAAGATAAGGTACTTGTGTCGACAAATGCCACTTTAATAGAGGAGGACCACATCATGGACCACAAACCAAGAAGTAAAGTTGTGTTAAGTGAGTCAGGCAGAACAATAGAAAAGGATGTTAATAAACCTAGTACGTCAACAAAAGTTGTTGATACTAACTTGTCTAGTCATGAGAGCCCATCTCGAGAGTTAAGTGTGCCTCGACGTACTTGGAGGGTTATAACACAACCTGATCGCTACATGGGTTTATCCAAACCCAAGTTGTTATACCGTATGATGATGATTGTGAGGATCTATTGACTTATGATCAAGCAATGGTTGACCAAGACAAAGACAAATGGGACATAGCAATGGACCAAGAAATGGAGTCTATGCACTTCAATTTTGTTTGGGATCTTGTAGCTAAACTTGATGGGGTAAAACCTATTGGTTTTAAATGGATATACAAGAGATAGCGTGGTGTAGATGGAAAGGTGCAAGCCTTTAAAGCTAGACTAGTAACAAAGGGTTTTACCAAGGTTGAAGGGGTTGACTATGAGCAAACCTTTTCACTTGTTGTTATGGTAAAGTATATCCATATCCTACTTGCCATTTCCATATATTATGACTATGAGGTATGGCAAATGGATGTAAAGACAACATTCTTGAATGAAAATCTTGACGAGAACATCTACATGGATCAACCCAAAGGGTTCATTGAACCATTTCAAAAGCAAAAGGTTTGTAGGCTCAAAAGGACAATCAATGGACTTAATCAAGCCTCTAGGTCCTGGAATATAAGATTTGATGAGGCAATCAAATCTTTTGGCTTTGATCATAATGATGATGAACCTTGTGTCTACATGAAAATCATCAATACTTTTGTTGCATTCCTAGTTCTATATGTGGATTATATCCTACACATTGGGAATTATGTAGGTTATCTTAATGACATTAAGAATTTGCTAGCTACGTAGTTTCAAATGAAAGATTTGTGTGAAGCACAGTTTGTTCTTGGGATCGAGATTGTCCGGACCCGCAATATTAAAACACTAGCCTTGTCTCATACATCTTACATCTACAAAGTGTTGTTGAGGTTTAAGATGCAAGCATCCAAAAAGGGTTTATTGCCTTTTAGATATGGAGTTCATTTTTCTAAGGAACAATGTCCTAAGACATCTTAAGGAGTTGAGGAATGAGACGGATTCCTTATGCATCAGTTGTTGGGAGCCTGATGTACGCCATGTTGTGTATTAGGCCGCATATCTGCTTTTGAAATTGGAATGGTCAGTGAGGTATCAATCCAATCCAGACCCAACACTGACAACGGTTAAAACGATCCTTAAGTATCTTCTGAGAACAACGAACTACATGCTTGTGTATGGGGCTAAGGATTTGATCCTTATAGATACAAAGATTTTGACTTTCGATCGATAAAGATTCTCTGAATCTACATAAGGGTCAATGATTTACTCTAACTGAGGAGTTGTAGTATGGTGAAGAGTCAAGCAAGGATGCATCGCTGATTCCACCACGGAGGCCGAATATGTAGCAGCTTGTGAAGAAGTTAAAGAGGTTGTTTGGTTAAGGAAATTCATGTTACATTTGGAAGTTGTTCCAGATATAAGTATGTCTATCACGCTGTATTGTGATAACAACGGTGTCGTGGGCAAATTCAAGGGAACCCTGTCACAAGAGGGAAAAATATATCGAGCGGAAATATCATCTCATCCGAGATCGTGAATCGAGGAGAGTGATCGCCACGAAGATAGCTTCATAGCAAAATATTGTTGATCCTTTTAAAAGACTCTCACGACTAATGTATTTGAGAGTCACCTAGAAGGTCTAGGTTTACAAATCTTCCCCAACAAGCGCAAGTGGGAGTATATTGTACAAAGGGTTTCAATGCCCTAGTTTATTTTATTAACATTATTGTAATGTTTAGTAGTCCACAAGCTTTAGGTCAAGTGAGGGATTGTTGGGATTTGTGACCTAAACTTATGTAATTTTGATCAAATAAATAAAAAGTTATTTGTTTTGGTAAAATTGTATTCTTGCTTTATAAATCTAATAAAATAAGCTCCAAGGTTATAATATATGTTAAACATCAGTGTAGTAGACACTATTTGGGTTGTGTTCAAGAGTATAACGTAAATGGTCTATGGTATAAGAATAAGGTTTTGTAACACCATGGATGCGATTCACTTTGTTAGTACAAATGAGGTAATCAACCTCATCCATGTGGTTGGCATGCGAGTGGGGGCATCAAGAATGAAGAGTTCATACAAGACTAGATCAGAAATTATCTGTCTCACCAAAGATAACACCGCTAATAGGATAAGACTAATAATTTATAGATGGTCATTAGTGACTCGACCAATCCCGAGTAAGTTAAGATCTCCCGCTACAGGGGTTTGTCCTTAGACTAGTATGGGTGAGAGTGACATGTAGTCGACTCAATAAGCCTACCTTCTCGCAGACGTAAACTCGTAGAAAATTGGGGACTTAACTATGCAAGATGCCGATTCATACACTAAGGAATTAGATAGGTTGTTCCATTTAGAACCGAGTCCACGCCTTGAACAACGGGCCCCACCTCTAAACCGCTAAGAAGGTATGAGTTTATGGTAGGACTATAGACTTGTTGTTCATTAGAGGATCAAAGTGGTCCTTAAGGAACAAAGAGGTATTGACAATGGTAAAACGGTAATTTGACTAAACCGTGATTACGAATCGATGGAGATCTAATCCTCGAGCAAAATGGAAACGAGTTTGGAATCGTAATTGCAAGCTTATTTTGGTTGAAAAGCAAAACCACTACATTGATGTAAGACATAACAAACATACATTTCTAAGCTAATTAGACATGGATATTTACATGCAATCATGTTGTGTAATTAAACTAAACTAAAAAGGAATTAAAAATTACCTTTGTAGTTTCTATGATTGAACAACACAAAAGAAACCTCTGCTTCTCTCCAAGCAAGACACTACCAAAAGAGAGAACCTCCTATGCTATGAGTGCTTATATCTTCCTTAGGTGGGAAGGATCGAACAATTGGAGAATTTTGGGAATTGAGAGATTGAGAGAATTCTTCTACAGAGAGTTTAATCAATGAATCATCGATGGATTGCTACCTTTTTCTCAAGGAGAAGAACATTTATGTGGGTAACTCCCACCGTGATCGAGAGGAAATTGGGAGTAGGGAACGTGTCATCCCGACACGCTCCCAATTAATAAAAATAATAATGAATTAATTAACTATTAATTAATTCATTAAATTTAATTAAATCATATTTAATTCAAATATCATATTAATTAAATGAATAAATAACATTTAATCATTTTAACCTTTATCCTATAGTTTAATGTACATTTCATGCACATTAAATTTTAACCTATAGTTTTCAAATATGAATCATATTCCCATTTGAATTTAATATTCGAACTCTTTCAAATATTTAATTCTCTCATGTAAGTTAATATGAATCATATTACAATTAAATATATAATATATAGTTCCAAAACTATATATTATATCGTATCTATATACATTATATTTATTCCCTTATGAATTTGAACATTTTAAATTCAAACGATGTTAGAGCCCTTTACGAGCTAGAAGGTGGACCTAGTGGACCTACACATCAGAAGCTCCAACCATACGAGATTGCTCTGCTAATCTCATTAACCTCTTAATCAACATTCGTTAATCACGAGCACTCCACTAAAGTCTCGCACCGCACTCTTCTCAATGCAGATATATTTCTATGTCCACTGATATTGACCAATAACAACAAGTCAATCCTTCATGAATGTTCGCAACACCACCGTCCAATTACCGCTTTACCCTCGGTTTACATCTTGTACCTTAAGTACCAAAGGTTCTCTAATGAACAATTTGTTTGGGGTCCTACGAACAAACAGAGTCCGCTCTCTGCTAATCAGTAGGGTCGGACCTTTGTTCAAGTCTCGAGACACCACTTAAGGGAACATTCCTCTACTTACACCAAAGAGGCTGAAGAAGTTAATTCCATCTTGCTAGGCTAAGTCCCACACCGCCACTCGATATTGTCCTTAAGAAGATAGGCTCATCGATCGGCGAATCTGGCCACTCTCACCCATACTAGTCAAAGGACAATACCTCGCAAACAGGAGTTCGTAACCTGCTCAGGATTGAGATCAAGTTGCCTATGTCATCCTAGTGAAATAGAAACCTAACTAGTCAACTGAGTTACATCTAGTGGTTACTATTTCGTTGTCCTGGCCTTATGCAATCTCATTGCATAGATATCCCGACTCACATTTCATCTACATGAAAACGTTACGATCACAAAGTGTTTGTATCATATACTAAGTGGGCCACATCCATAGTTTTACTGTGGTAAGGTACCCAAACCTTATCCCCAACTATAGACCCTTTAGGTTGTATCTCGAACCGAGATCCTTTATATGTACACTACATTCAGCTAAAAGATACATTTAATGTTTTGGATATTTACTTTATTGGATTTAGGTTAAACAAAGGCAATATCGTAAATAACTAATAATAACACTTTATTGGAGTAATAATAGCTTTTATTACAATAATTAGAACATAAATTACAAACTATAAGTGTTAGGGCACAAAACCCCAACAAACTCCCACTTGAACTAAAACTCTAGTGGGCTACATCATAATCTAAAACAAAGGGTTACAGAGATAGAAATACAATAAACTAGGCATCCATATACCCATCCATATCTCTCACTTGCCCTAGATTAGCCAATGTACATATCTCGTAGACCTAGACTCTCCAGATGACCCTCAACACTTTAACCGTGAGAGTCTTTGTAAACGGATAAGCAATGTTGTGCTCCGGCGATCTTCGTGGATCGCCACATCCGCCGTTGCACTATTTCTCGTGACGTGATACTTCCTCTCGATGTGCTTGCCTCGCTTATGGCTATGAGGTTCCTTCGAATTGGCTACCACACCGATGTTGTCACAAAGATAAGGTGATGGGATATTCCATATTTGGAACAACTTCCAAATTAGTAAGGAATTTCCTTAGCCAAGAAGCCTATTTAGCTTCTTCACAAGCAAATGACATACGCAAACTCCCATCGTGGAGTCGATGCATCCTTGTTTGATGCCTCGCCATACTATAGCTCTGCCAGCATGGGTGAAAACCGATCCCTGCTAGGATTCCTAAAATCCTTATCGATCCGAAAATCATAATCGCAGTATCCAATAAGGATCAAATCCTTAGTCTCATACACAAGCGTATAGTCCTCATTCTCCTAAGGTACTTGAGGATATTCTTAATCATATCCAGCTGGTCTAACCCTCGATTGATTGGTACCTACCGACTATCCTAATGGCATAGCAAATGTCCGCCTTGTGCACAACATAGCATACATTTAGCTACTTCATCGTGGTAAGCATAGGGAATACGCCTCATATCCTCAACTTCTTGAGGTGTCTTAGACACTGCCTCCTTAGATGCATGAACTCCATGCCCAAGAGTAATAAGCCCTCTTGGAATTTTGCATCGAATATCGTGACAACATTTTGTCGACATAAGATGCTTGAGACAGAAGTCGCGCTCTCTGTTCTTGCGATTCCTAAACATCTAAATATCAAGAACATATTGAGCCTCTCCCAAATCTTTGATTTGAATATGGGTTGCCATCCAATTCTTTATGTCGGTACAGATCCTACATCATTCCAAATGAGTAGGATATCATCCACATAAAACACTAAGAAAGTTACTTTGTCGCTGATGATTCTCTTGTAAACACAAGGCTCATCAACGCTTTTGATCAAAGCCATAAGACTTGATCAAGTATCAAATCTTATATTCCAAGATCTCGATGCTTGTTTCAACCCATAAATGGATCAATTGAGTTTGCAAACTTTTTGGTCCTAACCTTGCTTATGAACCCTTCTGGCCGAGACATATAGATGCTCTCGCCAAGATTAATATTCAAAAGGTAGCCTTGACGCCCATTTGCCGTGATTTCATAATCATAAAATGCGCTATGGACAAGAGTACTTAATAGACTTAAGATAGCAATAGGGGAAAAAGTTTCTTCATAGTCAACTCCTTCCTCCGGATAAAACCCTTTGCTACAAAGTCTAGCCTTAAAGGTTTGTACCTTTCCTAACAACATCTCTCTTTCTCTTATAAATCAATTTGCACCATATGAGTCTTACCTCTTCAAGTTTGTCTACAAGTTCCCATACGAAATTGAAGTCCATTGACTCCATTTCAAGGTCCATGGCTTTGATCCATTGGTCCTTGTCTACGCCATTCATTACCTATCTATAAGACAATGGATCTTTTGCGCCATCATCGTGTATGACGACTTGAGTTTTAGCTAAACCGATGTAAGCGGTCGTTGGGAAGCAACCTCCCATCGCGTCGAGGCATTCCCAACGATTGAGAAGGACGAGAAATCGACTTGAGGTGCCGGCTTCTCCATCAAATCTTGATGAAGGTCCAAATTTAATCAACAACTCTTGTTAGTTCATCCGTAGCTTCATTTAGCACTAATTTACTACGCGCTTTATTGTTCCTCGCGTGATCTTCACCACTCCCGCAGGTTGCGCTGCAACGCCGCGGCGCTGCTTTCAACGCCGCCGCCTCAATTCTCGCCCGGCGTTTTCATGCCGAAGCAGCGCAGTAACGCCGCCCATGCATCGCACTCCCGCCGCATGTCGTCGCATTGCAATGTCGATCAAAAGCGCTGCAACACCATCGTCTGACACAAAAACAACAACCTCTATTTTTCACCCACCGCCGCTCCGCTTCTTCGTGAGCAACACTTTACCACGAACAACAAGGACTTACATGACTCAATTACAATACATTTTTCCAAAAACACCGTGTCGTTACGCTTGAACTTTTCAATTGAATTGTAAATCTAAATGTCAAGTCATGTAAACATCAATTTTTGCAAAACCACATGCAATTTCTCGAAATTGAATTCTATAACCACCTAATTTTGAGCAATTTATAACGCAATTAAGAGCACGATTAGGCTCGATACCAATTGAAAGGAATTGCATCCCGCATGGAAGCGATCGATCGCATATGCACTTAATTGTGTGACATATAAATGCTCAAACACATAAAAACTAATGGTAAGCATACTAATTTGAAAGCATAAATTTCTTATAAGATTACCTTTGAAGACCGATTCTTCATGTTTTCTCGCCGCCACGAGCTCCTCTTATGTACGAACTAATCCTCTAACACCGCCAAATGACCTTCTTTGTTGTTCTCTAGGAGAGGAGAGAGGTGGGATCTCCTTTGGATTATGGATGTATTTTAGAGAGAACTTGAGAGAACTCTTCTAATTGTTTTAGATGCAAAACTACACAAATGGTTCAAGTGCATAAAATGCATCCAAAAGAGTCACACCCCATCCCAGCTTACTTGCTTAACCAATCTCCTTATGAAGCTTAAACACATTGTAGCTCCTAATTCAATAGATTCCCAATTCCAATAACGACATCCTTTAGTACATACTAAAATAGAGTCACTAACAATCACCAAAAGACTTCTAAGGATTATAAGCTATTACTATCTCTGTTTGCCCTCAAAATGAAATTAGGAACATTAATTCCTTTCCTTATGCACCTTAAAAACAGATCTAATTAAGTTCCATAACTCAATCTCGTAATACCCATACACACTTGGTTGCAAAGTATATAGAAATGAAATAACATCTCCTTCAATCTCTTGCTAGCAGCTTTTTCCCATACACCTAAAATTTTAGGTTCAACTTTCATCTTGGGTTCCTCAAGATTTATCAACACAACCACCCAATATTTTTCGATAAACCTCAAGTACAACATCTTAGCTTACTTACCTCAAACTTTTAGCTTCTAATTCCACCTCATGAGCCCAAAAGAGAGTGATCTCCTCACACTGTTCTACTACACGAGAACTTTGAACACCTCTCTAATTCTCGCCCTTTTCTCCTTCTTTCTCTTCTTATTTTTCACAAAACCCACTCAGTTTCAGTATTCTACACTCAATTTTTGAGATTTTGACTCAAAAGCATCGAATTTGGCTCAGAAATGAAGAGATATGATTGTTTGAAGTGACCCAATTTCTAGCAGCTTGTTGTTTTCCTACGAATTTGACAGCACCTACTTGCAAAGTTTAACCCGAGGCTTCACCTCCTTTGGCCAGCTCCTACTTTAATATTCACATCATAATCCCCTTTTTAAAACACCAAAATAGGTAAGTAAATAAACCCTAAGTATTTTAGCCAACTTACCCTAAGTTTATGAGATATAAGATCTTTCATTCAATAAATAATGCACCTAAAATTCTCCCTTTTCTACTCTCTATTATCTTCCACCAATCATCTGTTCCTTTCTGAAGCAAGAATGTTGCTAAATGGACCTTTCTGTCTTCAGGGCATCACATGACCCTAAAACACTTTTTAATAAGATTTAACCAAACCTCAAAGATCGCGGGATCTGCTCGTGCCTTCAAATGTTGTTGCACCTAAGGCCTTCACTTTTTCAATGTCATACTTTTTTCTCGATCTCGCTGTGCCGATCCAACACTTTCAAACTAATCTTTGAGTTATCCTTGTAAAGATTTGTTCCTCCATGTTCACCTCTTGCTTGAGAATGACTAGACTCTCCCCGATACCTCTCTCTCCTCTATCACCGTAGCTTCTTGAGTTCCAGCCTCCACTTGCCTCGCCTCGCTTGCCACCTCGAGCAATGGTCCTAAATTATACAATCTTATTAAAGTAGTTAAGACAACAAGCTCCTAGTTTAATGCATGAACCTAGTTCCCTTCCCAAAACCTTTTTCCCTGATACCAAGTTGCAACACCCCGTCCCATCTTACTTGCATAACCCATCTTCTTATGAAGCTTAGACACATTGTAGCTCCCAATTCAATAGATTCTCAAATCCAATCACGACATCCTTTAGTGCACCCTATATGATTTTGCATATTTCAAAACATCATATACGAGTGCAAAATGATAAAAGAAAATAGAGTTTAGGGCTTACAATAACCCACTTCAATAACTAAGTCTGTAGTTTTAGGTGACTGGCAGGATACTATCGACGTTTTGACGAGGGGTTTTCGAAGATAGCTCTTCCATTAACCAATTTGACAAAGAAGAATACGAAGTTCGAATGGAGTGAAGAGTGTGAAAAAAGTTTTCAAGAGTTAAAGAACAGATTTCACAACAACACCTGTACTAACTGCACTCCACCATGGGAAAAGAGTTTGAGGTTTATCGTGATGCCTAACATCGTTGTCTTGGATGTGTACTTATGAAGGATGAGAAAGTGATCGCTATGTGTCAAGACATTTGAATAAGCATGAATGTAATTATCCTACTCATGATCCGGAGCTCGCAGCAGCTTGTGTTAGCTTTAAAGATTTGGAGGCATTATCTGCTTGTGGAGAAATTTTTGTATGTATTATTAAAACATGATTTCCATGGTAAACAAATTATGCCCATGTTCGTTGTTAACCCCTAATACCAAGGACATTCGAGAAGGTACTTTGGGGGAGGAATCGTGATTTCCGACATCAAGGACAATGGGAAGGTGTTCGGGTAGAAAATGGTCTTACCTTAATACTGAAGGAAATGGTGAAGGTATTAGGGGAAACCAATGTGCCAATGGAATTCCACGTGCACGTGATAGAGGCATGAACGTTATTGGTATAAATATAACTCCACCACCGCTAAAGTTCGAAAGTGGTATCATGTCATGAGTTTTATTGTTATGAGCTTCTACGTTATTGATCTATGTACCCTCAATATAGTATTACATTGTGAGTTTTATGCTATAAATAAGTGGTGACTTAAACGTGTAAATTGAATGCATGGTTTGATTATGTTTACAAACAAATGTTAAGTTATTTTCTACTTATAGTCTGCCCATTATTATGCTTTACCTTTCAACTTATAATATTTTAAAAATAGACACTCAATGGGCTTCCCACCACGTATTCATTATGTTAACTCTTCCCGTATAGCGCATTTAGTTCCCGGTGCTTATTCTTGACAAGACCTTTTGCCACCACGTTGTTTTAGCTCCTTGTATATACACTTTATTTTATATGGTTTGTAGTTAGGTGGGAACATATTAGATGAGTTGTAATAAACTTGAAAGCTTTATGACTAGCTAAAGAACATAGTAATCGGAATTGAACGTGTTTTCGCTTATATGTGTATTTCAATGTCAAATCTTGCTTGGTCAAACGTATTTTTATGCGCGCTTTAATTTCAAAGTTAAGTCTTGGGTTAGTCGTGAGAGCCTAGAAAACTTTTGTCGCGAGTTGGCCTTCATTGCAAATCGAGATAGCGCTTGTAGTGAGTTGGCGTGTGTGGTCGTGAGTCGAGGTCCAACTCTTGGGGTTAGGATGTGAGGTGAGTGGCTAGGGTCATAGAACTTTTAACAGGATTTGATTCTTAACGTGCTCGTAAGGGTGAGGTTTATGATATGTTGTGTTGTGGTGCTTTGGACTTGAGTGAGCTATTTACTAGGTATTCTCAATAGTCACGCTTCTTTCTCTATTTTTTTTTTTTTTTGCGATAGATCTTCACCAGTAATATGGTCGACGATGGAGACCACATTGCGAGGCTATGAATACTTTCCTTCTTCGTTAGGCTTAGTTTTAGTGTCGTCGTAAGTCGTTGTTGGTCTCTTTTTAGGTTATTTGAAGATGCTTTGTAGTATTTCATTTTGTTTATGTCCATACATTTTAGGTTTATTTATTTGAACTTGTGATCATTGTTTATTTCTAAAGGTTCATTGGTAATTTTTTAGTTGTTTCGTCTCTTTAAACAGTACTATTGATTTCTTTTTAAATAGTCCTCGTAGCGTTGTTATGTCACTTTGAAATTTCTCATGCGAAATGACGTGTCTTAAATAGCACCCCTAGATCTTTTCCTGAAAATTCAGGGTCGTTACAATTTCTTTCAATTTTCATTAAATTCTTAAAATCTTCTTGACATGAACATTTAAATATAAATATTATAGACATTTTAAATTTGTTCAATATAATTATTATAGACATTTTAAATATAATATTTCAAAATGAACCACTATAGTGTAATAAAGTCACAATAATTAAAGCTTCATATGTTTTAATATATTCTAATAATTTTTCCCATACTTCATGCTAGGATTGAAATTTTCATATATATTTACATTTAAATATTTTCTTAGTTTTTACATAGGACGTTTAAAAATGGTCAACTATAGTCAAAATAAGAAATGAGTAAATAATTTTCATCAATTTTAAGGATTTTCATAAATCTTTCGAAAGTTTCTACCATCATTGTTGTTAAACTTGGCATCAACATTTCGATCGACATTTGCATTTCGAACATTTACTAAAACAAACGATAATAAAGTCGTAGAAACAGTTCAATTTGTGTAGTACCGAGTTAACAACGAATTTCCCATAGAAAACTATTGTATTTTAGTTATTATTATGTGGTTTAAGCTTCAAATTCTTGAGAGAAAAAATTAATAACGTAAAACATCAACATAACCAGATACAAAGACAAGAATGTTCGCCTTCACAAGTTCAGATATCACGTTTTGAAGTTGTGATGCACATAATGCGGCACATTCTTCATTTACGCATGGTCTTGCATTGAATGACGGTAAGATCTTAGTGCACCTGAATTGTTTCTCTTGTGCATTGCACGTTATATTTTATTTATGCATAACCCATATTCATATGTCTACTAATAAAAGTGTAAAAAGGAAGAATAATCACATGTTAATTTGTGAGAATGTATCGATCCTATGAAGTTTGTACTTTCTAACGTTAAAGTATTTTCAATACTCCAACAGAATATACATAAACATATATACATTTGGAGATTCAATTGTTAAGGCATCTTTACCTTCTTGAAGCAGTTGTAGATTAATCGTAACACCTATCTTTATATATGTGATGTGATAATTGAAAAAAATAGAAATGAAGATAGATATTAAAATTTTAAAAATATAAAAAAAATATATAAAACGATTCAAAGATTTAGAAAAAAATATATATTTAATACTTTAAAATGTTTTCGCAAATAAAACAATAACGAATGACAAATCTTCGGAATTGCAATAATAACCAAGATAATTACCATTCAAAATGAGAAAAACAAGGACAATGGCCAAAATGAAGTTTGATTTCATTGTTTTTATGCAAATTGTTGTTGCTTATATGTGAGAATTGTTTCTTTTCATTGTTATATATAAAGGCGTGAGAAGGATAAGTTTGCTTTCTCATTCATTATTCACTTTTATTCAATATCCTTCTTTTATGGAAGTCTCGTAATGTAAAAATTTTCATTGTCATTGGTGGCTATAATATCATTCATTGAGGTAATTACGTTTTCCATGTGCATGGATATTTTTCCATTTTTAGATTAAAAAAATAATAAATTTACTACATATGCATACACAAAAAAAGGAACCCCAAATAATTTTCATAAAAAAACTTCTTAATTTTATTTCTATGCATAATTTATTATTATGATATAAGTATATTGGTTAAGAAATTTAATTATTTTGCATGTATACAAAATTAAATGTTATTCGCAATTGACTCAAAAAAGGTAGATTAAATGTTAAGACATTCGTCTCATGGATGTTATCCCATTTGTGGCTCATGGAGATTTAATGTTAAAACATTCATTGTCTGGAAGTTATTCTTAGATAGATGTGATTTTATGCTTCTAAAGGGTTATGGGAATAATAATTTTATCCGATCGAACCTCAAATTATCATGAATTACAATTCTTAGGTTAATTAAGTGCAATAGCAAGTTAAAATTAATATTTTTTTAGAGAAACAAAACTTTGGAGGTAGATCAAATAAATTAAATAAATCCTAAACTACTATTTACAAAGGTGGCCTCCAAATTTTTAAAAATATAATCGTTTAGTAAATAAAGCATGAGTCTTTAAATAAAGAATTTAGTTTAGGCAATCAGTCTTTAAGTCAAAAATTACTATGTTATCAACATCCACTCTGAGAACTCATGTATAACTAGAATTAACTTTCCGTCCATTTTAATTACTAGACCGTTTCATTTTTATCATAGACACCTATAATTAGTCTACCCACTCACGCACGATAAATTAAGTGTAGTCAAATGCATCTATAGGTTTTGATCTAAATTTACTCTATCGACCTAAACATGGTTTACCATATATGAAATGTAAGAAAAGTTTGAACAATAAAATTCTAATGCATAAAAATTTAAAAGCAAACAATCAACTACAACATGAACAAAGTCCTAAAACATATCATCATTCTAGTCTAAATACAATGATTAGTATTCAATAAGAACATACAAAACTTCTAAATCTAATCGAAAAGCTAGGAGACGAGTATTAGACTAAGGTCGTAGGCCAACACTCATTCTCGGCGTAAAGTCCACGATCTTGAGCTTTGAGTTTTGTATTTCGCTCACAATGACTCTCTTCCATGCACTTATACATTGTGAAAATCGAGATTAAAATTTTCGTCTTTCAAATAACAACTCCTTTTTTGTAAATGCACGAACTTCCTTTTTATAGAATTAAGAAAGCAATGCAATGGTAAGGGTAGTGTTCCAACGTTCTACTTCATTTTCGTTAAGAAGAAAAAAAATAACTAATCGTGGTCTTAAATCGAGAGGACGGAAATCGAGGACACTCCTTAGTAAGCACGTGAACGGAAAGTCCCGTCAAATGAAAGCGATTGTGAATCGCGCACTCTTGATTTAGTTACAACGATTTAATACAAGAACATATATAACTAGATTAAGCATATGAACATAATGGACAACAAGAAAATTGCCTTTGAAGAACCTTTCTTCAAGTGCTCCTCCTCTCTCATGATAAAGATCTCAACAACACGAACTCGTGCGAACACCGACACTACCACCTGATTATCTCCATTTTTCTCTAGGTGAGAGAGGAAGGTGGGTTCCCTTTAGGAGAGATCAGGTGTTTTGTGATAGAGATGTTTGTTGTCTCTCTCATAAAACAACAAATGCTAGGGATTGCTTAACCTAGTTGCATCTTATGCAACTATATATATAAGGAGATAGGGATGAAAATACCATCCTATACCTCTTTCATTCTCTCTTTAGTATATAGTTAATATGTGAATCCAATTCACATTAAAACTATATATTATATCAATTATATCACATATAATTGATATAACATCTCGTATTTGAAATTGAACACTTCAATTTCATTCCTAACTTTATACCCTCAATCTTACCATGTCGAGCCAACGGACGGACCTAATGGACCTACAGATCATGAGCTCCAATGATATGAGATTAACTGATCAAACTCTTTGATCCAGTTAATCAATATTCATTAACTACAAGTCACTCCACTATAGACTTGTAGTTGCACTCTCCTCACTGTAGATAATATTGTGTCCACTTATATAGTCATTACCCACGAGTCGACCCTACACAGGTTCTTTGTAATCACGGTTGGGTCAAATTACCATTTTACCCCTGTGATTACCTCTTTGCTCCTTAAGCACCACTGATCCTCTAATGAACAACATGTCTAAGGTCTTACCTTAGACTCATACCCTCATAGAGGGCGGGCCCCGTTGTTCAAGACCTGGAGTCTTGAGGGACTCATACCCTCATAGAGGGCGGGCTCCGTTGTTCAACATTTTAAGGGACAGACGCCTGTTCTTTCATTCGAGCGTTGAAGACGTGTTTGAGCGAATCGTGCCTGACCTAAAAGGACTTTTGTCCATATATGTCCTGCAACGAATCCATGATCTCCTTAGCGGTGATCATCAACTCGTGTTTCTTTGCCAAGACTTCAGATAAGCTGACAATGATATAGACCTTGGCTTTTTCATTGGCCCTAATCCATCGATCGTATGCATCACGAACACTTCGTGATGTAGTCGAGGTCGGAAATCGAGGACACTCCTTAGTAAGAACGTGAACGGAATCGAAGTCCTGCAATGTAAAGCGATTGTGAATCGCGCACTCTTGATTTAGTTACAACGATTTAATACAAGAACATATATAACTAGATTAAGCATATGAACATAATGGACAACAAGAAAATTGCCTTTGAAGAACCTTTCTTCAAGTGCTCCTCCTCTCTCATGATAAAGATCTCAACAACACGAACTCGTGCGAACACACCACACTACCACCACTGATTATCTCCATTTTTCTCTAGGTGAGAGAGGAAGGTGGGTTCCCTTTAGAGAGAGATCAGGTGTTTTGTGATAGAGATGTTTGATGTCTCTCTCTCATAAAACAACAAATGCTAGGGATTGCTTAACCTAGTTGCATCTTATGCAACTATATATATAAGAGATAGGGATGAAAATACCATCCTATACCTCTTTCATTCTCTCTTTAGTATATAGTTAATATGTGAATCCAATTCACATTAAAACTATATATTATATCAATTATATCACATATAATTGATATAACATCTCGTATTTGAAATTGAACACTTCAATTTCATTCCTAACTTTATACCCTCAATCTTACCATGTCGAGCCAACGGACGGACCTAATGGACCTACTGCATCATGAGCTCCAATGATATGAGATTAACTCATCAAACTCTTTGATCCAGCTTAATCAATATTCATTAACTACAAGTCACTCCACTATAGACTTGTAGTTGCACTCTCCTCACCGTAGATAATATTGTGTCCACTTATATAGTCATTACCACGAGCCGACGACCCTACACAGTTTTTTGTAATCACGGTTGGGTCAAATTACCATTTTACCCCGTGATTACCTCTTTGCTCCTTAAGCACCACTGATCCTCTAATGAACAACATGTCTAAGGTCTTACCTTAGACTCATACCCTCATAGAGGGCGGGCCCCGTTGTTCAAGACCCGAGTCTTGAGGGACTCATACCCTCATGAGGCGGGCTCCGCTGTTCAACATTTTAAGGGATGACAGATTACTGTTCTTTCATTCGAGCGTTGAAGACGTGTTTGAGCGAATCGCGTGCTCGACCTAAAAGGACTTTTTGTCCATATATGTCTCGCAACGAATCCATGATCTCCTTAGCGGTGATCATCAACTCGTGTTTCTTTGCCAAGACTTCAGATAAGCTGACAATGATATAGACCTTGGCTTTTTCATTGGCCCTAATCCATCGATCGTATGCATCACGAACACTTCGTGATGTAGTCGAGGTCGGAAACTGAGGACACTCCTTAGTAAGAACGTGAACGGAATCGAAGTCCCGCAGCGAAAGCGATTGTGAATCGCGCACTCTTGATTTAGTTACAACGATTTAATACAAGAACATATATAACTAGATTAAGCATATGAACATAATGGACAACAAGAAAATTGCCTTTGAAGAACCTTTCTTCAAGTGCTCCTCCTCTCTCATGATAAAGATCTCAACAACACGAACTCGTGCGAACACCGACACTACCACCTGATTATCTCCATTTTTCTCTAGGTGAGAGAGGAAGGTGGGTTCCCTTTAGGAGAGATCAGGTGTTTTGTGATAGAGATGTTTGTTGTCTCTCTCATAAAACAACAAATGCTAGGGATTGCTTAACCTAGTTGCATCTTATGCAACTATATATATAAGGAGATAGGGATGAAAATACCATCCTATCCCTCTTTCATTCTCTCTTTAGTATATAGTTAATATGTGAATCCAATTCACATTAAAACTATATATTATATCAATTATATCACATATAATTGATATAACATCTCGTATTTGAAATTGAACACTTCAATTTCATTCCTAACTTTATACCCTCAATCTTACCATGTCGAGCCAACGGACGGACCTAATGGACCTACAGATCATGAGCTCCAATGATATGAGATTAACTGATCAAACTCTTTGATCCAGTTAATCAATATTCATTAACTACAAGTCACTCCACTATAGACTTGTAGTTGCACTCTCCTCACTATAGATAATATTGTGTCCACTTATATAGTCATTACCCACGAGTCGACCCTACATTGTGCGGGTTTTTGTAATCACGGTTGGGTCAAATTACCATTTTACCCCTGTGATTACCTCTTTGCTCCTTAAGCACCACTGATCCTCTAATGAACAACATGTCTAAGGTCTTACCTTAGACTCATACCCTCATAGAGGGCGGGCCCCGTTGTCCCAGCTACCTACGAGGTTCTGTCCTTGAGAAGGTAGGCTTATTGAGTCGGCTACAAGCCACTCTCACCCATACTAGTCTAAGGACAAACCCCTATAAGCACGAGTTCTTAACTTGCTCAGGATTCAGGTCGAGTCACTAATGACCATCTATAAATTACTAGTCTTATCATGTTAACGATTGTTACAATCGTTAGACTAATAATTTGCAATCCTGCCTCTTGTATAACTCTTCATACAGATGCCCCCTTTCGAATATCAACTACATGAATTAGTTGGATTACCTCATTTGTACAAATTACAGTGTGAGCCACATCCATGGTGTTACCAGAATGAGGTTTCCAACCTTATTCTTATACCATAGACTATTTAGGTTATATTCTTGAACTCAACCCAAATAGTGTCCACTACACTGATGTTCAAGATAAATGTTATAACCTTGGAGTTTAGTTTATTAGATTTATAAAGCGAGACTGTAATTCTATCAAAACAAATAAAACTTTATTCAATTGATCAAAATTACACATGTTTAGGGCATAAATCCCAACAAACCACGAACTTGTGTCGTCTGCATATAAGAATCGTGTTAATATTGTTCTTCCACTCTGGAAGTTATCTCTCACTAACTTATCGGAAGTGAGCAAAACGATAATTGAGCTAGACATTTTTGTTGAAAAAATCAAATATAGTTTTGTGTCAGTCTCGCATAAACTTGTTTGAAATCAAAACAAATTTTAGCAAAATTTAATCTTACGATCCCTAGGTCATTTAAAATTGCAATGATATCTTAAAGGTTTAGAATGACCACCACCGAAGGGTGAATGTAAACACTCTCCTCTCTGATGACGAGACTTTCTCGACTGCACCCTAATCCTGTAATAACTCTTATTCCATTAGGCATCCAATTACCATTATTTTGTCGAATTCATTTACACTTAACGAATCCCGTGAGTGTCACCCTCAATCTTTAAGTTTCCAAGTATCCGTCAAAACAATAGCCACTGAAGGGTGAACAACGAAGGAAAACCAACAAGGAAACTGTATCTATTTCGGGAATTCACGGTGTAACGACTCCCATGATCAAAGCTCTTCGAAAGGATTGTCTGGTCCAGACCAAACAAGCAGGCGGATCATAGGGGTCTCACGGTGTGAATCGAAAGAAAAGACTGTGGGTCCCGTTTTGAAAGTTCACGCTCCCACTCACTATAAGTACTATCTTCATCTACTTTGATATTGTTCCATAGAAATACCTTCAGAAGGGGGACGCTCTCATTTGCGCCACTAGGCTGAGTATGGATCTCAAAGTGTGGACTTAGCGGAGATTTGTGGTCGGAAAATGAAATGTATCTTATGCATTTTATTTCCTCCCACTCAACACGTTATAATTTTTGTGATTGATCTAGATAAACCGACTAAAATTTACCTAAGTCTACCAATATAATTCTTGTATTGAATTTAGGCCTAAGTTTATAATCACATTATTACTTAGGTATATGTGGGTAAATTAATCAACTTTTAATTAACGACACTCACGAAAAATATAACCTAAGAATCTCTGGACCGAATTGACTCCCATGTCGATTCTAAGATAGGGGAGTTACATATCAGTCACCATTCAAAAATTATATTTTGATTTCCTAATTCTAATCTTATTAGAACTAGAAAACCTAAGTGTAATTATTCAAGTTATAAACACATTAAAACTAATAATTAACTTAGGTTACATGCATTTCTATGTTATAGTGCTTGATCATTAATCACATGAATAACTATGTTATAACATAAATATTCATCATATGGAATAAAATGCATGAGCATACTTTAATCTAAAAAAAAATATAAGATTTACATTTAATTATATTATAACACTTATAATATAACCTATCATGCAAACTCTATATTATAACACTTATAATATAAATGATGCATGAATATGTTTAACCTAAGGCGAGATTTTAAATCTATATGACAAACATTATGCACATATAATTTAATTAAATCATACATCACATGCATAAAATAATTAAATAGAAATAATTGATCGATTTTGGCACTTAGAGGCATTTATTTAATTAAATAACATTAATATAACATTAATATTAATATTATTTAATAAAATAAAATAAATAAAATAATGAACACATTTTCATAATAAAAAAATAACAATTAAAGCCCCACGATTGAAAAAACTCTTTAACTGCCCATTTCTCGCGAACTGCTCGCTGCACCTGTCCCTACGATTGCAGCGTTGCAACGCCGTGGGCAGCGTTGATGGTTCTACCATAGAACTTTAACAAGGTTGATCTCTAGATTTCGCAAAACCTTTATGTCTTTTGCAAAGATTTGCACTTGCTTTTCCTCAGAATTGAAGTCTTGGTCAACCGAAAGGGCCTTATAATCGATGACTTAAGATGCATTCGGTTCATAACCCTGTAGCATTGATATGTGGAACACGTTATGCACTGCAACGAGGGATGGTGGCAAGGCTAACCTATAAGTCACTTGACCAATGCGCCCCAAGATCTCAAACAGACATATGAACCTACGGGTTAGCTTCCCCTTCCAGCGAAATCTGTAAAAGGAATGAATTTCCCGCAATGTGGCTTGGCGTGAATTGTCGTTGTTTCTTTGTCGTTATAATTTTTAAAAAATTGAGATAAAACACTTTCTATCTAGATTAAGCATGCATAAAACGAGATGAACCCAGTAAGTATCGTTACTAACCTCTTGAATAAATCTTGTTTACGTTTCCTCCTTGGTCACAACTCTCGATCAAACGATCTTCTCCAAAAGACGAACCGCACTACGAAAGAAATCTAGGGGACACTTCCAGCTTGAGCTTCTCGTGTGTTCTCGAGGATGAGGGAGAGTGGCGGCACTCTCTTTGGATTTTGGGTTTTTGAATGTGAGAAGAGATTGAGAGAAAATGCACTTGACTTTGGGACGGAATTGCAAAAAATGGCAACCATGCTCACCAAATGCTTCTTGCAGCACCTATTTTTCATGGTGTGTGGTGGCGTTAAAACTCCACCAAATTAATATTTAACCACAACCATATAATATGAAAATCATATTTCCATATCATATAATATAAGGTATCTCATAACATATTATACAAATCACATTTGCATAACTGTGGAATTTTAAATTCAATCATATTAAATTTAATTTATCCAAACTTGCCCTAATTAATTAATTTGGCTAGACTATTGCTTATTATCAATCTCATTCAAATCGAACTACAAATCATCTCCATGATATCACATATAAATGACATATATACCCTTTTAATGAATTTGATCACTTCAAATCCACTTAAAACTATAAACCCTCATTTAGTCCAATTTGAGCAAACTGAGGGACCTAATGGACCTACAAGTTACGAGCTCCAATGATACAAGATTAATCGATCAAACTCTTTAACCCGGTTGATCAACACTAATTAACGACGGTAACACTCCAATGAAGCCCGTAGGTGCAGTTTCCTCACTGTATGACAAGTTGTCTCCATCGATATAACCAATGCCCGTGAGTCAACCCTTCAGAGGTTCTTCTTAGTCAAAGCTGTATCAAATTACCATTTTACCCATGTGTCTACCTCTTGCTCCTCAAGTCCCACTACTCCTCTAATGAACAACTTTGTTGCATGGTCCAACCATAAACAATATCCCTCCCGGGCCACTGAGAGGGTGGGCACGCGTTGTCCATGCCCTGGAGACAACAATTAAGGGAACAACCCCTCTAGTTTCCCTAGCTTGAGAACGAGTGAATTCCTTCTTGCGTAGGTAAGTCCCCAGCTCGCCCGTTGTCCTATCCCCAAGAAGATAGGCATATTGGGTGTACTCTTGCCACCCTCACCCGTACTAGTCAAAGGACAGACCCCCCAAGATAGGAGTGCGTAACACGCCAAGGATTAAGGACGAGTCACTCATGGTCATCTACGAATTTGTTCGTCTTTTACTGTTAAATGTGTTAAATGAATAAAACTAATAATTCACTGTCCCGTCTTGTACAATATCATTGCACATGATGCACCCACTCACATGTCAACTACATGAACGAGTTGGATCACCTCGTTTGTAGCCAATACAAAGCGGATCGCACCCACAGTGTCACTAGGATGAGGTTCCCAACCCTAGCCGAGATATCGTAGATCTGCTCGGATAATTAACTCCAACATGATCCTCCCCATGTGTGAGCTATACACCGTTCAAGTTCTAGATCTCTCGAATAATATGACCCTAGATCTTCGTTTATTGGATTAAGTTTATAAAATGCGAGAAACAAAATCTGATAAATAATCAAACTTTATTTATTAAATGAACGAGTATTACAAACTACACGAGATTAGGGCGTACACCGCAATAATCTCCCACTTGAACTAAGCTAGTGGAGTACAAAGTACATTTCCCAAATGTAAAGTAATACATAAACGTAATACAATAAACTAAGGCATGGAATACCCTTTAGACAACTCTCATTTTCCCTAGTTAGGAAGCACTCGTAGAACGTGTAAACCCGAGATATCACTTTGAAATTTCCTTACAAGAAAAAAAAATAAAAGAAACAAGAAAAGAAAAAGGTTAATATATTTTGATTTGTTATGTTTTAAGAAAAGAAAAGAAAAGAAAAGAACAGATAAGGTACGGGGGGAAAGGACAAAAAGGAAGGCCCACCGCCAACTATTTTCTTTTATTTTCTTTTAAACCCATCTTCTCCCCACTTCATTCACGAATTTTATCAAGGAAAAACAGGGGCTTTCGTGGGAGAAGCATAAAGGAAGAGGAAGAAGATGAAGTTTTGGCTTTGAGCTTGAAGAAGAAAGGAGAAAGGTTTGTTCAAGGTTCCATGAAAATTCAATGTTGAATTCAACCCTATTCTGCTATTTTATTCATTTCAAGCACAACAAGAAGAGGTAAGGGTTGAGGTTTGGTTTTCTCGAAAGCTAATTAATTTTTTAACAAAGTTCGTGAAGGGAGCTCGAGCAAATTCTGAAGTTAACTTACTCTTTTGTGAAGAGGAAGGCAGAGGACAAAATTTACTGTCAAATCCGAGAAGCCTCTAGTGTTGTGGTTGTCCTGATCCGTAGAGTTTGAATCAGAAGCTCTAATAGGTATGGTTGGAAATCTTATTAAATTTCCTACATCTTGTGTGAAACAATCGTGAGTAGAAAACGACTAGAAGATGTTTTAAATTTAAGGTTAAGTTTGTTGTGCAGCAGGAAATCGAATCTGGAAACAGCAGCAGATTCTTTTTAGGGAAGAAGATTTCGAGGTATTTACGAACCAATCTGTTGGGAATCTCAACTTCATGTCTTCATATGATTTTTGGAGGATTTAAAAAGGAAGAATTGGGTATAGAGTACATCATTATTAGATAAGTAATGAAGAAGTTATGACTGTTTGAATACAGGGTATAAATCTGTGAAATCTTGGAAAATTGAATGGTGTGATTTTTGTAATTTTAAGGTTAAAAATCATGAGTTCGAGGTTCTAATACATGGATTTGGTTTGTTTGACAGGCCAAGAGGAGATAGGTGGAGTTTACGGGCCAAGGTTCTAGTTTAACACTGTGAGTGACAAAACGAACCTCGAAAATTGTTTATAGGCTTGTCTTATGCTTATGAAAATGCAAGGTTTTGCTTAAACGAAATGGTTTCAATGCTTAATGTTTTCCTTGAAACACGTGTTTATGAGTATTCATATTTTCTAAGAAATGATTTCAAGTGTTCGTTGTGAGCCTAAATGTCTTGATGAAATTTATATGTGAGCATATGTTCTTTATTGTCGAAATTTATGGGAATGTTATAATTTCAAGCAAGTATGTACTAGTAAGTATGATTTAAAGATTTCCAGTTTTAATGAACAAGCTGAGTAAGCTTGAGTTTTACGAAAGGAAAGATAAGAAGACATGTTTAAAAGTTTTTATGTGTTTATCTGAGTCTTGAATGAGTAAATGACTGAGACATTGAGCACGAGGCTATATAGTACCGTGTGCACACAAGTCATTTTTTGTTGTCGACGTTGAGTGTACTCCGTGACAAAAATGCTGTCGTGAGTGGTGGGCGGGCCCCACTACGACAAAGACGATGGGAGTGTTGGACGGGCCCCACTACATCGTAGAGTAAACATTGGTTGTACAGGGCGTGCCCTACACAACGTGGATTGTGTCATGTTTTAAAAGGATTTCTATCATTCATATGCCTTACGACATTTTAACGACATACTTGCTAGTTTTTTTGAAAAGCTATTATGATTACACAGTTACTTTTAACGCCTGATTACAGATGCATATGTTCATAGATGGGCAGTTGATATGATTTACGAGTTAATAGTTTTCTTTTAAACTCAAGTCACTCACTAAGCTTCATAGCTCATTTTTTTCAGTTAGAGATCGAACTCCCAGTGCCTTACATCCTGCCATAGTCTACCAGAAGCTCCACGAGCTTGATATTTTGTACGTGGGTGGTGTTGTATAGCAAGTCCATATGTGGCGTAGTAATGTTTGAGGGGACTATGTAGTTATAGTTGTATGTGCTTTAGAGGTTGAGATTGTGTTATTAATGGTTTGGCCTGTTTGTGGTTCTGATACTTTTTCCGCTCGGTTTTTCAAGAGAGTCTTAAGTAGGGTTACTCCTTACGTAGGTTACGTAATTGTCAATATTCCGTTGCGGTATGTTTAAAGTGTTTCTTATACAAGTATAGTATGCTTATCAAGTAAAACAGGGTCAACAGGTATTGTTAGAGAGGTGAACGATGTTTGTTGGCTACACGCCGTCTGCCGGGTTAAGTTAGCTGGTAGCTTGGGAGGGGGTGTGACAGAACGAGACTCTTTTGGTGAGCCTTAAACACCATAGTCGTGAGGGCCTTTTTAAACAGATCAACAACATTATGCTCTGATGCTATCTGCGTAATTGTCATTTCTGCGCGGTGCACAATCTCCCATATCAAATGATACAGACATTCAATATGCTTGCCCCTCTTGTGACTCTAAGGTTCTCTTGAGTTGCCTACTGGACCAAATCATTCATTTGGAATTGCGAAGCCAGACATTCCTTAATGTCAATAGGGAATATTACATCATTCCTAATGAGGAGGATATCATCCACATACAATATAAGAAATGTGACATTGTTGTTGATGATTTTCTTGAAGACACAAAACTCATCAAGATTCTGATTAAAGCCACAAGGTTTGATTGCCTCATTAAACTTTATATTACAAGACCTCGCGACTTGTTTCAACAATTAAATAGACCTTTGAAGCCTGCAAACCTTTTGCTCCTTGCCTTGAGTAATGAACCCCATCGGCTTATCTATGTAGATGGTCTCGTCAAGATTTCCTTTGAGAAAGACCATTTTGAGATCCATCTTCCATATCTCGTAGTCATAATATGCGACAATAGGTAGACGGATGCTGATAGACTTTACCATGGCAACAAGGGAAAAGCTTTCCCCATAGTCAACCCCTTCTCGCTGGGTAAAACACTTTGCCACTAGTCTGGCTTTGAAGGTCTGCACCTTCCCATTTACACCACGTTTACGCTTATAGATCCAATTGCAAACAACAGGTGTAACCCCATCCAGTTGGTCCACAACCTCCCTGATGCAGTTCAAGTACATAGACTCCATTACTTGGTTCATGTCTTGAATCCATTCATATTTGTCAACGTTAGCCATTGCCTGATCAGGTAAGTGGATCCTCACACTTATCATCAGGTATGATGACTGGGTTTCAAATGAAACCCATGTTACGCCCCAGTCGTCTCACTTTGTCCTCCCACTACTCCAAGTGTTCTCAACTCTCGAGAACGTACTTGACTAGATGAGTTAGGATCAACAACACAAGTTGATATACTAGCACCATCAACAACTCTTGCTAATGAACTTTCCATTTCGTTCAACACAATCTTACTGGTAGGTTTATAATCCCTTATATGGTCCTCCTCCAGGAATGAGGCGTTGTCAACAGAAGCACCCTATTTTCCTTAGGATCGTAAAATAAACCACCCATCGTCTCTTTTGGGTATCCTACGAAGAGGCACAAATTTGAACGAGATTCCAACTTCTTTGGGTTTGATACCAACACATGGATCGAGCATCCGCAAATTGAAATAGCGTAAACTGCCATCACAACCATTACAGAGTTTAAAAGGTGTTTCACAAACACTCTTTAACGAAACATTGTTCAAAATGTATACTGCAGTCTCTTCTGCTGTTTTCAGATTCGGATTTCCTGCTGCACAACAAATTTAATCTGATATTTAAGACATCTTCTAGACATTTTCTACTCACGATTTCTTCACGAACTTTGTAGGAAATTCAATAAGCTTTCGAACCATACCAATTAGAGCTTCTAAATCCAAGTGTACAGATCAGAACAACCAAAACATCAGAGACTTCCCGGATTTGACAGCATACTTATTTTCGCCTTCTCTTAACTAAACAAAGAACATCAATTCCTTTCCTTATGCACCTAAGAACCAGGTCTAATTCAGTCTCATAACTCAATTAAGAATAGCCATACACACAATTGGTTGTAAGGTAAATAGAAATGGAAGAGAATCTCCTTCAATCTCTTGCTAGAAGTTTTTCCTTTTCACCTAAAATTACAGGTTCAACTTCCAGCTTGAGTTCCTCAAAATTTATCAACACAACCACCAACTATTTTTTGATAAACCTCAAGGCCAACATCTTAGCTTACTTACCTCAAAATTGCAGCTTCTAATTCCTCCTCAAGAGCTCAAAACAGACTGATCTCCTCATACTGTTCTGCTACACGAGAAACTTGAACACCCTTCACTGTTCTGCACTTTTCTCTTTCGTCCTCTTGGTATTTTCTACAAAGCCGACCAGTTTCGTATTCTACACTCAATTTATGAGATTTTGACACAAAAATCATCGAATTTGGTTCAGTAGATAGAGAGATATGATCGATTGAAGTTTGACCATTTTCCAGCTGCTTGCTGTCTTAGTAAGAATTTGACACCACCTTCTTGCCAAACTTAACTTCGAGCCTTCACCTCCTTTGGCCAGATCCTACTTCAGTATTTACATCATAATCACCTTTTTAAAACAACAAAATAAGTGTGTAAATAAACCCTAAGCATTTAGGCAACTTATCCTAAGTTTGTGAGACATATGATCTTCCATTCAATACTTGATGCATCTAAAACTTCTCCAATTTGCTAATGATTTGAACTTACTTCAATGCAACTTTTAATATGCTTATTTCAATGGTTTACCTATCCCCTTATGAAGTTTAGACACATTGTAGCTCCAAATTCAATAGATTCCCAAATTTGATCACGACATCGTTTAATGCAACCTATACGATTTTGCATATTTCAAAATATCATGAACGAGTGATCAATGATAAAAGAGAATAGGGTTTAGGGCTTACAATATACAAGTGGATCAAGATCAATTTATAGCCAGAACGGTCTATAGTATAAGGATAGGATTGGGTACCTTATCATGGGGACACTATGGACGCGACCCACTTTGTAGAGTACAAATGATGTGATCCTAAATCGTTCATGTGGAGACATGCGAGTGGGGGCGTCGTATGCAATGACTTTGCATAAGACTGGACAGCGAAATAGTCGCTTAGACTTTATAACTCCGTTTACTTTCTTAACTGACTATATTCACACGATGGCCTAGGTAACTAGATCTTAATCCTGAGCATTCTATGAACTCCTGTTTATTCGAATTATCCTTAGATTTGCATGGGTGAGAGTGGCCTGAGATTGTCGACTCAATAAGCCTCACATTTCAGGGATAAGTCTGGGTAGATAGCTGGGAACATAGTTCTGCAAGATGGAATTCACTCCTACCCGCGTTAGGGATTAGTAGATAGGTTGTTCCCTTAAGTGCTGACTTCGGGTCTTGAACAAAGGGCCCACCCCTTTCATTTGCTCGAGAGGGATTCGGTTTGCTGGTTGCACCACAAACAAATTGTTCATTAGAGGAACAATGGGACTCAAGTAAGAAGAGGTAATTATAGGGGTAAAATGGAAATTTTGACCCAGCTGTACTTACGAACGACCTGTGAGGGATCGACTTACTAATCATAGTTAAATCAAAGGGACACAAATATATCTACAGTGAGGAGAGTGCAACCACTAGGCTTTAGTGAAGTGTCCTGGTGGTTAACGAATGTTGATTAGCTAGGCTAAAGAGTTTGGTCGGTTAATCTCGTATCGTTGGAGCTCATGATCTGTAGGTCCATTAGGTCTTCCTTATTAGCTATGATACCAATTGAAAGAGTCTAGATTGAGAAAGCGAGTAATTTTGGATCTTGAACACTCTAAGTTGATCAATTTTGTAAAATAAAATGCATGCTCAAAGTGAAAAAAGCTGGAGTTTAGAAACTCACATTTGAAGATCAAATTCTCTTCACCCGGTTGATGATTTTCAACACAAACACTTCGTGGACAACCGTTAGTGTCTTCCCTACTATCCTTAGGCCTTGGAACCGATTGTGGGATCCTAAGTTGAGAGAATTTTGAAGAAAAGTCCTCTAAGGTAACAAAACGGGAATTCTTATAGTTTTTGTAAAATTCTCTCAAAACACCATTAAATAAAGCTTCATTTGAGTGACAACTCAAGTGTGATAATGATGGTATGAATTAAACTATGATTAAAAGGAGGTGTATATATTTAAATGTGATTTAAATATTGGATCGGTTTATAGCATGAATATAGATTCATGTTCGAAAAATCGATTGGGATCAGACAATTTATTTAATTTAATATATGATATTAAATTAAATAAATAATTAATTAATTAAATTAATTTTAATTAATAATCAATTTAATATTGATTTTTTAATTAAAATTAAAATGAAAAATGAAATATTTTCATGATTTTCATGAAAATCAAGTTGGCAACATTGAGCATGCATTTTATTTTACAAAATTGATCAACTTAGAGTGTTCAAGATCCAAAATTGCTTAGCTTTTTCTCAATCTAGACTCTTTCATTAAATGCTTTATTGCTTTCAAAATAAACAAAAATACAATGTTCAAGTAAAAAGTAAATTTAAACAAAGTTTCTAGTAAACCTCCAAACTATATACATGTTATCCAATTAAATTTACTTCTTGCCGAAGAAAAGCTTCATCGTGCCCACAGCTGAAGCTGAGACAACCTTTCCAGATCAAACCCTAAGTGTTATCTTACCCTTTTGCAGTCGCTGTCAGGAACTAATTCCCTGAAAAAAAGAAAAAAAACATGTTGAGTGGCGCCTGAATCAAATATTAATACAGAGTCACTACTCTCCACTAACCAAGTATCATTAGCAAGTAAATCATATTTACCTTCCTTCTTCTTGTCGTTAAGGAATCTAGGATAGTTCCTCTTCCACTGACTGTCCCAACTGCAATAGAAACACTTTTCTTTATCTGCAATGTCACACCCCCTCCCAAACCACTTGCTAACTTAGCCCGGGAGACGGCATGAAGCCAACAGACATTGTTACCTCTTAACAATACCTGCTGACACTACTTTACCTGAAAACACACTATGTTCGCATATGGAACACTTTAAACTTAACACAGCGGAAACTGGACATCTATAAGACGTACATGAGGAGAAACTCTTCTTAAGTCTCTCTTGGAAACTAAAACGCGAGCTAGAACATCGTAACCACAAACAGTCCAAACCACTAATTAAACAACCACAACCTCTAAAGCACATACGACTATAACTACATAGTTCTCTTAAAATAATTTACAAACATATGGATTTACTAAACCACACCAACCACGTACAACATATCAAACATGAGAAGCTTCCAGTGAGACTATATAGCGGTTATCGAGCACAGGAGCTCGATCTCTACGAAAAGTGGGAAAACATCAAAGAATGAGCTATAAAGCTCGATGAGTGACTTGAGTTTAAAAGAAAGCTATTAACTCGTAAATCATATCACACGCCAACTATGAGCATATGCATACGTAATCAAGCATTAAAAGTACTGTGTAATCTGAATAGCTTTTCATGAAAATCAGCAAGTATACCGTTAAAATCTCGTAAGGCGTGTAAATGATATAAACTCTTTTTAAAACATGTCACAATCTACGTTGTGTAGGGCACGCCCAGTACACCAACATTTATTCTACGATGTAGTGGGGCCCGCCAAGCACTCCCATCGTCTTTGTCGTAGTGGGGCCCGCCCAGCACTCACGACGACAATTGTGTTGTCACGGAGTACACTCAACGTCGACAACAGAATAAGACCTGTGTGCACACGGTACTATATAGCCTCGGGCTCAATATCTCAGAATATCACATGAAAACATTTGAACATGCTAGCTTATCTTTTTCTTTCATAAAACTCAAGCTTACTTAGCTTGTTCATAAAACTAGAAATCTTTAAAACATACTTGCTAGTACATGCTTGCTTGAAATCATAACATTTCCATAAGTTTTGGCAATCATTAGACATATACTCATGTATAAATTCCTTCAAGACATTTAGGCTCTAACGAGCACTTGAAATCATTTCTTAGAAAATATGAATACTCATAAACATGTGTTTCAAGGAAAACATTAAGCATTCAAACCATTTCGTTTTAGTAAAACCTTGCATTTTCATAAACATAATACAAGCCTATAAACCATATTCCAGTTCGTTTTGTCACTCACGATTGTTAGAACTAGAGTCTTGACCCGTACACTCGACCTTTTGTTCTTGGCACATCAAACAAACCAAAACCATGTTTTAGAACCTCGAGCTCATGGTTTTTAACCTTAAAACTACAAGAAAATACTCCAACAAAAATTCCAAAGATTTAATGATTTTATGCCTGTGTATTGAGACAGCCATAACTTCTTCATTACTTAGCCAAACAGGTGAAATTTATACCAAACTCTTCCTTTTGAATCCTCTAAAAAGCATGTGAAGACATGAAATTGAAATTCCCAATAGATTGGTTCTGAAATACCTCGAAATCTTCTTTCCCAGAACTAACTTCTGCTATTCCAGATTCGAATTTCTCACTGCGCAACCCAAACTTGACTCTGCTATTTACAACATCTTCCAATCATTTTCTATTCACGACTTCTGGTTTGACAAAGAAATTACATCTTCTGTCTTCCTCTTCACAAAACAGTAGCTTAAGATCTGAATTTGCTCGAGGTTCCTTCACGAATTGTGTTCCAATATGAGTTAACTTTCATGAAACAAAATCTCAAATCTTACCTCTTTCTGTGGAGCTCGTGATGAATAAAATAGCAAAACTTGTCCGAGTTGTTCACCTTGCTTGCTACACAAGTAATCTTTGAGTTCTCCTCCCTCTCTTCTGCAATTCCAGCACCAAAAACCCCTTCTTCTTTTTCCTTTCTGCTTCTCTGATGAAAACCCTTGCTTTCCTTTTGATAAATGAAGAAGAAGATCGAAGGAACATGGTTTTAAAAAGAAAATTAGGTGGGGTCCCACCATCCACTTCCCTTTTTCATTTTTCCCTTTTCATTCTTTTCCTTTTCGTTTCTTTTCTTTTCTTTTCTTTTCTTTACTTTTCAAAACAAAACTTAGTATTATAACCTTTCCTTTCATTTTCTTTCTTCATTATTCTTAGAGCAAACCAAACAAAAATGGTTTATGTTTTTCCTTCATTGTTTTCTTTTTGCCTTTCACTTCATTACTTTTCTTTTTAAAACAAGGAAAACCAAGTTTTAAGCATTCATTTCTTCCTTTCTTTTGTTGTGTGATAATAAGGAAGTTCCAAAGAAAGATTTCGGGTTTACAACTTACCTCCCCTTAAGAAATTTCGTCCACGAAATTTTGTTAGTCCTTAGGTGAAAATCATCGGATACTTCCTCCTCATTTAGTCTTCTAACTCTCAGGTTGCCTCCTCCACTCCGTGATGTCTCCAACGAACCTTCACGAGTGGGATCGTCTTGTTTCTTAAAACTTGTTCTTTTCTGTTGAGGATTTGAACTGCATCCTCTGCGTAACTCATGTCTTTTTCAGCTCAACGGGTTGTGCTTATAGCACATGTGTCAGATCTGGAATATACTTCCTCAACATGGACACATGAAAAACATCATGTACTCAAGATAGTTCTGCTGGCAATTCTAGTCTCAGAGGGTCAGCTGCCCAACTTGTCCAGTTACTTGATAAGGACCAATATATCTAGGGCTTAGTTTACCTTTCTTATCAAAACGAAGGACACCTCTCCATGGAGATAACTTCAAGAAAACTTGATCTCCGATCTGGAATTCCAAGTCCTTTCGTCCGCTTATCTCTGCATAACTCTTACGACGCGGTCTTGTGCTACCTTGATTCTCTCTGATTACCTTAATATTGTTTATCATAACTTGCACCAACTCAGGACCGATTAGCTTCCGCTCTTCTAGTTCATTTCAATATACTAGCGTTCTACACGGTCTTTTATCTAGAGCTTCAAATGGTGCCATGTCAAAACTAGACTGATAATTGTTATTGTAAGCAAATTCCATAAGTGGTAGGTGTGTATCTCAACTTCCCTTAACTTGAGGGACACACCCTTGCAACATGTCTTCAAGGGTCTGGATGGTCCTCTCTGACAGACAATCTGTCTGAACATGAAACGCTGTACTAAAACTCAGCTTTGTCCCCATAATTTTTTTTTTTTGTAAGCTAGGCCAAAACATAGAAGTAAATCTCGGATCTCTACCTGGAAGTATGGACACTGACACTCCGTATTGACTCACAATTTTGTCGATGTATAGCTTAACAAGTTGATCAAGTGTAGACGTCGATTTTAATCGGTATAAACCTTGTTGTCTTAGTGAGTCTATCGACCATTATCATATACCATAATGTCCACTGGGAGTATGATGTACAAGCAACAGGAAATCCATAGCGATATGCTCTTATTTCCACTTCGACACGAGTAGTGGATTAAGGAGTCCTCCTGTTCTTTGTCTAACTGGTTCAACTTGCTGACAGATTAAACATCTATCAACATAATCAACTATCTCCCGCTTCATCCCAGGCCACCAATAAGTCCCTTTCACAGTTTTACACATCTTGGTGCTTCCTGGATGCATAGCGTAGCTGAATTATGAGCTTGCTCTAGAATAGCATCTTAAGCTCACTAATACTCGGGACACATAGTTTTCTCCGCTTGACTATGGTTTCATCTGTTCTCATTCTAGATTATACCTCGGGGCCCTGTTTGGACATTCCAAACATTTTATGCGAGTTACTAATCTCTGGTTGTTTTCTCACAATCTCTGTTACGAGTGAAGACCTGATCTGGAATTGAGCTAAGAGACCCCCTTGAATTCTTTGCAATCACAAACAAGTAAATGTGACACCTTTCACCAAACAAGTAATGTCTCTAGATCTTCAGTGCTAAAACAATTGCTGCTAACTCAAGATCATGGGTAGGGTAATTACATTCGTGCTTTTTCAATTGCCTTGACACATAAGCTATTACTTTTCCTTCTTGCATCAGTACACAACCTAAATCTTTCCTCGAGGCATCACAGTAAACCACATACTCTTTTCCCGTTACAGGAAGTGTCAAAATAAGTGTTGTAACTAATCTTTCTTTCAGCTCCTGAAAACTCCGTTCACACTTATCTGACCATTCAAACTTAGCATTCTTCTTTGTCAAAGCTGTTAAGGGTAATGCTATTCGTGAGAAATCCTCAACAAACACTTTGTAGTTTCTGCCAAGCCTAGGAAACTACGTACCTCTGTCGTACTAAGCTGGTCTCTCCCGATTGACTACAACTTTAACTTTATTTGGATCCACACTAACACCATTTCTTTGAGGCAACATGCCCCAAAAACACTACTCAGTTCAACCAAACTCACATTTGGTGAATTTAGCGTACAAATCTGTTTATCTCGTAGTGTTTGCGAAATAATACTCATGTGTTCCTCGTAGGCTTTCTGTCAAGCGAGTAAACTAGTATATCATCAATAATCACTATTACAAAGTTATCCAAATCTTTGGTGGAAAACTTTGTCCATGGGGTCCATGAAAATCGCTAGTGCATTGTTAAACCGAATGGCATTATTAAACACTCACAATGCTCGTACCTCATTATGAATAATGTCTTAGGAATGTCGATTCTCGACCTTTAATCGATGATATCCCGATCTTAAATTAATCTTACAAAACATCGATGCACCTCTTAACCGGTCATACAAGTCATCTATTCGAGTAAAAGGATACTTATTACGTATCGTGACTTTGTTTAATTGTCTATAATCAATGCATAATCTCACGGGTACCATCTTTCTTTTCACGATAACACTGGAGCTCTCCAAGGCGATACACTAGGTCCGATGTATCCCTTATCAACTAGTCCTTATAATCGCATCTTTAGCTCCACGATCTCACTTGGAGCCATTCTATACGGTAGCTTGCGAAATAGGTGTTATTCATGGTAACAGTTCAATGGTGAACTCAACTTCCATATCGGTGGCAATCTGATAAATGCGCTAGAAAACAACAAGAAAATTCATTCACAACAAGAACATTTTCTTGTTTTAGCTTTTCTTCATGCACCTCAACTACATGTGCAAGAAACGTCGTGCAACCTTTCCTTAATAACCACGAGCTTTGAATCTGAAAACAAACTCGTAGGGATAGTCTTTCTTTCATCCCATAAAACCACTTGACTAATCTGGTTTCTTCAAAACAACTTCCTTTATATGGCAATCTCTGGAAGCATAATGAGTGAATAAGAAATCCATTCCTAGGATTGCATCTAACACTGCAACTCTAGTGGAAGAAGATCCACTAACATATTGAGACCTTCTACTAAGACCTCACAGTTACATCATCACCAGAATTGACTAATAAAGCATCACCAAGCTGGAGTGTATATAACTAACCTTTTACATAAAGGTTCTAGCTTCCCATTCAACTTAGTCAAGAACATACTAAAAACAAAGAAATGTGTAGCACCTTGTTCTATTAAAACAGGTGCAGGTACATTTCAAATAGTAATTGTACCAATAATCATATCTGGTGCATCCTCAGCTTCTTGCTGAGTCATAACCTAGACCTTTCCGTGTTGCTTAGGCCTCCCTACAACTCTCTTTAGTCTAACACCACTTTGGTGCCCTCTCTTGCGATTCTTTGAAACTCTCGTGCTCAACAACTAATCGGGACTCAACTCCTAGTCCCTCAATGCGGCGGTATCCCATAGCTGTGGACAATCCCTCTTGACATGTCACGGTTGTCGACCTTTGGTAGCATGTACCAACACTCACAAGACAATGATCTTGATGATTCTTGCAACAGATCACACATGGAGTTTTCCTTGCTATACTGGCATTAGACTCTTGCCCTCCATGCAACTTGCTGCCAATCAAACAAACTAACTAGGTTCACTTTAACTCTGCTTTTTGATAGGCACTACCCACAATCATCGCCTCGATGCACGGCTGCTTGGCTACTAGCTTGCTCCTTAAAGTCATATTGACTTGAAACATTTACTCAAGTGTGAACCTCCATTGCTCACGACCTTGGAAAGCGCTTGTTGTCGAAGCCTTCACAACTAGGCTTCACTCTCGACTTCTCCTCTGCTATACTCTGCTCAACACGTGAAGCGGTCTCTACCAGAGAGAGATCGATCCACTTAGCAATGGTTGTGGCGGGAGTGCGTATCTCGGTCGTAACCCTCTTTTAATTAAATCGACACACATCGCTCTTAGATGCCACAATCACATCAACATACCGCGACAACTAGGTATATATCTTCTCTCATACTCACGACCCTTTGGAAGTGTCTCTTGTTTTAGTTCTAAAAATTCATCCCTCTTTGCCTCTCGATGCGTGCTGCTAGGGTAATATTTATTTTCAAATATACTTCTAAAAGTTTGCCGATTATGAAGTCGTGCATCACTACAAGCGGCTAACATCGATCTCCATCATCCTTCGCCTTCTTTAGTAGCAAGAATGTGGCCAACTTAACATTTCGCTCCTCGGAGCAACTCATAACATCAAAACATTTATCAAGCTTATTTAGCCAAACCTCGAAACTTCAATGGATCTTTGGAACCCTCAAACACTTTGTGGCTCCTAATTCTTTTAGGTGATCTATTCTATATGTCTTATCTGGATTACTTAGCCCTGCTCCATATGGCTTACCTACCTCCTGTTTGGAATTAGCATGTTTGCTTAATTCAGCCTCCATCCCGAACTCTCGGGGCACTAGATTGATCTTGGGTAGGATCCTGCGTCCGTCTGATCTTGCTGCATCGTGCCTGCTGCTAGTGCGTGGTGGCATGACTTCTATAACATATTAACATACTAGACATGTAATGAGTACTCAACTCAAACGCACAATTCTAGACTTGTGTTCACTTTCTAGTCCTAACTGGACTTACTCTTATCCTTACTTGGATCATGTTTTGCTAGTTCTAATGAACTAACTCAATAACTTGCTATTTACTTTTCAGTTTCTTGTAGAGCTAACTTGCTCTGTCTCATTCCCATGGAGCTAACTGCTCTGATACCAAGTTGTCACACCCCCTCCCAAACCACTTGCTAACTTAGCCCGGGAGACGGCATGAAGCCAACAGACATTGTTACCTCTTAACAATACCTGCTGACACTACTTTACCTGAAAACACACTATGTTCGCATATGGAACACTTTAAACTTAACCAGTGAGCAATGGACATCTAAGAAGGCGTACATGAGGAGAAACTCTTCTTAAGTTTCTCTTGGAAACTAAAACGAGCTAGAACATCAGAACCACAAACAGTCCAAACCATTAATTAAACAACCACAACCTCTAAAGCACATACGACTATAACTACATAGTTCTCTTAAAATAATTTACAAACATATGGATTTACTAAACCACACCAACCACGTACAACATATCAAACATGAGAAGCTTCCAGTGATTATGGCGAGTTATCGGGCACGGGAGCTCGATCTCTACGAAAAGTGGGAAAACAACTTGAAAGATGAGCTATAAAGCTCAGTGAGTGACTTGAGTTTAAAAGAAAGCTATTAACTCGTAAATCATATCACATGGCCAACTATGAGCACATGCATCTGTAATCAAGCATTAAAAGTACTGTGTAATCCGAATAGCTTTTCATGAAAATTAGCAAGTATACCGTTAAAATCTCGTAAGGCATGTAAATGATATAAACTCTTTTTAAAACATGTCACAATCTCGTTGTGTAGGGCACGCCATGATCCACCAACGTTTATTCTCGATGTAGTGGGGCCCGCCCGACCTCTCCCATCGTCTTTGTCGTAGTGGGGGGCGCCCGGCCTCCACGACAATGGCTGTTGTCACGGAGTACACTCAGCGTCGACAACGAGAATAAGACCTGTGTGCACACGGTACTATATAGCCTCGGGCTCAATATCTCAGAATATCACATGAAAACATTTGAACATGACAGCTTATCTTTTTCTTTCATAAAACTCAAGCTTACTTAGCTTGTTCATAAAACTAGAAATCTTTAAAACATACTTGCTAGTACATGCTTGCTTGAAATCATAACATTTCCATAAGTTTTGGCAATCATTAGACATATGCTCATGTATAAATTCCTTCAAGACATTTAGGCTCACAACGAGCACTTGAAATCATTTCTTAGAAAATATGAATACTCATAAACATGTGTTTCAAGGAAAACATTAAGCATTCAAACCATTTCGTTTTAGTAAAACCTTGCATTTTCATAAACATAATACAAGCCTATAAACCATTTTCCAGGTTTCGTTTTGTCACTCACGATTGTTAGAACTAGAGTCTTGACCGTACACTCGACCTTTTGTTCTTGGCACATCAAACAAACCAAAACCATGTTTTAGAACCTCGAGCTCATGGTTTTTAACCTTAAAACTACAAGAAAATACTCCAACAAAAATTCCAGCATTTAACAGATTTTATGCCCTGTATTCAGACAGCCATAACTTCTTCATTACTTAGCCAAACAGGGTAAAATGTATACCAAACTCTTCCTTTTTGAATCCTCTAAAAATCATGCGAAGACATGAAATTGAAATTCCCAATAGATTGGTTCCAAAATACCTCGAAAGCTTCTTTCCCAGGAACTAACTTCTGCTATTCCAGATTCGAATTTCTGCTGCAACCCGAAACTGGACCTGCTATTTACAACATCTTCCAATCATTTTCTATTCACGATGTCTTCATGAAAGTTGTAGGAAATTTAATAAGCTTTCCAACCATACCTATTAGAGCTTCTGATTCCAACTCTACAGACCAGTACAACCAAAACCTCAGAGACTTCTTGGATTTGACAGCAAAATCTGTCATCTGTCTTCCTCTTCACAAATCAGTAGCTTAAGATCGGAATTTGCTCGAGCTTCCTTCACGAATTTTGTTCCAATATGAGTTAAATTTCATGAAACAAAATCTCAAATCTTACCTCTTTCTGTGGAGCTCGTGATGAATAAAATAGCAGAACTGGTCTGAGTTGGTCACCTTGCTGCTACACAAGTAATCTTTGAGTTCTCCTCCCTCTCTTCTGCAATTCCAGCACCAAAAACCCCTTCGTCCTCCTCCTTTCTGCTTCTCTGATGAAAACCCTTGCTTTCCTTTTGATAAATGAAGAAGAAGATCGAAGGAACATGGTTTTAAAAAGAAAATTAGGTGGGGTCCCACCATCCACTTCCCTTTTTCATTTTTCCCTTTTCATTCTTTTCCTTTTCTTTACTTTTCAAAACAAAACTTAGTATTATAACCTTTCCTTTCATTTTCTTTCTTCATTATTCTTAGAGCAAACCAAACCAAAATGGTTTATGTTTTTCCTTCCTTGTTTTCCTTTTGCCTTTCACTTCGTTACTTTTCTTTTTAAAACAAGGAAAACCAAGTTTTAAGCATTCATTTCTTCCTTTCTTTTGTTGTTTGATAATAAGGAAGTTCCAAAGAAAGATTTCGGGTTTACATGCAACTTCCTTGCCTTTTTGCCTTTTTAGGTGGCAGCACCGTCAACTTTCCCAACCTTCTTCAACATCTTCTTCTTCCCTTTGGGGCAAGAAGAACCCACCAACTTTGTCTCAGAGGTCAAACCCATGTGAAAGGACCTGAAAGCAACATTTGCCTCAACTTCTTGTCCCATAACATTCACCAGGGAACCAACGGTCTGCTATTCGTTGAAAAGGGTGGTCAAATTGTAGCGAAATTTGTTCATAACAACATTGCTCTGAAATGCAGGAACTCTTGAAAGAGTCTCCAAAATAAAGTGACTTTGACTCGACTAATAGATCGAGCGGATTTCCGTGCGCGAAAGCATTGCAAAATGTCGTTGGTTCGTTGTAGTATCAACATATAACTTAGGCTTAACATGCTTTTCAAGGAGGAAAAATAACAAGTAATATGTTACTAACCTCTTGAAGAACGTTTTTTCGATTACCTCCTCGGCCACGAACTCTTGATCCGATGATCTTCTCCAAAACATGAACTGAATCATGAACCAAACAAGGAGACACTACCTTTTTATCTTCTGAGTTGTTCTCAGGAGGTGGAGGGAGAGTTGTGGGACTCCCGTTGGAATTGGCTTTGGAGAATTGTATAAAGGATTGAGCAAAAGGGCATGAAGGTCAAAGAAGTTGCAGACAAAGGAAAATGTCTCCACTGCAATGAGGACGGACACTGGAAACGGAACTGTCTAAAGTACATTGCAGAAAAGAAGAAGGAAGGAAAATATGATTTACTATGCTTAGAAGCTTGTTTAGTGGATAATGATAAAACTACTTGGATACTTGGTTCAGGCGCCACTAATCATCTTTGCTTTTCTTTTCAAGGAATTGATTCTGTAGTAGCAGCTATAGAAATGAGAGATAATGCTCGGGTTTGAAATAGAGAAGTCCTCTCAATGAAGCTTATTTTTGGCAACAAGTATATATTTTTAGACAATATATTAGTGATACCAGGGTTTACTAGAAACCTTATTTCAATTTCTTGCCTTATAGAACAATGTATTTCTATTTTGTTTTCTTTAAATAAAGTGTTTATTTTAAAGAAAGGTGTGGAAATATGTTCAACTTCATTATAAAATGGATTGTATGTTTTAAGGCCTAATTCAGTCAAAATGGTTTTGAACACTTAATTATTTAAATCTGCAAACACACAAACTAAGAAACGTAAAATTTCTCCCAACGAAAATGCTCATCATTGGCATCTTAGATTGGGTCACATTAACTTGATAAGATTGAGAGATTGGTAAGGAATAGACTTCTAAATGAGTTAGAAGAAAATACATTACCATCATGTGAATCCGGCCTAGAAGGCAAAATTACTAAAAGACCTTTTAGTGGAAAAAGTTATAGAGCCAAAAAACCTTTTGAGTTCATACATTCCGACCTTTGTTGTCGCGAATGAATGTTAAAGCCAGAGGTGGTTATGAATATTTCATATCTTTCATAGATGATTATTCCAGATTTGGGCATATTTACTTAATGCATCATAAGTCTGAAGCACTTGAAAAGTTCAAGGAATTCAAGACTGAAGTTGAAAATCAATTAGGTAAAACAATTAAAATACTCCGATCAGATGGAGGTGGAGAGTACATGGATTTAAAATTTCAGAACTATATGATAGAACATGGAATTACATCCCAACTCTCAGCACCCGGTACGCCCCAGCAAAATGGTGTATCAAAATAGAACCTTGTTGGATATGGTTCGATTAATGATGAGTTATGCTCATCTCCCTAATTCCTTTTGGGGTTACGCAGTAGAGATTGCGTGATACATTTTGAACAATGTGCCATAAAAGAGTGTTTCTGAAACACCTTTCGAACTCTGAAGAGGGCGTAAAGGTAGCTAATGTCATTTCAGTTTTGGGGTTGTCTAGCACATGTGCTTGAGACGAATCCAAAGAAGTTGGATTCACGTTCCAAATTGTGCATATTCGTAGGCTACCCAAAAGAAGAAAGAGGTGGGTTATTCTATGATCCTAAGGAAGATAAGGTACTTGTGTCGACAAATGCCACTTTCATAGAGGAGGATCACATCATGGACCAAAAACCAAGAAGTTAAGTTGTGTTAAGTGAGTTAGACGGAACAATAGAAAAGGTTGCTAATAAAGCTAGTACGTCGACAAAAGTTGTTGATACTAACTTGTGTAGTCATGAGAGCCCATATCGAGAGTTAAGTATGCCTCGACGTACTTTGGGAGAGTTATAACACAACTTTGATCGTTACATGAGTTTATCTGAAACCCAAGTTGTTATACCAGATGATGACTGTGAGGATCCATTGACTTATAATCAAGCAATGGTTGACAAAGACAAAGACAAATGAGACATAGCAATTGTCCATGAAATGGAGTCTATGCACTTCAATTCAGTTTGGGATCTTGTAGCTAAACTTGATGGGGTAAAACCTATAGGTTTTAAGTGGATATACAAGAGAATGCGTTGTGTAGATGGAAAGGTGCAAACCTTTAAAGGTAGACTAGTAGCAAAGGGTTATAGCAAGGTTGAAGGGGTTGACTATGAGCAAACCTTTTCACTTGTTGTTATGGTAAAGTCTATCCGTATCCTACTTGCCATTTTCGCATATTATGACTATGAGGTATGGCAAATGGATGTCAAGACAACATTCTTGAATGACAATCTTGGCGAGAACACTTACATGGATCAACCGAAAGGGTTCATTGAACCAGGACAAAAGCAAAAGGTTTGTAGGCTTAAAAGGTCATTCGATTGGCTGAATCAAGCCTCTAGGTCTTGGAATATAAGTTTTGATGAGACAATCAAATCTTTTGGCTTTGATCGAATGATGATGAACCTTGTGTCTATAAGAAAAACATCAATAGTTATCTACGCAATCCTAGTTCTATATGTGGATGATATCCTACTCATTAGGAATTATGTAGGTTATCTTCTTGACAATAAGAATTTGCTAGCTACATAATTTCAAATGAAAGATTTGTGTGAAGCACGATTTGTTCTAGGATCATGATTGTTCGGACTTGCAAGAGATAAAACACTTGCCTGTCTCGGATATCTTACATCTACAAAGTGTTGTTGAGGTTTAAGATGCAAGCATCCAAAAATGGTTTATTGCCTTTTAGGCGTGGAGTTCATTTTCTAAGGAACAATGTCCTAAGAAGCGCAAGTGGGAGTATATTGCCTTTGAGGTTTAAGATGCAAGCATCCAAAGAAGGTCTAGGTTCACAAATCTTCCACAACAAGCGCAAGTGGGAGTATATTGTACAAAGGGTTTAAATCCCCTAGTTTATTGTATTCACATTATTGTAATGTTTAGTACTCCACAAGCTTTATGTCAAGTGGGAGATTGTTGGGATTTGTGACCTAAACTTATGTAATTTTGATAAAATAAATAAAGAGTTATTTTTTTGGTAAAATTATATCCTTGCTTTATAAATCTAATAACATAAGCTCCAAGGTTATAATATATGTTAAACATCAGTGTAGTATACACTATTTGGGTTGTGTTCAAGAGTATAACCTAAATGGTCTATGGTATAAGAATAAGGTTGGAAACCTTATTCTTTTAAAACCATGGATGCGACCCACTTTCTAATTAGTATAAATGAGGTAATCCAACTCATTCATGTGGTTGGCATGCGAGTGGGGGCATCCTGTATGAAGAGTTTATACAAGACCGGACTGCAAATTATTAGTCTGACAAGTATAACATCGTTAATAGGATAAGACTGATAATTTATAGATGGTCATTAGTGACTCGACTTGAATCCTTAGTAAGTTAAGAACTCCCGCTTACAAGGGTTTGTCCTTAGACTAGTATGGGTGAGAGTGGTCTGTAGCTGACTCAATAAGCCTACCTTCTCAGTGACAGAAACTCGAAGGAAATTGGGGACTTTACTATGCAAGATGGAATTCACTCATTCATACACTAAGGAACTAGATAGGTTGTTCCCTTTATAGTCCAGGTCTTGAACAACGTGGCCCCACCCTCTAAACTTGTTTAATAAGGTATCGAGAGGAAATTGGGGAGTGGTGGGAACGTGTCATCCTGACACGTTCCCAATTAATAAGATTAATAATTAATTAATTCATTATTAATTAATTCATTAAATTTAATTAAATCATATTTAATTCAAATATCATATTAGTCAAATGAACGAATCACATATAATCATTTTACCCTTTATTCTATAGTTTAATGTACATCTCATGCACATTAAATTTTAACCTATAGTTTTCAAATATGAATCATATTCCCATTTGAATTTAATATTCGAACTCTTTCAAATATTTAATTCTCCCATATAATTTAATATGAATCATATTCACTTTAAATTTATAATATATAGTTCCAAAACTATATATTATTTTGTATCTACATACATTATATTTATTCCCTTATGAATTTGAACATTTTAAATTCAAACGATCTAAGAACCCTTTACGAGCTAAAAGGTGGACCTAATGGACCTACACATCAGAAGCTCCAACGATACGAGATCCCTCAATTAATCTCATTAGCCTCCTAATCAACATTCGTTAACTGCGGGAACACTCCACTAATGTCCAGCAGTTGCACTCTTATCACTGCAGATATATTTCTGTGTCCACGGATATTGACCAATAACAACAAGTCAATCCTTCACGAATGTTCGTAACACCAACCGGGTCAAATTACCGTTTTACCCCTCGGTTACATCTTGTACCTTAAGTACCAGTGCTCCTCTATTGAACAATTTGTTTGTGATCCTACCAACAAACAGAGTCCTTCTCAGGCCAATGAGAGGGTCGGGCCCTTTGTTCAAGTCTCGGAGACACCACTTAAGGGAACATTTCTCTACTTACACTAGTAGGCGGGAAAGAGTGAATTCCATCTTGCTAGGCTAAGTCCCCAGCTGTTCACTCGGTATTGTCCCCAAGAAGATAGGCTCATCGAGTCGGCGAATCAGGCCGCTCTCACCCATACTAGTCAAAGGACAATCTCTCAGAAAAGCAGGAGTTCATAACTTTGCTTTCGAGATTGAGATCAAGTTGCATAAGTAATCGTAGTGAAATAAAAACCTAACTAGTCAACGGAGTTACATCTAGTGGTTACTATTTCGTTGTTCGGTCTTATGCAATCTCATTACATAGGATATCCCCAATCACATGTTATCTACACGAACACGTTACGATCACAGTGTTTGTATCATATACAAAGTGGGCCACATCCATAGTTTTAAAAGGGTAAGGTACCCAAACCTTATCCCCTAACTATAGACCCTTTAAATTTTGTATCTGAGAACCGATATCCTTTATATGTGCACTACATTTAGTGAAAGATACATTTAACGACCTTGGATGTTTAGTTTATTGGATTTAGGGTTAAACAAAGGCAATATCGTAAATAACGAATAATAACACGTTATTGGAGTAATAACAATTTATTACAATAATTAGAACATAGATTACAAACTATGTGTTTTAGGGCACAAAACCCCAACAAACTCCCACTTGAACTAAAACTCTAGTGGGGTACATCATAATCTAAAGCAGTGGTTCTGAGAGATAAAATACAATAAACTAGGGCATCCATATACCCATCCATATCTCCCACTTGCCATAGATTAGCCAATGTACATGTCTCGTAAACCTAGATTCTCGAGATGACCCTCAAACACTTTAACCGTGAGAGTCTTTGTAAACAGATCAGTAATGTTGTGCTCTGAAGTGATCTTCATGACTTTCACATCTGCTCGTTGCACTATTTCTCGTATCAGGTGATACTTCCTCTCGATTTTCTTGCCTCGCTTATGGCTGCGAGGATCCTTCGAATTGGCTACCGCACCAATGTTGTCACAGTATAAGGTGATGGGATATTTCATATTTGGAACAACTTCCAAATCAGTAAGGAATTTACTTAGCCAAACAACCTCTTTAGCTGCTTCACAAGAAGCGACATACTCAGCCTCCATCGTGGAGTTAGCGTTGCATCCTTGCTTGATGCTTCGTCATACTATAGCTCCGCCGTTAAGGGTGAAACTTATCCCGATGTGGATTTCTAGAATCCTTATCGATCTGAAAATAAGAATCAGTGTATCTAGTAAGGATCAAATCCTTAGTCTCATACACAAGCGTATAGTCCCTCATTCTCCTAAGGTACTTGAGGATATTTTTAACTGTTGTCCAGTGGTCTAACCCTTGATTAGATTGGTACCTACTGACTATCCCAACTGCATAGCAAATGTCTGGCCTTGTGCACAACATAACATACATCAAGCTACTTACTGCAGAAGCATAGGGAATACGTCTCATATCCTCAACTTCTTGAGGTGTTTTAGGACATTGTTCCTTAGACAGATGAACTCAATGCCTGAAGGGCAATAAGCCCCTTTTGAAATTCTGCATCGAATATCGGGACAACATTTTGTTGACATAAGATGCTTGAGACAGAGCTAGCGTTCTGTTCTTGCGATTCCTAAAGATCTAAATCCCAAGAACATCTTGAGCCTCTCCCTAATCTTTCATTTGGAATTTGGTTGCCAGCCAATTCTTTATGTCAGTACGGTATCCTACATCATTCTAAATGACTAGGATATCATCAACATAAAACACTAAGAAAGCTAGTTTGTCGTTGATGATTCTCTTGTAAACACAAGGCTCATCAACGTTTTGATCAAAGTCATAAGACTTGATCGCAGTATCAAATCTTATATTCCAAGATCTGGATGCTTGTTTCAACCCATAAATGGATCAATTGAGCTTGCAAACTTTTTTTCGCTTTGACCTTGGGTTATGAACCCTTCGGGATGAGACATATAGGTGCTCTCGTCAAGATTAACATTCAAAAAGCGATCTTGGCGTCTATTTTCCTTATAAGACAATGGATCTTACTGCGCGTCATCGTGTATGACGACTTGATTTAGCTAAACCCATGTAGCGGTAAGGTTGGGAAGCAACCCTCCCACTGCGTCGAGAGCATTCCCAATGATTGAGAAGGGCGAGGCCCGACTTGGCGTGTTGGCTTCTCCATCAAATCGAATGAAGGTTCGACTTGATCAACAATTATTGTTGGTTCATCTGCGTAGCTTCATTTAGCACTAATTTACTACGCGGTTTATGGTTCCTCATGTGATCTTGACCACTACGCATAAGCGTTGCAGCGTTGTGGGCAACGTTTCAACGTTAATCGCCCTCAATTTCCCCACGGCGTCTTCATGCTAAGCGGCGTTGCAGCGTTTGCCCATGCATCGAACCTCCTACGCATGTCGGGCGTTGCAGCGGCGATGAAAAGTGTGTTAAACACCATCGTGCGGACAATAGCAAAAACCTCTGTTTTCACCCAATTCCGCTCCGTTTCTTCAGAGCAACACTTTGCCACGAACAACACGGACGTACAGACTCGAATTACAATACATTTTTCCAAAAACACCGGGTCGTTACATTGAACTTTTAAATTCAATTGTAAATCTAAATGTCAAATAATGTAAACATCAATTTTTGCAAAACCAGATGCAATTTCTCTAAATTGAATTTTATACCCACCTAATTTTGAGCAAATTCTAACGCAATTAAAAGCACGATTAGGCTCTAATAACAATTGAAGTGAATTGAATGCCGTGCGGAAGCGACTGATCACATATGCACTTAATTGTGTGACATATAAAATGCTCAAACACATAAAAACTAATGGTAAGCATACTAATTTGAAAGCATAAATTTCTTAGAAGATTACCTTTTAAGACCGATTCTTCAAGTGTTTCCTCGTATGCTTTCTACAAGCTCCTCTTCTCTGTGCATGAGCAGATCCTCCAACACCAAAAATGACTTTCTCGGTTGTTCTCTAAGAGAGGAGAGAGGTGGGATCTCCTTTGGATTATGGATGTATTTTAGAGAGAACTTGAGAGAACTCTTACATTTGTTTTAGATGCAAAACTACACAAATGGTTCAAGTGCATAAAATGCATCAAAAAGTGTAACACCCCGTCCCAACTTACTTGCTTAACCTATCTCCTTATCAAGCTTAAACACATTGTAGCTCCCAATTCAATAGATTCCCAAATCCATTCAAGACATCCTTTAGTGCATACTAAAATAGAGTCACTAACAATCACCAAAAGAATTCCAAGGATTATAAGCTATTATTATCTCTGTTTGCCCTAAAAATAAAATTAGTAACATTAATTCCTTTCCTTATGCACGTTAAAAACAAATCTAATCAAGTCCCATAACTCAATTTAGAATAACCATACACACTTGGTTGTAAAGTATTTAGAAATGGAAGAACATCTCCTTCAATCTCTTGCTAGAAATCTTTCCCTTACAGCTAAAATTTCAAGTTCAACTTTCAGCATGGGTTCCTCACGATTTATCAACACAACCACCCAATATTTTTTTATAACCCTCAAGTACAACATCGTAGCTTACTTACCTCAAACTTTCAGCTTCTAATTCATCCTCATGAGCTCAAAAGAGAGTGATCTCCTCACACTTCTTACTCTGAAGAACTTTTGAACACCTCTCCTAGTTACGCACTTTTCTCCTTCTTCCTCTTACATTATTTTCACAAAAAGCCGACCCGGTTTAAGTATTCGACCCTCGATTTTTAGATTTTGACTCAAAAGCATCGAATTGGGCTTTGTAAATTAAGAGATGTGATCGTTTGAAGATGACCCAATTTCAGTGACTTACTTTGTTTCCCTCTGAATTTGACACCTACTTACTTGCAAAGTTTAACCCGAGAGCTTCACCTCCTTTTGAGGCGACTCCTACTTTAATATTTACATTATAATCCCCTTTTTAAAACCCCAAAATAGATAAGTAAATAAACCCTAAGCATTTTAGCCAACTTACCCTAAGTTTGAGAGATATAAGATCTTCCATTCAATACATAATACACCTAAAATTTTCCCTTTTCTACTCTTTGTTATCATCAGCCAATCATCTGCTCCTTTACGAGCAAGAATCTTTGCTAAATGGACCTTCTGTCTTGAGGGCATCGCGAGGCAGCCAAAACACTTCTCAATCAGTTTAACTAAACCTCAACATCACCGAGATCTGTCGTGCCTTCAAACGTTGTTGCACCTAAGGCCTTCAGTTTTTCAATGTCAGATTTCTTTTTGGATCTGCTTGTGCTGATCCAACACTTTCAGCTAATATTTGAGTTATCCTCGTAAAGATCTGTTCCTCCATCTTCACCTCTTGCTGAGGATGACCAGACTCTCCCTCTAATACCTCTTTTCCTCTATCACCAGTAGCTTCTTGAGTTCCAATCTCCACTTGCCTACCTCGTTTGCCACCTCGAGCAATGGTCCTAAATTATACAATCTTATTAAAATAGTTAAGACAACAAGATCCTAGTTTAATGCATGAACCTAGTTCGTCTCCCAAAACATTTTTCCCTCATACCAAGTTGCCACACCCCATCCCATCTTACTTGCTTAACCTATCTCCTAATGAATCTTAAACACATTGTAGCTCCCAATTCAATAGATTCCAAAATCCAATCACGACATCCTTTAGTGCAACCTATATGATTTCGCATATTTCAAAACATCATATACGAGTGCAAAATGATAAAAGAAAATAGAGTTTAGGGCTTACAATAACCCACTTCAATAACGGAAGTCCGTAGTTTTTTGTGACTTGCAAGATACCATCGACGTTTTGTCGAGGGGTTTTCGAAGATAGCTCTTCCATTAACACGTTTTACAAAGAAGAATACGAAGTTCAAGTGGAGTGAAGATGGTGGAAAAAGTTTTCAAGTGTTAAAGAATAGACTTGTCACAGCACCGGTACTAACTCTACCCACCATGGGAAAAGAGTTTGAGGTTTACTGTGATGCCTAACATCAGTGTCTTGGATGTGTACTTATGAAGGATTGGAAACTGATCTCTTATGCGTCAAGATAGTTGAATAAGCATGAATGTAATTATCCTACTCATGATCTGGAGCTCGCAACAATTGTGTTAGCTTTAAAGATTTGGAGGCATTATCTGTTTGTTGAGAAATTGTTGTATGTATTATTAAAACATGATTTCCATGGTAAACAAATTATGCCCATGTTTGTTGTTAACCCCTAATATTGAAGGACATTCGAGAAGGTACTTTGGGGGGAAGGAATCGTGATTTTCCGATACTGAAGTACAATGGGAAGGTATTCCGGTAGTAAATGGTCTTACCTTAATACTGAAGGATATAGTGAAGGTATTAGGGGAAACCAAAGTGCCAATGGAATTCCACGTGCACGTGAGAGAGGCATGAACGTTATTGGTATAATTATAGCTCCACCACCGCTAAGGTTTGAAAGTGGTATCATGCCATGAGTTTTATTGTGATGAGCTTCTACGTTATTGATCTATCTACCCTCAATATAGTACTACATTATGAGTTTTATGATATATATAAGTGGTGACTTAAACCTGTAAATTGAAAGCATGACTTGATTATGTTCACAAAGAAATGTTAAGTTATTTTCAACTTATAGTCTGCCCATTATTATGCTTCACCTTTCAGCTTATAATGTTTTAAAAATAGACACTCAATGGGCTTCCCAGCTCACGTATTCATTATGATTACTCTTCGTAGGTAGCAGACGAGTTTCCGGTGCTTATTCTTGACAAGACCTGCTTGCCACCACGCTGTTTTAGCTCCTTGTATATACACTTTATTTTGTATATGGTTTGTAGTTAGGTGGGAACATATTAGATGAGTTGTAATAAACTCGAAAGGTTTATGACTAGCTAAAGAACATAGTACTGGAAGTGAACGTATTTCGTTTATATGTGTATTTCAATGTCAAATCTTGCTTGGTGAAACGTATTTTGTTGCGTTAATTTTAGGTTAAGTCTTGGGTTAGTAAGGGAGAGCCAGTAAAAGGGTCGGTTTTCTATGTCTTTGCATCTCTCCCTAAGTTAAGCATGTAAGCTGGGACGGGGTGTGACAAAAAGGATGCTTTTATAGGCAATTGGGGTCGAGACAAATTCTCAACCTATCTTGCCACTATCTCCACTTATTTTGCATGAATGCATAATATAAGGTGTCAAACACCTTATTATATGAATCATATTCATATAATGTGGAGAAATTGGATTTGAATAAGTCCAACTTCATTTCTCCAAAGTTCTACCATATGTTGTGTCCCAATTCGTTCCATAATTAGACATAATTATGTTCAATATGAATCATATTTACATTAAACAATATATTATATCAATCATATCATATATAATTGGTATAATCTCTAAATTTTAATTTGAACATTTCAAATTCATTCCAAAACTTTATACCCTCTATTAAATTCTATGTTGAGCAAACGGAGGGAACTAATGGACCTACAGATCATGAAGTCCAACGATGCGAGATTGACTAATCAAACTCATTAATCCCGTCAATTAACATTCGTTAACTACGAGTCACTCCACTAAAGACTCGTATCTGCACTTTCCTCACTGTTGGACAAGTCGTGTCCATTGATTTAACAAATGCTCGTCAATCAACACTTCACAGGTTGTTCGTAGTCACAACTGGGTCAAAATATCGTTTTACCCCTATGACTAATTCTTGCACCTTAATGAACCACAAGTTTATGGTCTTACCTTGAACATTATCCCTCTCGGGCTAGCAAGAGGAGGGGCCCCGTTGTTTAACACTGGATACAACTCTTGAGGAACAACCTATCTAGTTACCCTTGAGCGAGCAGTGAATTCCTTCTTGCGATGTTGAGTCCCTAGCTCCCTACAAGGTTTCATCGTTTGAGAAGGTAAGCATATTTAGTCGGCAAATCGTGGCCACTCTCACCGTACTAATCAAGTGATAATCCACGATAGAAAGGAGTTTGCAACTCGCTAAAGATTCAGGTTGAATCACTATTGGTCATCGTTTGAATCATTAGCCCTAACCTATAAAAAGTGTTACTGGATTAGTCTAACAATTATTGGCCAAGTCTTGTACAATTGCTTTGCACAAGATGCCCCACTCGCATGTCAACTACATCAACGAGCTTTATTGCCTCGTTGTTATCAAATACAAAGTGGGTCTCATCCATAATGTTAAGAGGATATGGTTCCTGACCTAATCCATCTACTATAGACCATTTTGGTGACATTCTATATCTGACCTGGAGCTTAGTTTATTGGATTTCAGTTTGTCATTGCGAGAATACAAGTTTAAAGGCATAGATCCCAACACACAATTTGTAGTATTATAAACTTTTTGGCATTTTGGCAAACCTCATATCGACTTTGTTGCACGTTAGGCTTTGTGGTAAGACCTAGAAAACTTTTTTCGCGAGTTGGCCTTCATTGCAAACCAAGATAGCGTTTGTAGTGAGTTGGCGTGTGTGGTCGTGAGTCGAGTTCCAACTCTTGAGGTTAGGATGTGAGGTGAGTGGCTAGGGTCATAGAATTTTTAACGAGGATTTTGATTGTTAATGTGCTCATAAGGGTGAGGTTTGCGAGATATGTTGTGTTGTGGTGCTTTAGACTTGAGTGAGCTATTTCTTGGGTATTCCCAATAGTCACGCTTCTTTCTCTTTTTTTTTTTTTTTTTGCGAGATAGATCTTGGTATGTGATCCGGTGGACGATGGAGACCACATTGCGAGGCTATGAATACTTTCCTTCTTCGTTAGGCTTAGTTTTAGTATCGTGCGTCGTTGTTGGTTTCATGTTGGTTATTTGAACATGCTTTGTAGTATTTCATTTTGTTTATGTCTGACACATTTTAGGTTTATTTATTTGAACTTGTTATCCTGGTTTATTTCTAAAGGTTGATTGGTAATTTTTCATTTGTTGAAGCCCCAACCCATGTGAAATTTAAAATAGTTGGAGGGTAGGAGGAATGTTTAAATTTAGGCGTGATTTCGTCTCTTTAAACCGACTCTTGATTATTTTTAAAAGTCCTCGTAGCGCGTTGTTATCTTTCTTTGAAATTTCAGCCTTGAATGACGTGTCTTAAATAGCTCCCCTTGTTTCCCTGAAAATTCAAGGTCGTTACAATTTCTTTCAATTTTCATTAAATTCTTAAAATCTTCTTGACATGAACATTTCAATATAAATATCATAGACATTTTAAATTTGTTCAATATAATTATTATAGACATTTTAAATATAATACTTCAAAATGAACCGTTATAGTGTAATAAAGTCACAATATTAAAGCTTCATATGTTTTAATATATTCTAATAATTTTTCCCATACTTCATGCTAGGATTGAAATTTTCATATATATTTGCATTTAAATATTTTCTTAGTTTTTACATAGGACGATTAAAAATGGTCAACTATAGTGAAAATAAGCAATGAGTAAATAATTTCCATCAATTTCAAGGATTTTCATAAATCTTTCGAAAGTTTCTACCATCATTATCGTTAAATTTGGCATCAACATTTCTATCGACATTTGCATTTCAAACATTTACTAAAACAAACGATAATAAAGTTGTAGAAACAGTTCAATTTGTGTTATCTTAGAGTTAACAACGAATTTCCGATAGAAAACTATGGTATTTTAGTTATTATAATGTGGTTTAAGCTTTAAATTGTTGAGATATAAAATGAAGAACGTAAAACATCAACATAACCAGATACAAAGACAAGAATGTTCGCCTTCACAAGTTCCAGATATCACGTTTTCAAGTTGTGATGCACATAATGCGGCGCATTCTTCATTTACGCATGGTCTGGCATTGAATGACGGTAATATCTTAGTGCACTTGAATTGTTTCTCTTGTGCATTGCATGTTATCATTTCCTCTCCTACGTAGCCCACAAAAAAAAACAAATATTTTATTTATGCATAACCCATATTCATATGTCTACTAATAACAAATGTAAAAAGGAAGAATAATCACATGTTAATTTGTGAGAATGTATCGATCCTATGAGGTTTGTACTTTCTAACGTTAAAGTATTCTAAATACTCCAACAAAATATACATTAACATGTATACATTTGGAGATGCAATTGTTAAGGCATGTTTACCTTATTGAAGCAGTTGTACATTAATCGTCACATCTATCTTTATATATGTGATGTGATATTTGAAAAAAATAGAAATGAAGATTGATATTAAAATTTTAAAAATATGAAAAAAAAAATATAAAACGATCCAAACATTTAGAAAAAAATACATATTTAATACTTTAAAACGTTTTCGCACATAAAACAATAACCAATCAAAAATCTTCGGAATTGCAATAATCACCAAGATAATTACCATTGAAAATAAGGAAAACAAGGACAATGGCTAAAATGAAGTTTGATTTCATTGTTTTTATGCAAATTGTTGTTGCTTATATGTGAGAATTGTTTCTTTTCATCTTTATATATAAAGGTAGGGAGAAGGATAAGTTTGCTTTCCCATTTATTATTCACTTTTATTCAATATCCTTCTTTTATGGAAGTCTCTTAATGTAAAAAATTCCATTATCATTGGTGGCTATAATAACTTTCTTTGAGGTAATTACGTTTTCCATGTGCATGGATATTTTTCCATTTTTAGATTAAAAAAATAATAAATTTACTACACATACATACACAAAAAAAGGAACCCCAAATAAATTTCATAAAAAACTTCTTAATTTTATTTGTATGCATAATTTATTATTATGATATAAGTATATTGGTTAAGAAATTTAATTATTTCACATGTATAAAAAATTAAATGTTATTTGCAATTGACTCAAAAAAAGTAGATTAAATGTTAAGACATTTGTCTTATTGATGTTATCCCATTTGTGGCTCAGGGAGATTTAATGTTAAAACATTCATTGTCTGGAAGTTATTCTTTGATAGATGTGATTTTATGCTTCTAAAGGGTTATGGGAATAATAAATTTATCCGATCGAACCTCAAATTATCATGTAATAATAATGCTCACCGTCATCCACATGAATTATAATTCTTAGGTTAATTAAGTGTAATAGCAAGTTAAAATTAATTTTTTTTTTTTTAGAAAAAAAACTTTGAAGTTAGATCAAATAAATAAAATAAATCCTAAACTACTATTTACAAAGGTGGCCTCCAAAATTTTAAAAATATAATATTTACTCAATAAAAGCATGAGCCTTTAAATAAAGAATTAAGTTTAGGCAATCAGTCTTCAAGCAAAAAATTACTATGTTATCAACATCCACTATGAGAACTCATGTATAACTAGAATTAACTTCTCTGTCCATTTTAATTACTAGACACCACATTTCATTATTATCATAGGAACCTATAATTAGTCTACCCACTCACGCACGATAAATTAACTGTAGTCACATGCATTTATAGTTTTGATGTAAATTTACTCTATCGACCTAAACATGGTTTGCCATATATGAAATGTAATAAAAGTTTAAACAATAAAATTCTAATGCATACAAAATTTAAAAGCAAACAATCAACTACAACATGAACAAAGTTCTAAAACATATCATCATTCATGTCTAAATATAATGATTAATATTCAATAAGAACATACATAACTCCTAAACCTAATCGAAAAGCTAGGAACCGAGTATTATACTGTAAACCCAACCTCTTTGGAACTTCCTTATTAACAAACAACAAAAAGAAAGAAGAAATGAATGTTTAAAACTTGGTTTTCCTTGTTTTAAAAAGAAAAGTAATGAAGTGAAAGGAAAAAGGAAAACAAGGAAGGAAAAACATAAAATTATTGGAAGACATCGTGAATAGAAAATGATTGGAAGATGTTGTAAATAGCAAGTTAAATTTGTTTTGCAGCAAGAAATCCGAATCTGGAACAATGATGAAAGTCCTGCTTTTGAGGAAAGTAGTTTTCGAGGTATTTCTGAATAAATCCGTTTGGAATTTCAATTTCATGTCTTCATATGATTTTTAGAGGGTTCAAAAAGGAAGAGTTTGGTATACATTACATTATTTATGGATAAGTAATGAAGAAGTTATGGCTGTCTGAATACAGGGCAGAAAATTCTAAAAATGCTGGAAATTTGAAAGTGTGTTTACTTGTAGATTTAAGGTCAAAAATCATGAGCTCGAGGTTCTAATGGTTAATTTGGTTTGTTTGACAGGCCAAGAGCAAATAGGTCAAGTTTACAAACCAAGGTTCCAATTCTCATACTGTGAGTGACTCCATCTTAGAACTATCCTTGACCTATGTTTTTCTTCATGAACATAAGTGTTGATAATTACATCCTGTTTGAACTAGTTATGAATGACTTCATAGAGTTTTCTAAGATAAAGTTCATGATGGAACCTAAGCATGCTTTGAATTAGTTGTAACTATAAATCCAAGTATGGAAACTAAATTATGAAAGTATGCTTTCCTTTAGAGAATGTTTTATGTAAATCCACTTGGGAACATGTTTAGATGATAATATGAAAATGTCAAGAAATTGTTGTATGTGTTATAAAGACATGATTTCCATAGTACACAAATTATGCCCTTGTTTGGGGTTAACCCCTAATACTGAAGGACATTCGAGAAGGTACTTAGGGGGGGAATGAATCATGATATCCCGATACTGAAGGACAATGAGAAGGTATTCGGGTAGTAAATGGGTTTACCTTAATACTGAAAGACAATGAGAAGGTATTCGGGTAGTAAATGGTTTTACCTTAATACTGAAGGACATAGAGAAGGTATTAGGAAAAACCAAACGACCAAAGGTATTCCACGTGCACGTGAGAGAGAGAGAGAGAGGTATGAACCTTATTGGTATAAATGTAACTCTACCACCTCTATAGTTTGATGTGGTATCATGTCATGTGTTTTATTGTTATGAGCTTCTATATTATTTATCTATCTATCCTCGATACGATTGTACATATCGAGTTGTGAGCTATGAAAAAGTGGTGACTTAACTTGTAAATTGGAAGCATGGTTTGTTTATGTTTACAAACAGATGTTAAGCTATTTTCTACTTATAATCTGCCATTGATATGATTCACCTTTGTGCTTATAATGTTTTAAAGATAGACACTCACTGAGCTTTTTAGCTCATTCTTTCAATGTTTTCAAACCTTTTCAGGTAGAGATCGAGCTCCTAGTACTGACATCCTACCATAGTCTGCTTTGGAAGTTTCATGAGTTGTTAGTTTGTGCGTGGTGGTGTTGTATAGCAAGTCGTTATGTAGTTATAGAAGTTTTGTACATCAGCGATTGTATAAACAATGAGTTGTCTTGTGTTGTTTTGATGCACTTGACTTTTAGTTTCCAAGAGAGACTTATGAAGGGTTTCTCCTTGTGTATGTTTAATAGTTGTCTAGTTTCTGCTGTGTTATGTTAAAATGTTCCATATGCGAACATAGTATGTTTATCAGGAGAACAGGGTCAGCAGGTATTGTTAAGAGGTAAACAATGTCTGTTGGTTTCACGCCGCCTTTCGGGCTAAGCAGCAGGTAGTTCGGGAGGGGGTGTGACATATACTAAGGTCGTAGGCCAACACTCATTCTCGCCGTAAAGTCCACGATCTTGAGCTTTGAGTTTCGTATTTCGCTCACAGAGACTCTATTCCAAGCACTTATGCATTGTGGAAATCGAGATTAAAATTTTCGTCTTTCAAAAAACAAGTCCATTTTAGTAAATGCAAGAACTTCCTTTCTATAGAGTTAAGAAAGCAATGCAATGGTAAGGGTAGTGTTCCAACGTTGTACTTCATTTTCGTTAAGAAGAAAAAAAATACATTTCGTAGCATTTCAATTCTATGCTTGCGGTTATTAAAGCTTTAATGGTAGTAGCGTTAGGACTTTTATTCAACCTTGTCCAAGGCCTTATCAAACAAAAATTTATAAGACTTGGCAACATACATACTTTTCATAGAATTTTGCAATGATTAGTGGATGGAGTACTCTATAAGAATCGAAGTTCCTAGTATTAATTAAGTGATTGGATTTTTGAAAGCTAATAAAAATTAAATTATACTGAAAAGTGGAGTTTAATTTTACCAAAACATTTAGTATGACATTGGTTATGAAAATATAAAAAATGCAAGAATCCTAAGTCGAGAATTAGGAAGGTATTATGTTGACTCTCTGAACCACAATTGAATAGATAAAAAATATAAATTAACTCTTTGGTCTACTTTGACAACTAAACAAAACACTAAAAGGTTATCTAAGGCTCGAAAACATAACTTAATCATTCATGCAATAGGTTAATCATAGAAAAATATTTAGTGTATTCTGGTTGCACTTATATTTTCTATCTGAAATAAAAAAAAAAAAGATTTTGAGAATACCTAGACAATGCATAAAAGAACTAGTTTCCAACGTGATTCCCCATAGAGCCTCGAGTCTCCTCCTTAGTTCTCTAAATTGATCCTCAAAACATTTAATCAATGCTCTAATCGAAATGAAGGGTTGGGACTGAAGGAATCTAGATATCCCTAATGTACAACATAAGCGAATTTGGATCGCTAACTCGATTTTGGTTTGGCAAATACAAAAACAATTACATTGTGAAATTAACAATCGATAAGCAATTAGGCATGGAGAGAATGAAGTAAACATGTTGAAAGCAATTCTAAACTAAAGGAAATGAAATTTTCCTTTTAGCTTTCCCAGTACGCACATTGCTCCTTTGTGAAACACACTGATTTGTACTCCTATTGCAATTAAAAGAACACCCCAGTAGTATTCACTACATATCCTCTATGTTCTTTAGAACGCAGCTTTGGCGAGAAGCTTTGATTTTTAGGAAAGAGGTGAAATTTTCACAGAGAACTTTTTAGTGTGAATTGTTTTTCTCCAATGACATCCCACCAATCGATCAGTTCAGTTCTCCCACACAATACACATATCGATAGGGAGGAAAGAATAGCAAAAAGTGGGAAACGTGTCAATTACATGCTCCTCTATAATTTATTTTAAAATATTTAATGAATCAAATTAATTAATAATATAATTAAATTAATTAATTATATTAATACATATAACATATTCATTTAATTAAATCACATTGAATTAAATAAGTTAATTAATTATATTTAATTTAGGTTATCAAGGATTAAATCATATTTAATCACGCTCCCTTTAACCTATAGTTTTATTATTCATTTACGCACATTAAATTTTAATGTATAGTTTTTAATGTTAGTCTCATTCAAATTAAAAAGCAATATTTGAACTCTTTCGAATATTGACTTATCTCAAGTAATTTCCTTTGAATCATATGCAAATTAAATTTATATTATAAATTTTCAATATGCAAAAAATCTGTATATTATAATGTATCTCCATACGTCATGCTTATTTCCTAAGCGAATTTGAACATTTAAAATTCAAATAATTATTTAATAGTCTAAGATCCCTTTACGAGCTACGAATTGGACCTAATGGACCTATAGTTCATAAGCTCCAACGATACAAGATTATTAGGTTATTCTCATTAACCCCCTAATTGTAACGCCCCTACTTTTAAACGACTAACTCCTAGGGACATTACTACACATGCATGCATTTATAGGCCGAGAAATAAAAGAACTTAAAAGGAATTTCCATTTAACGTAAATAGTTCCAGGGATCCCCAAAAAAAAACAAAACATTCAAATCATTTAAAAATATCGCATCAGCTTGGCCTATTAAAAACTGTAAATAAATTTAACTTCGATTAAAACATAGAGACAACAATAGTTCAAAATAAGAATATGCGGAAATCATGCTGGTTCCCATGGTCCTAATAACGCTCCCCCACACACGCCCCGCACGCCCTTCCCTTTACACAAAAACATTTTTAAAAGAAAGGGTGAGTATTGCAAAACAATACCAGTAAAGTAACCTCGCTATCGAGGTTTGGGATATGCATACACATACAATCATGATCTCTAAACTCATTCATAACATACATAGATGGGATCTAGAACTTTCTAGAGTTGCCAGTGTCCTTAATCCATGGCTGCATATTTAATTGTCAGGCCTTTAATCCATGACTGCTTATTCATTTGCGTGTCTTTAATCCATGGTCTCATTCAATTGTCGTCTTTAATCCATGATCATTTATTTAATTGCCGTCTTTAATCCATGGTCGTTCATTTAATTGCCGTGTCTTTAATCCATGGTCAGATATTTAATTGCCGTGTCTTTAATCCATGGTTTGTTCATATAATTGCCGTCTTTAATCCATGGTTTGTATATTTAATTGTCGTGTCTTTAATCCATGGTCGTTTCATTTAATTGTGAGGCCGATGGTCATCCTGAGTCATTTCATTTCGGGTCCTCACGGACCCTGTTTTTGACCCATAGGTCTCTATTGCATGTTTGACCATGCACATAGCGATCTCGGGATAACCAATGTCCACACTATTCGTTAATTCATTTCGTGGCATACAAAACATGCATAAGGTCCCATCACCACATAATCATGGTGTACATATCACAAACATCATCATCAACATATCATTCATACTTTCTCATGGACGAGGTGAAAAATCATACTTTTGTAATAAACATGAAACATTCTCATACAAACTATCATCCTATTCTCACATGAAATAATGGGATCCTTATACATAACATACGAGAATACTTTCACATAAAATAATGATTCATTTTCACATAATACATCGAAGTATTTGCACATAAAATATCACGTATTCTCAAAATAATATCTGTGGATTTTCATGTGAAAAATATGAACTATTTCGCAAAAAATCATGAAAATCATTTTCATTTACTCCCATTAAAAGTTCGGCACAAGGTCCCTTACCTCGAGCTTCGATTTTTCTTCAAAACCTAATCGAACTCCCTGCCTATCCTCCCTTTAGTGAAACCTGATTCACACCATAATTTCCGAATTTAAACTCCGAGTATTCACTAAACCCTAATCATGCGATACCCTAAATACTGCATTAAAATGTCGTGTCCCGCTTACCTTGGTTCCCACGCGAGAACTCAATATTCCTTAGTTTGCTTGGCAATCGACCTCCAATTCCGTTCCAAGTTCGGTTCCTACAAAGACGTGTTCCAACCTGTAACTTAAATTCTCAATCGAACGCTTAATCAAATCGATGGGCCGCAATAATTCTAATTAGGTAAGTAACTCGAATTAAACGCTCACCGAAGGAATCTCCGCTGCTGTGAACGTGCTGGCCGGCGCTGTGGAGCTTCGACGGCGGTGAAGGAGGAGGGTTTCGCGAGCGGCTGCTACCGTGGGCTCTCGGTGCTGCCGGAATTCAACGGGGAGAGGTGCTGCTCGATAGATCCTCACGTCGGCGGCTGGAGTTACTTTGCTGATCAACCGGACCCTCGTCGACGGCTGAACTCCGTGAAACTCGGCGCTGCAGGCGTAGGCGTCGGAGTGGCTGTTCGCGAGGTCGAGTTCCCGGCTTGCAGACGGTGGCTGAATCGCGACCGTGAGGGGACTGATATTTTATTAATTCTTCAGGCGGCGGCGGCGGCGGCTCAAGGATGGAGGCTCACGGTTTCCGGCTGGCGTGCACGAGCTGCTGACTTCGCCGGCGTGAGCGTACCGCGAGGAGGACCGGCTGGACGGAAGGACTGCACAATCGAGCGGCGATGCGGCCGGAAATCCTGACGGCTGCGTGCGATCTTCGTGCGGCTGGCTGGACGTGCAATCTTCTTCGTGTAGGCCGGCGGAAAAGCAACGTGAAGGTATGCTGCCCTAGGTTGAACACGAGAAGGAGAAGAAGGAGGTGGTATGATATTATGGTTAGGGTTTGCCGAATGAGATGGGGGTGAGAGATAGAGTTAGGGTTTGGGGAAAAGTTAAGATGAAGATGTTGGGGAATTAGGGTTTCACTTAAGGAGACTTATATACCACAATTTAGGTTAAACTTACATTGCTAAAGTAGCCCTCCTTTAAATGTTAATCACCAAAATGCCCTTGAAATTGCCCTTTTTCCTTTAAATTCATAGTTAATCTCATCCTAAGGAATAATTCACCTAAGTTAACAAAATTACGATCTCCTCTCGCTTGAGTTTGATTAAGACACCATTCCAACTAAATACAGCGGTCGATAAAATGTTGAACAAAATAACTAATAGTACCTGAGATGGCGGTCGTCACAATCTTCCCTCCTTAAGAACTTTCGTCCTCGAAAGTTCCTATTCTTGGAATAGTTCAGGATATTTAGCGCGTACTTCCTCTTCTCGCTCCCAGGTAGCTTCTTCCGTGCGGTGGTTCTGCCACAACACTTTAACCAAGCTGATCTCACGGTTCTGGAGGGTCTTTCGATCTCTTGCAATAATTAACTACGTTCACCATAACTCGGATCTTCATTAATCGCAATGGTTCAAGTCTATGACATGAGTCGGTCCGGAACATACTTCCTCAGCATGGAGACATGGAATACGTTATGAACCGCTGAAAGAGAAGGCGGTAGTGCTAATCTGTAGGCCACTGCACCAATCCTCTCTAAAATCTCAAATGGTCCGATGAATCGCGGACTCAACTTCCCTTTACGGCCAAACCTTAGAATTCCCTTCATTGGAGCCACCTTAAGAAACACGTGGTCTCCAACCTCGAATTCTAGGTCCTTCGTCTCGTGTCGGCATAATTCTTTTTGTCTGACTTGGGCGATCTGCATTCGTGCTCTGATCTTTTGCATTGCCTCATTAGTGACCTGTACTAATTCTGGACCCAACAACTGGCGTTCACCAACTTCCTCCTAGAAAACGGGAGTTCTGCAACGTCTTCCATAGAGAGCTTCAAATGGAGCCATTCCGATGGTCGACTGGTAACTGTTATTGTAAGCAAACTCCATTAGATGCAAATGAGTGTCCCAACTACCTGGGTAATCCATAGTGCAAGCTCGCAACATATCTTCCAATATCTGGTTTAAGCGTTACATGCGCCCATCCGCTCTGTGGATGAAAAGTCATCTTCAAGTTCAATCGAACCCAACGCTCTCTGTAAACTTCTCCAGAAGTTGGAGGTGAAACGTGGATCCCTGTCTGATATAATCTTGACTGGAATTCCATGCAAACGGACTATCTCTTCCAGGTAAAGCTGTGCCCACTTATCTGTAGAATAGGTGGGTTTCCCTGGTATGAAATGTGCTGACTTTGTTAACCTGTCCACTATGACCCAAATCACTGTGTAACCTCGTAACGTTCTAGGAAGTCCAACTATGAAATCCATAGAGATCTCCTCCCATTTCCACTGAGGCACATGTAATGGTTGCAGCAATCCTGCGGGCCTCTGTCTAGGTGCCTTCACCTGCTGACAAGTCAAACACTTGCTGACAAACTCTGCCACGTCGCGCTTCATGTTGCACCACCAAAACGACTGTTTCAGATCTCGGTACATCTTGGTACTGCCAGGATGCATAGAAAATGGTGAGTTATGGGCTTCGTTCAAGATCTCAGTTCTCAGCTTGTCATCGTCTGGCACACACAATCGTCCCTGAAATAGCAATCCTCCATCTGTGGATAGGGAAAACTCACAACTCACTCGTAGTTCTGCGCAGTAAGTTTTTCCACTAACCGAGGGTCCACTGCTTTGAGCCTCTATAATACGTTGCCTCAAGGTCGGTTGCCTTTGTTAATCGGGCTAAGCGAGCCGTGGTCTTTCCTACTAGCACCGCAATTTCATTTCGAGCAAACTCTGCTGTAACTCTGTGCACATATCTGTCACTCACTGCGCAGTATGCATGCAAGCTTCTCACTTCTTTGAGGGCATCGCCACTACATTAGCCTTACCGGGATGATCTGTATGTCAATATCATAATCTTTCACCAATTCCAACCATCTGCGTTGCCTCATGTTCAATTCCTTCTGGGTGAACAGATACTTCAGACTTTTATGATCTGTGAAAATCTGAATTTTCTCGCCATACAGGTAGTGTCTCCAGATCTTTAATGCAAATACCACTGCTGCTAGTTCCAGATCATGAGTTGGATAGTTCCTCTCGTGCGTCTTCAATTGTCGGGATGCATAAGCTATTACTTTACCGTCTTTGCATCGATACATTGACCCAACCCTTTCTTGGAAGCATCACTGTAAACCACAAAGCTCCCTGTTCCCTCGGGAACTGTAAGAATCGGGGCCGACACTAATCTGTGCTTGAGTTCCTGGAAACTCGCTTCACAAGCATCATCCCAAACAAAAGAGTTTCCTTTACGCGTCAGCTGAGTCATAGGCATGGCTATCTTGGCAAAATCTCGCACGGCGCGCCTATAGTATCCTGCAAGACCCGAGAAAACTACGTACCTCTGTAGCGGTGGTGGTCTGACGAGGCCAGCGCTGTGTGGCGGCCTCCACTTTCATTTGGATCAGCAGAGACTCGGCTTCGGACACCACATGCCCTAGAAAGATACATGCGAGGCCAAAATTCACACTTGGAGAATTTTGCATACAACTTATTCTCTCTCAGTGTGAGTAAGACTTTCCTCAGGTGCATTTCATGCTCTTCATCACACCTGGAGTATATCAATATATCATCGATGAACACAATCACGAACGTATCAAGAAACTCCTTGAACAAACGGTTCATCAAGTCCATGAAGGCGGCAGGAGCGTTGGTCAAACCAAACGGCATCACTGTAAACTCGTAATGCCCATAACGTGATCTGAATGCTGTTTTAGGGATATCCCCTTCACTGATCCTCAACTGATGGTAGCCTGATCTCAGATCGATCTTAGAGAACACTGTCGCTCCTTGCAACTGATCGAACAAATCATCTATCCTGGGGAGAGGATATTTATTCTTGATGGTAACTTTATTCAACTCCTCCGTAATCTATACACAGCGCGCATGGATCCGTCTTTCTTTTCACGAACAATACCGGTGTGCTCCCGGGGTAAAACGCGGCAGGCGTATAAACCCTTTGTCTAGCAAGTCTTGTAATCGCACTTTTAGTTCTTTCAACTCTGCCGGCGCCATTCTCAGACGGGGCCTTGGATATCGGGGGTCGTCCGCAATTCCAATCTGATGTTAAAATCTACCTCCTGATCGGAGGTATTCCGGGGAGGTCCTCGGGAAAACGTCACGAAACTCATTCACTCGCACTTGATGTCACTTTGAGATTTCGTGCACTGCATCTAGTATGCAAGCTAAGACGCCCCAAGCTCCCCGATGCAATAACTTTCGGCCTTAAGGCGTGAATTACCTTAGGCCTACTTCACCCCGCTATCGTGCCTCTGAACTCAGTAGCTTGGGTTGGTTAGGAGGAGTGAACACTACCTCCTTCCCGAAAAATCAATCAATACAAGCATGGTTCTGCGCTAACCACCCATGCCCAATATTACATCAAAATCAAACATATCTAAGACCACTAGGTTCACTTTGCTAACTCATGGTCTGCATGATGGTCACACTACCATCCTTGACTTTCATATTGGCTAACAAATTTATTCCCGCAGAGTGGAGACAGACAGGGCATCTGTGAATCGTTTCTAGTTCTAACTTCGGCTTGACTTACAAAGGATGCGAAAATAAAAGAGTGCGTAGAACGAGAATCAAATAGTACAAAGGCGAGGTGCCCAAGTAATGGAAGTGTACCAGAACCACCGAGTCCGAGCCATAGATGTCTCTCTACCGGTGCTTGCATAGGCTCTCCCACGATGTATGGCGGCTTCAGCGAGCCCACTATTCATAATCATGGGTCAAGGCTAGTCTTTGGCTTGACTCGGCGATTATTAGCTCTGTGCCCTTCCTTTCCACACTTAAAACACGCTCCGGACCGGGCCATACATTTACCCCAGTGCTGCTTACCACATTCTTTGCACTGTGGCCTATCTCCGCTGCTATTTCCCGATCTGTTGACTTGTGGTTTCTGGCCGGAACTTGTACGAAAATGCCCTGGTCTATGCGATGTACGCTGGGGCGCCAGTGAGTGGAATTGGGCTGGTCCCACTTCCTCTTATGATTCGCTATGGGTCGCCCAGGTTAACTACCACTGCATGTGCGATCCCGAGCTGCACCCAAAGCGATTCGCCACTCTCACTGCGGAGGCGTAATCAGGAGGTGCTAATGCTTGAATAAAGCCTCGAACATTCTCATCTAGCCCCATAATGAAATGCTCAGTCTTCTTTGCTTCCGTATCCACCACTACCGGGGCAAAAGCGGAGACGAGACAGGTAAATTCCCTCTCATATATCTCCACTTTGCCTCTCTGCTCGGGCACACCAGTAAGAATTCTCACTGCTTCTGTAACGAGCTGCGCGGGATAGAATTTCCGCTTGAGAATGCTTCTTTGAATAGATTCCAAGTAATCGTTTCTCCGCAAACAATGGTTCCTTGGGCGGACTCCACCACAAGTACGCGTCATCCTCGGCATGAAGGTCGCACAAGATACCCTCTGGTCCTCAGGGCAATTCATCGGTCGAAGATGGTCTCAATGGAGGACAACCACAACTCCGGCTACGATGGGGGTCACTGGAAGACCCATTGAAAGATCTCGGATCATACTTCACGAAGTCCTTCGTAACGAGACTCGAGTTGCATCGTTTCGCCCCTGATTTGCTTGGGCCAGCTGGGTGGCTACTGTAGCTCGCACTAGGCTCTGCATGGCCTCCACCATCATAGTCATAACATTGGCGTTCCCACAGTGCGCCACGGGGGCAATGCGGTACATTCTCCGACGGTCGGTGGGTCCCGGGGAGGTCTCGAGCGGGTGGAGTAATCTCTTCCCGATCCGGGGTAATTCCAGGTTGGGCGTCAACGTTTACCCTTGCCCTCCGGCCCCTACCACGTCCCCTACCTCTCCTCGGCCTCTAGGTGGCATTATGTCAATACTACAATATAGAGAGTTTCTAACTTCGGTTCCTTTACTTTCAAATCATAAAATAGGATCACCCCTTGGGGCTTTTAAGGTTATGTATATGCATAAAACTGTATCATATCATAATCATTTACTTTTTTACTAAAATATCAGAACGTACCTGGCGGTGACTGGAAGCGTTGTTAAACCATGGGAACTACTCTGTGCTTACTCTGTAAGCAAGTCTACAGAACCCTTAAACCTAGGGCTCTGATACCAACCGTATAACGCCCTACTTTTAAAACGACTAACTCCTAGGGACATTACTACACATGCATGCATTTATAGGCCGAGAAATAAAAAGAACTTAAAAGGAATTTCCATTTAACGTAAATAGTTCCGGATCCCCAAAAAAACAAAACATTCAAATCATTTAAAAATATCGCATCGACTTGCCTATTAAAAATCAGAATAAATTTAACTTCGATTAAAACATAGAGACAACAATAGTTCAAAATAAGAATATGCGGAAATCATGCTGGTTCCCATGGTCCTAATAACGCTCCCCCGTCACACGCCCTGCACGTCCTTCCCTTTACTCAAAAACATTTTTAAAAGAAAGGGTGAGTATTGCAAAACAATACCCAGATAAGTAACCTCGCTCACCGAGGTTTGGGATATGCATACACATACAATCATGATCTCTAAACTCATTCATAACATACATAGATGGGATCTAGAACTTTCTAGAGTTGCCAGGTCTTTAATCCATGGCTGCATATTTAATTGTCAGGCCTTTAATCCATGATCGCTTATTCGATTGCGTGTCTTTAATCCATGGCTGGCTCATCCAATTGTCAGTCTTTAATCCATGACTGTTTTATTTAATTGCCGGGTCTTTTATCCATGGTTGTTCATTTAATTGCCGTCTTTAATCCATGGGCTGTATATTTAATTGCCAGGTCTTTAATCCATGGCTGTTCATATAATTGCCAGGTCTTTAATCCATGGCTGTATATTTAATTGCCAGGTCTTTAATCCATGGCTGTTCATTTAATTATGAGGCCGACTGGTCATCCTGAGTCATTTCATTTCGGGTCCCTCACAGACCCCTGTACTTTGACCCATAGGTCTCTATTGCATGTTTGACCATGCACATAGCGATCTCAGGATAACCAATGTCCACACTATTCGTTAATTCATTTTGTGGCATACAAAACATGCATAAGGTCCCATCAGTCACATAATCATGGTGTACATATCACAAACATCATCATCAACATATCATTCATACTTTCTTATGGACAGGGTGAAAAATCATACTTTTGTAATAAACATGAAACATTCTCATACAAACTACTGTCCTATTCTCACATGAAATAATGGGATCCTTATACATAACATACGAGAATACTTTCACATAAAATAATGATTCATTTTCACATAATACATCGAAGTATTTGCACATAAAATATCACGTATTCTCAAAATAATATCTGTGGATTTTCATGTGAAAAATATGAACTATTTCGCAAAAAATCATGAAAATCATTTTCATTTACTCCCATTAAAAGTTCGGCACAAGGTCCCTTACCTCGAGCTTCGATTTTTCTTCAAAACCTAATCGAACTCCCTGCCTATCCTCCCTTTAGTGAAACCTGATTCACACCATAATTTCCGAATTTAAACTCCGAGTATTCACTAAACCCTAATCATGCGATACCCTAAATACTGCATTAAAATGTCGTGTCCCGCTTACCTTGGTTCCCACGCGAGAACTCAATATTCCTTAGTTTGCTTGGCAATCGACCTCCAATTCCATTCCAAGTTCGGTTCCTACAAAGACGTGTTCGAACCTGTAACTTAAATTCTCAATCGAACGCTTAATCAAATCGATGGGCCGCAATAATTCTAATTAGGTAAGTAACTCGAATTAAACGCTCACCGAAGGAATCTCCATTCTTTGTGAACGTCTTTGGCCGTGTTGTGGAGCTTCGACGGCGGTGAAGGAGGAGGGTTTCGCGGCGGGCGCGCTACCGTGGGCTCTCGGTCTTTGCGAATTCAACGGGGAGAGGTCTTTGCTCGATAGATCCTCACGTCGGCGGTGGAGTTACTTTGTTGATCAACCGGACCCTCGTCGGCGGTGAACTCGTGGAAACGCGCGCCGCAGCGTAAGCGTCGAGTGGTGTTCATGAGTCGAGTTCCCGCTTGCGACGGTGGTGAATCACGGCCGTGAGGGGACCGATATTTTATTAATTCTTCAGCGCGGCGCGGCGCTCAGGATGGAGGCTCACGGTTTCGGTGGCGTGCGCAGCTGCGACTTCGCGCGGCGTGGCGTCTTCGCGAGGAGGACCGGCCGGATGGAAGGGATCGCATGTCGGCGCGCGTCGATGCACCGAAATCTGGCGGCTGCGTCACGATCTTCGTGCGGTGGTGGGCGACGTGCAATCTTCTTACGTGTAGGCCGGCGGAAAAGCAACGTGAAGGTATGCTGCCCTAGGTTGAACACGAGAAGGAGAAGAAGGAGGTGGTATGATATTATGGTTAGGGTTTGCCGAATGAGATGGAGGTGAGAGATAGAGTTAGGGTTTGGGGAAAAGTTAAGATGAAGATGTTGGGGAATTAGGGTTTCACTTAAGGAGACTTATATACCACAATTTAGGTTAAACTTACATTGCTAAAGTAGCCCTCCTTTAAATGTTAATCACCAAAATGCCCTTGAAATTGCCCTTTTTCCTTTAAATTCATAGTTAATCTCATCCTAAGGAATAATTCACCTAAGTTAACAAAATTACGATCTCCCTCTCGCCGAGTTTGATTAAGACACCATTCCAACTAAATACAGCGGTCGATAAAATGTTGAACAAAATAACTAATAGTACCTGAGATGGCGGTCGTCACACTAATACACACTCGTTAACTGCGGGATCCCTCCACTAATGTCCAATAGTTGCACTCTTCTCACTGCAGATATATTTCAATGTCCATGTATATTGACCAATTACAACAAGTTCTTCACGAATTTTCATAACACCAGTTAGGTAAAATTATTGTTTTACACACAGAATACATCTTTGACCTTAAGTAGCAAAGGTTTCTTTTAACGAACAACCTGTTTATGGTCTTACCAATAAAAAGAACTCTCTATCGGGCAAATGAGAGGGTCAGACCCTTTATTCAAGTTCTCGATACACAACTTAAAGGAACACTCATCTACTTAACCTTAAGTCCGGAACGAGTAAATTCAATTTTTCTAGAGTAAGTCCCTAGATGCCTGTTCGGTCTTGTCCTAAAGTAGGTAGGCATATTGAGTCGGCGTTTCCAGTCAGTCTCACCCATACTAGTCAAAGGACAATCCCTGGCAAACAACAGTTTGTAATCTGCTATTTATTGAGATCAAGTTGCCTAGGTCAACCTATCGAATTAAGAACCTAACTAGTCAACGGACTGACATGTCGTCCACACGAACACGTTGGATCAATGTGTTTATACCATATACAAAGTGGGACATATCCATAGTATAACTAGGATGAGATACCTACCTTATTAGTTTACTATAGACCCTTTAGATTGTTTCTCGAATTGTGATCCTTCGATGTCTTCTACATCAAGTTCAAGAGACATACAAAAACCTAGGTTGTTTGTTTATTGGATTTAGGGTCAATATAAGGCATGTTGGGGTTTGTGCCCTAAAACTCGTAGTTTGTAATTATGTTCTAATTAATGTAATAAATTATTATTTCAATAAAGAGTTATTGTTCATTATTTGCGATATTGCCTTTGTTTTAACCCCAAATCCAATAAACTAAACATACAAGGCTATAAAATGTATCTTTAACTGAATGTAGTATACATATAAAGGATCTCGGTTCGAGATACACCCTAAAGGATCTATAGTTAGGGGATAAGGTTTGGGTGCCTTACCCTGGTAAAACTATGGATGTGACCCACTTTGTATATGATACAAACACTGTGATCCTAATTATTCATGTAGATGACATGTGAGTGGGAATATCCTATGTAATGAGATTACAAAAGTCTGGCCCACAAAATAGTAACCTCTAGATGTAACTCTGTCGACTTGTTAGGTTTTTATTCACTAGGATGACATAGGCAACTTGATCTTAATCTTGAGAGGGTTACGAACTCCTGTTTGCAAGGGATTGTCCTTTGACTAGTGTGGGTGAGAGTGGCCAGATTCGCTGACTCAATATGCCTACCTTCATGGGGACAAGACCAATGTGGCGGTGGGAACTTAACTTAGCAAGACGAAATTCACTCCTTCCCGCCTACTAGGGTAAGTAGAGGAATGTTCCCTTAAGTGGTGTCTTCGGGACTTGAACAAAGAGCTCGACCCTCTCATTGTCCCGAGAGGGACTCTGTTTGTTGGTAGGACCACAAACAAATTGTTCATTAGAGGAGCATTGGTACTTAAGGTACAAGATGTAACCCAGGGGTAAGACGATAATTTGACCCAGTTGGTGTTACGAACATTCGTGAAGGATTGACTTGCTGTTATTGGTCAATATCCATGGACACGCGAAAATATATCTCAGTAGTGAGAAGAGTGCAAATTTGCAGCAGGACTTTAGTGCGATGTTCCGTAGTTAACGAATGTTGTTTAGGAGGTTAATGAGACTAACAGAGTAATCTCGTATCGTTGGAGCTTACGATCTATAGGTCATTAGGTCCACCTTCTAGCTCATAAAGGGTTCCTAGATCATTTGAATTTCAAATGTTCAAAATCATTAGGGAATAAATTTAATGTATATAGATACGATATAATATATAGTTTTGGAACTATATATTATAAATTGAACGTGAATATGATTCATATTAAATTATATGAGAGAAGTAAATATTTTAAAGAGTACAAATATTAAATTTAAATGTGAATGTGATTCATATTTGAAAACTATAGGTTTAAATTAAATGTGCATGAGATGTACATTAAAATTATAGGTTAGAGGAGAAAAGAATAAATATGATTTGATCTTAATTATTAATTAAATATATTATATTTAATAAATTAATTAAATATGATTTAGTAATTTCCTAATTAATCAATTAATTAATTAATTGATTGTTGGGAACGTGTTGTTAGGAGACACGTTCCCCTCTTCCCACTTCCTCCCAATCGATAGGGAGTGGGAAGTTCTCCTCTCCCATTCATTCTCTCGTTTTGACAAAGGTTAGGGGATCGATTAATTGTGTGGAAAATTTTTGAAATTTCTCTCAAGTAGAATTCTCTCTTCTCTCACACTTTCATTTCCAAAAATTCTTCGAATTGTTGGATTCCTTCCCACAAAGGAATTGGTCTAAGCACTCGAGAGGATAGAAGGTTATCTCTAATGGTTGTGTCTGTTTGGAGACAACAAATAAGTATTTTTGGAGTTCTTGTGTTGTTGTTGTAAAACTTGGAGCAAGGAGTTGTTGTTCTGTGAAACTACGAAGGTATTTTTGTTTGGATTTTTGTCCTAATCTCGTGTTTCTGAATTACTATTTGAAATTAATAACAGTTATTTATTTCATTACTTTGTGTCTCGCAATATTTACAAACTTTTCCAATAAACTAAGCTCCAGGGTCATTGAATTTATAAGAGAACTAGAACTTGACGGTGTGTAGTGGACACACAGGGAGAATCACGTTCGAGTTAATGACCTGACGGTCTACAGTATATGGATAGGGTTGGAGACCTAATCATGGATACATTGTGGATGCGACCCGCTTTGTATTAGATACAAACGAGGTGATCTGACTCGTTCATGTGGTTGACATGTGAGTGGGGGCATCATGTGCAATAAGATTGTACAAGATCGGGGTCATGAATTATTAGACCTCACGATGTAACATCGTTGTGATGAGGACTAATAACCGTGAGATGACCATTAGTGGTTCGACTGAATCTGGCGTGTTATGGACTCCTCATCATGCGGGTCCGCATCTTTGACTAGTACGGGTGAGGGTGGTGACGATTACTCGCTTAATATGTGTATCTTCTCGAAGCGGGGACCAAGTAGGAGGCGGGAACTTAACTCTGCGAGATGAAATTCACTTGTTCCTTCATTTGGGGAAATTAAAGGGGTTGTTCCCTTAAGTCTTTGTCTCCGGGGCTTTGACAACGAGACGCCCACCTTCTCACTGGCTCGAGAAGGGTGTTGTGTATGGTTGGACCATCACGATGTGTTGTTCATTAGAGGAGCAGTGAGGACTTAAGGAAAAAGAGGTAGACACATGGGTAAAATGGTAATTTGACCCAGCGGTGTCTACAAACAACTTGTGAAGGATCGACTCATGGTTATTGGTTATATCAGTGGACACATAGTATTACTCAGCGATGGGAGTGCAACTACGGGCTATAGTGGAGTGTTCTCAGAAGCTAATGAATGTTGATTAACTGGGTCAAAGAGTTTGATAGGTTAATCTCGGATCATTGGAGCCTATCACTGTAGGTCAATTAGGTTCCTCGGTTGGCTCCATCTGGGATAAAAGATGGGTTAGGGTTTTGGTGTGAAATTGAAGTGTTCAATTTCACTTAGAAGGCATTTATGTCATTTATATGAGATATGGATGATATAATATATAGTTTAATGTGAATGAGATTCATAATAAACTATAGGTTAGCCTAATTGTTGAATTAGGGGTAATTGGGGAAATTAATTGAGAGAAATTAAATTGGATGTGATTCAATTTAATTAATCTACAATTATTGCAAATGTGATTTGCAATATGAGATATGAGATATCTTATATTATATGGAAATATGATTTGCATAACCTATGGTTGTGGTAAAATGGTGATAATGTGGAGATTTTAACTCCACTATTTAATCCATTCTTGCAAGAAGGATTTGATTCTCTCTCTCTCATTTTTTGGATTTCACCAAAGAGAAGAGTCTCTTTTTCTCTCTAATTCTCTCCTCACCAAAACACAAAAGAATCCCACCATTCTCATTCATTCCAAAAGAAGAACAACCAAGGTTCCAATTGGTGGTGTTTGTTCGGGTTTTGTTCGAGAGAAGCATTCGTTGAGAAGCACGAAGTGCTCGTGATCAAGGAAGAAATTTTTTAAGAATTGTCTACAATAAGTAAGTACGTTATTCTCGCTATTTTTCTTCCTACTTTTGTATGCTTAACTTAGATCTAAGCGTTAGATCGTTTTAACGAACATCAAGTATCGTAACGATACCTTGACTATTCGATCGTCTTCCGCTGCGCGGGGATTTTCATTCCCTTCAATTGGTATCAGAGCAATTTCGTTGGTTCTTCGTTATGCACCGATTTTTGTTAAAATTGGTGCGTAATTTACCTTATTTCATGAGATGAATGTTGGTTTGTGAATTTGGATGTTTTCGATTTTAGCATTTTAGATTTACAATTTTATGTTGATGAGATCAATGTAAGGGCCAGTTGTTTTTCAGGCATTTTGTTTTAAATGGAGTATGTAAGTCCGTGTCTTTAGTAGCAAGTGTTGCTGTGAAGAAATCGGAGCGGAAAAGGACGAAAAACGATGAATAACAGCAAAGGAGTTTGATGTTCTGCCGATGTCGTTGAGACGTTGTTCATCGGCGTCTCAACGCTATCCTTGTGGGCGCTGGCTTGGCTGCAGAGGAGCGTTGCAACGCCACAACGTGGAGCACGCTGACCAAAACGCTGGACGCGGTAGTGTTGCAACGGTGCCCACGGCGTTGCAACGCCGCAGGCGTAATGGGCAGTTCGCGGGCGTTTTTGCGAGTTCGTGGGCGGTCGTAATGCTTAGTGCACAGTTTTTTTCGTATTTTATATATTTTACATTTTTAAAATGTAATTTTATTTATTTAATTAATTATTTTATTAAATAATATTAATATAATTGTTATATTAATGTTATTTAATTGAATAATTGCCCCTAGGTGCCAAAAATCGGTCCATTTTTGCTATTTAATTATTTTATGCATGAGATGTATTATTTAATTAAATTATACGTGCATAATGTATGTCATATAAATTTATAATCCCACCTTAGGTTAAACATATTCATGCATCATTTATATTACAAGAGTTATAATATAGAGTTTGCATGATAGGTGTAAGCCCTAAACCCTATTGTCTTTTATCATTGAGCACTCGTTCATGATGTTTTGAAATATGCAAAATCGTATAGGTTGCACTAAACGATGTCGTGATCGAATTTGGGAATCTATTGAATTTGGAGCTACAATGTGTCTAAACTTCATAAGGGGATAGGTAAACCATTGAAATAAGCATATTAAAAGTTGCATTGAAGTAAGTTCAAATCATTAGCAAATTGGAGAAGTTTTAGGTGCATCAAGTATTGAATGGAAGATCATATGTCTCACAAACTTAGGATAAGTTGGCTAAATGCTTAGGGTTTAATTACACACTTATTTTGTTGTTTTAAAAAGGTGATTATTATGTAAATACTGAAGTAGGAGCTGGCCAAAGGAGGTGAAGGCTCGAAGTTAAGTTTGGCAAGAAGGTGGCGTCAAATTCTTACTAAGACAGCAAGCAGTTGGAAAATGGGCCAACTTCAATCGATCATATCTCTCTGTCTACTGGACCAAATTCGATGCTTTTTGTGTCAAAATCTCATAAATTTAGTGTAAAATACGAAACTGGTCGGCTTTGCAGAAAATACCAAGAGGACGAAAGAGAAAAGTGCAGAATAGTGAAGGGTGTTCAAGTTTCTCGGGTAGCAGAACAGTATGAGGAGATCAGTCTGTTTTGAGCTCTTCAGGAGGAATTAGAAGCTGACATTATGAGGTAAGTAAGCTAAGATGGTGTCCTTGAGGATTATCAAAGAATATTTGGTGGTTGTGTTGATAAATGTCGAGGAACCCAAGCTGGAATTTGAACCTGTAATTTTAGGTGAAAGGGAAAAACTTCTAGCAAGAGATTGAAGGAGATTCTCTTCCATTTCTATATACCTTACAACCAATTGTGTGTATGGCTATTCTTAATTGAGTTATGGGACTGAATTGGACCTGTTTCTTAGGTGCAAAAGGAAAGGAATTGATGTTACTGTTTTGTTAAGAGGAAGGCAGAAGACAGAAGTATGCTGTCAAATCCGGGAAGTCTCTGATGTTTTGGTTGTTCTAATCTGCATACTTGGAGGTAGAAGCTCTAGTTGGTATGGTTCGAAAGCTTATTGAATTTCCTACAACTTTCATGAAGAAATCGTGAGTAGCAAATATCTAGAAGATGTCTTAAATATCAGATTAAATTTGTTGTGCAGCAGGAAATCCGAATCTGAAAACAACAGAAGTCTGTTTTGAGGAAAGTAGCTTTCGAGGTATTTCTGAACAAATCCGTTTGGAATTTCAATTTAATGTCTTCATATGATTTTTAGAGGGTTCAAAAAGGAAGATTTTGGTATAAATTACATTATTTTTGGGTTCGTAATGAAGATGTTATGGCTGTCTGAATACAGGGCATAAAATCTGAAAATGCTGGAAAATTTAAAAGTTTATTTTCTTGCAAGTTTTAAGATTAATAATCATGAGCTCGAGGTTCTAATGGTTGAGTTTGTTTGTTTGACAGGCCAAGAGCAAATAGGTCAAGTTTACAAGCAAAGGTTCTAATTCTAATACTGTGAGTGACTCTATCTTAGAACTATGCTTGGCCTATATTTTTCTTAATAAACATAATTGTTGATCATTGAATCTTGTTTGAACTAATTATGTATAGCTTCATGGAGTTCCTAACATAAAGTTCATGATGGAACCTAAGCATGTTTTGAATTAGTTGTAACTATAAATCCAAGTATGGAAACTAAATTATGAAAGTATGCTTTCCTTTAGAGAATGTTTTGTGTAAATCCACTTGGGAATATGTTTAGATGATAATATGAAATTGTCAAGAAATTGTTGTATGTGTTATAAAGACATGATTTTCATGGTAAACAAGTTATGCCCTTGATCTTGGTTAACCCCTAATACTGACGGACATTCGAGAAGGTACTTAGGGGGGAATGAATCATAATTTCCGATACTGAAGGACAATGAGAAGGTATTCGGGTTGTAAATGGTCTTACCTTAATACTGAAGGACATAGAGAAGGTATTAGGGAAAACCAAAGGGCCAAAGGTATTCCACGTGGACGTGAGAGAGGTATGAACCTTATTGGTACAAATGTAACTTTACCACCTCTATGGTTCGAAAGTGGTATCATGCTATGTGTTTTATTGTTATGAGCTTCTACATTATTGATCTATCTACACTCAATATAATACTACATTATGAGTTATGTGCTATGCATAAGTGGTGACTTAAACCTGTAAATTCGAAGCATGGTGTGTTTATGTTAAGCTATTTTCCACTTATAATCTGCCATTATTATGCTTCACCTTTGAGCTTATAATAGACACTCACTGAGCTTCCTAGCTCACGTTTTCTTTATGTCTACTCTTCCCAGGTAGCAGACGAGTTTTCAGTGCTTAGCCTTCACAAGACCTATTTGCCACCACGCCATTTAGCTCCTTATATATACACTTTCTTTGTATATGGTTTGTAGTGAGAACATATTAGATGGGTTGTAATAAACTTGGAAACTTCATGACTATCTAAAGAACATAGTAAAGGAAGTGAATGTGTTTCATATATAAGTGTATATCAGTGCTTAACTTTGCTTATTCCAACATGATGTGTTACGTCTATTTTAAGTTAGGTCTTGGGTTAGTCAAGGAAAGCCAACAAGGGGTTTTGTTATCTTTGTCTTTGCATCTCTTCCTAGGTTAGGCAAGTAAGCTGGGACGGGGTGTGAAAACTTGGTATCAGAGCAAAAGGTTTTGGGAAGGGAACTAGGTTCATGCATTAAATTAGGAGCTTGTTGTCTTACTTATTTTAATAAGATTGTATAATTTAGGACCATGGCTCGAGGTGGCAAACGAGGCAGGCAAGTGGAGACTGGAACTCCAAAAGGCAACGGTGATAGAGGAAGAGAGGTATCAGAGGGAGAGTCTAGTCATCCTCAGCAAGAGGTGAATATGGAGGAACAGATCTTTACGAGGATAACTCAAAGATTAGCTGAAAGTGTTGGATCAACACAAGCAGATCCAGAAAAGAAGTATGGCATTGAAAGACTGAAAGCCTTAGGTGCAACAACATTTGAAGGCACGACAGATCCCGCTGATGCTGAGGTTTGGTTAAATCTTATTGAGAAGTGCTTTAGGGTCATGCGATGCCCTGAAGACAAGAAGGTCGATTTAGCAACATTCGTACTCCATAAAGGAGGAGATGATTGGTGGAAGATAACTGAGAGCAGAAAAGGGGATGCTTGGAGCTGGAAAGAGTTTCGAAAGGCCTTTGAAGATAAGTATTACCCGAGCTCATATCATGATGTGGAGAGGAACGAGTTTCTAGGACTCGTTCAGGGGTTCATGACTATTATAGATATGAGAAGAAGTTCACAGAGTTATCAAAGTATGTTAGCACTATTGTTGCAAGCGAGATAGATCGATGCAAGAGGTTTGAGGATGGTTTACTGAGCGAGATCCAACACACAGTGACAGGCAAGTTACGAGTGGGCCGAGTTCTCCAAGCTTGTGGAGACGACATTACGAGTAGAGCGAAGCCTAGTAGATTACAGAATGAGAAAAGGAGCTGTAGGTGGTGGTCATACCACTTATTCTGATGGTTTACCACGAGACCGATTCCAACGAGGAGATAATAGGAGATTCACTCCAGGTATCTCTGGAAAAGGAAGCTTTAAACCCCAGCGTGGTGGGCAAACTACTCAGGGGGCTGAGTGCAGGTGGGCGTGGGGAAAGACAGAGGCGCAACGGGATCATGTTTTTCGCGGGATCAACAAGGGACTCCCGTACAAGGCAACCCAGTGAGTCAGTAGCTAGTTCAACAAGGAAACCTTTGTGCAGCACTTGTGGAAAGTATCATTGGGGTGGATGTTTGAGTGGCGGAAATGTATGTTTCAACTTTGGGCAAGGTGGTCACTTCAAAAGGGAATGCCCCCAATTAATGCAAGAAGGCATGGTGGGACAGAGAACTACACATCATCATCGTGAACCAGCGACAAAATCTCTGGGCGGTGAAGGAGAAGGCACTAGTAGTGCTAAGCAAAGGGCGGTAGGTCGACCCCGACAACGGGGAAGATTTACGCCATGACACAGTGGGGAGGCGGATGATGCACGAGAAGTTATTTACGGGTACACTTTCTATCTATAGTAAACTTGCACATGCATTACTAGATCCACGAGCTACACATTTTTTTATCTAAAAATGTTTCTTTGCTAACATTATTCTTGAAGTTAAAACCTTTATCTGAGGAGTCTGTGTATTTATACTCCTATTGGTGATATGTCGATAGTTTGTAGTGTTTATACTAATTGTATGGTGGAAGTGAATGGTATGACCATGACAATTGAGCCCGATTCCCTTAGATCTCCAAGAGTTCGACGTTATTTTGGGGATGGATTTCTTATCTAGGTATCATGCCTTAATGGACTGCCATAGGAAGGAAGTTGTGTTGAGGAAATCAGGCGACACTGAGGTTGTGTTTAAGGGACATAGTAAGATATTGCCTACTTGTATAATATCAACTATTAAAGCTGGGAAATTATTGAAGAAAGGTTGTACAACATATCTTGCATATGTAATTTGTGCACCAGTGGGTAAATCGAAACCTGAAGACATTCCAGCAGTATGTGAGTATTTAGATGTCTTCCCAGAAGAGCTAACAGGGTTACCACCTTATAGAGAGGTGGAGTTTACCATAGACCTGATGCCAGGAACAACACCAATATCTCAAGCCTCGTATAGGATGGCCCCGAAGGAATTGAAGGAATTGAAAACTCAGTTGCAGTAGTTGGTGGATAAGGGTTATATTCGACCAAGTGTATCTCCGTGGAGAGCACCTATGTTGTTTGTTAAAAAGAAGGATGAGAAATTACGATTATGTATTGATTACCGACAACTGAATAAGGTAACAATACGTAACAAATATCCTTTGCCCCGCATAGATGACCTGTTCGATCAACTAAAGGGTGCCTCATTGTTTTCCAAAATTGATTTACGATCGGGGATACCATCACCAAGATCAATGATTACGATGTACCAAAAAGCGACTTTTCGGGACAAGGTATGAGCATTATGAATTCTTGGTGATGCCATTCGGGTTAACTAATGCCCCAGCAGCATTCATGGATCGCATGAATCGGGTATTTCATCCTTACCTTGATCAGTTTGTGATAGTATTTATTGATGACATCTTGGTGTACTCAGAAAGTATAGAAAAGCATGCAGAACATCTTAGAATAGTGCTACAGACATTACGAGATCGGAAGTTGTATGCTAAATTTAGTAAATGTGAGTTTTGGCTGGAACAGGTTGTGTTTTTGGGACACGTAGTATCGTAAACTGGAGTACAAGTGGATCCTCGAGAGAGGCGGAAGCTATAGTTAAGTGGGAACAACCAACTTCAATAACGGAAGTCCGTAGTTTTTTGGGCCTTGCAGGATACTATCGACGTTTTGTCGAGGGGTTTTCGAAGATAGCTCTTCCATTAACCAGTTTGACAAAGAAGAATACGAAGTTTGAGTGGAGTGAAAAGTGTGGAAAAAGTTTTCAAAAGTTAAAGAACAGACTTGTCACAGCACCGGTACTAACTCTACCCACCACGGGAAAAGAGTTTGAGGTTTACTGTGATGCCTCACATCAGGGCCTTGGGCGTGTACTTATGCATGATGGGAAAGTGGTTGCTTATGCCTCAAGACAGTTAAAAAAACATGAATGTAATTATCCTACTCATGATCTGGAGCTTGCAGCAGTTGTGTTAGCTTTAAAGATTTCGAGGCATTATCTGTTTGGTGAGAAGTGTTGTATTTACGGATCATAAAAGTTTAAAATACATCTTGAACAGAAAGAGTTGAATTTGAGACAACGGAGGTGGCTTTAATTGATAAAAGATTATGACTGCACGATAGAATACCACCCACGGAAGGCTAATGTTGTAGGCGATGCCTTTGAGTAGGAAGTCGAAGCAACGTGGGGTTCACTTAATCTTTGTTAGAGTTGCTCTATTTGAGGAACTCAAGAGTTCTAATGCAAAAGTGTATGTTGGTGACAAAGGGAACTTGTTAGCTCATTTTCAGGTAAGACCTACCTTAATTAATGATGTTATCACAAGTCAAGCTAAAGACCCTACCCTGAAGAAATTGATAGAAGAGGTGAACTTGAATCAGAGAGCAGATTACGAAGTAAGGCGTGATGGAGCGTTGATGAAGTATGGTAGATTTTGTGTATCAAAAGATTAAACTTTGAGAAATGCGATACTAGAAGAAGCACATAGTTCACCTATCACGATGCATCCGGGAGGTACAAAGATGTATCGGACCTTAAAGAACCATTATTGGTGGCGGGAATGAAACGAGAAATAGCGGTATGTCTCTAAATGTCTAATTTGTCCTTAAAGCCTATGCGATGCTTCTAAATCCACTCCCAATACCTGAATGGAAGTGGGAGCATGTAACGATGGGTGATAGTAGACAGATTGACTAAGACTGCTCGATTTTTACCCGTCAAGGTAACTTTTACTCTGGATAAACTTGCTAAATTATATGTTGATAGGATTGTAAGCCAATCCGGACCCCAATATCTATTGTGTCGGATAGGGATTGAGATTTACTTCCAAGTTCGCCGAGTCTCCAAGAGGCCTTGGGAACTAAGTTGCACTTTAGTACATCATTTCATCCACAAAGCGATGGTCGATCGAAAGAACCATTGATGGGAGACTCATCTATCTTGAGCATGCGTCTTTGCAATATAAAGAAAGTTTGGGAGACTCATCTATCATTGATGAAGTTTGCATACAATAATAGTTATCATTCTAGCCTCGGAATGAAACCGTACGAAGCATTATATGGAAGAAAATGTAGAACCCCTATTTGCTGGGGGGAGGTAGGAGAAAGGAAGCTGATAGGGCGAGAGTTGGTCCAAGTTACCTCGGAGAATGTTAAATTTATCGGGAAAGGTGAAGACAAAGACAAGATAGACAAAAGAGTTACTGACAAACGCGAAGAGAACAAGTACCTGAACTTTTCTCTGCTTTGAATTTCGAGGGCGAAATTCCTCTTAAGGGGGGTAGTAAATTGTATGCCCTAAACCCTATTCTCTTTTATCATTGAGCACTCGTTCATGATGTTTTGAAATATGCAAAATCGTATAGGTTGCACTAAAAGATGTCGTGATCGAATTTGGGAATCTATTGAATTTCGAGCTACAATGTGTCTAAACTTCATAAGGGGATAGGTAAACCATTGAAATAAGCATATTAAAAGTTGCATTGAAGTAAATTCAAATCATTAGCAAATTGGAGAAGTTTTAGGTGCATCAAGTATTGAATGGAAGATCATATGTCTCACAAACTTAGGATAAGTTGGCTAAATGCTTAGGGTTTATTTACACATTTATTTTGTTGTTTTAAAAAGGTGATTATGATGTAAATACTAAAGTAGGAGCTGGCCAAAGGAGGTGAAGGCTCAAATTAAGTTTGGCAAGAAGGTGGTTTCAAATTCTTACTTAGACAACAAGCGGCGGAAAATGGGCCAACTTCAATCGATCATATCTCTCTGTCTCTTGAACCAAATTCGATGATTTTGTGTCAAAATCTCATAAATTGAGTGTAGAATACGATACTGGTCGGCTTTGCAGAAAATACCAAGAGGACGAAAGAGAAAAGTCTTGAACAGTGAAGGGTGTTCAAGTTTCTCAGGTAGCGAGAACAATATGAGGAGATCAACCTGTTTTGAGCTCTTGAGGAGGAATTAGAAGCTGAAATTTTGAGGTAAGTAAGTTAAGATGTTGTCCTTGAGGTTTATCAAAAAATATTTGGTGGTTGTGTTGATAAATTGTGAGGAACCAAAGCTGGAAGTTGAACCTGTAATTTTAGGTGAAAGGGAAAAACTTCTAGCAAGAGATTGAAGGAGATTCTCTTCCATTTCTATATACCTTACAACCAATTGTGTGTATGGCTATTCTTAATTGAGTTATGGGACTGAATTAGACCTGTTTCTTAGGTGCATAAGGAAAGGAATTGATGTTCTTGTTTTGTTAAGAGGAAGGCGGAAAACAGAAGTATCTTTGTCAAATCAGGAAGTCTCGATGTTTTTGTTGTTCAGATCTGTATACTTGGCGTTAGAAGCTCTAATTGGTATGATTCGAAAGATTATTGAATTTCCTACAACTTTCGTGAAGAAATCGTGAGTAGAAAATGTCTAGAAGATTTCTTAAATATCATATTAACTTTGTTGTGCAGCAGGAAATCCGAATCTGAAAACACCAGAAGTCTGTTTTGAGGAAAGTAGCTTTCGAGGTATTTCTGAACAAATCCGTTTGGAATTTCAATTTCATGTCTTTATACGATTTTTAGAAGGTTCAAAAAGGAAGAGTTTGATATAAATTACATTATTTTTGGATACGTAATGAAGAAGTTATGGATGTCTGAATACGAGGCATAAAATCTGAAAATCTTTGGAAAATTTAAAAGTGTATTTTCTTGCAAGTTTTAAGGTTAAAAATCATGAGCTCGAGGTTCTAATGGTTGAGTTGGTTTGTTTGACAGGCCAAGAGAAAATAAGTCAAGTTTACAAGCCAAGGTTCTAATTCTAATACTGTGAGTGACTCTATCTTAGAACTATGCTTGGCCTATGTTTTTCTTAATCAACATAATTGTTGATCATTGAATCTTGTTTGAACTAATTATGTATAGCTTCATAGAGTTCCTAACATAAAGTTCATGATGAAACCTAAGCATGTTTTGAATTAGTTGTAACTATCAATCCAAGTATGGAAACTAAATTATGAAAGTATGTTTTTCTTTAGAGAATGTTTTGTGTAAATCCACTTGGGAACATGTTTAGATGATAATATGAAATTGTCAAGAAATTGTTGTATGTGTTATAAAGACATGATTTCCATGGTAAACAAGTTATGCCCTTTATCTTGGTTAACCCCTAATATGAAGGACATTCGAGAAGGTACTTAGGGGAATGAATCATAATTTCTCGATCTTTGAAGGACAATGAGAAGGTATTACGGTAGTAAATGGTCTTACCTTATCTTGAAGGACATAGAGAAGGTATTAGGGAAAACCAAAGGGCCAAAGGTATTCCACGTGCACGTGAGAGAGGTATGAACCTTATTGGTACAAATGTAACTTTACCACCTCTATGGTTCGAAAGTGGTATCATGCTATGTGTTTTATTGTTATGAGCTTCTACATTATTGATCTATCTACACTCAATATAATAGCACATTATGAGTTATGTTCTATACATAAGTGGTGACTTAAACCTGTAAATTGGAAGCATGGTTTGTTTATGTTAAGCTATTTTCTACTTATAATCTGCCATTATTATGCTTCACCTTTGAACTTATAATAGACACTCACTGAGCTTCCTAGCTCACGTTTTCTTTATGTCTACTCTTCCCAGGTAGCAGACGAGTTTCCAATGCTTAGGCTTCACAAGACCTATTTGCCACCACGCCATTTAGCTCCTTGTATATACACTTTCTTTGTATATGGTTTGTAGTGAGAACATATTAGATGAGTTGTAATAAACTTGAAAACTTTATGACTATCTAAAGAACATAGTAAATGAAGTGAATGTGCTTCATATATAAGTGTATATCAGTGTTTAACTTTGCTTATTCAAACATGATGTGTTACGTCTATTTTAAGTTAGGTCTTGGGTTAGTCAAGGAAAGCCAACAAGGGGTTTTGTTATCTTTGTCTTTGCATCTCTTCCTAGGTTAGGCAAGTAAGCTGGGACGGGGTGTGACAATAGGTTATATTATAAGTGTTATAACATAATTAAATGCATGTTTAATTTAATTTATATAAGTGTTATATTGTTGAATTAAAGTATGCTCATGCATTTATATTCATGTGATGAATTCTATTATGTTATAGTATATAGTTATTCATGTGATGAAAAATAAAGCACTATAACATAGAAATGCATGCAACATAAGTTAATTATTAGTTTTAAAGAGTTTAGAACTTGAATAGTTAGACTTAGGTTTCCTAGTTCTAATAAGATTAGAAATTCGGAAATCAAATATTAGTCTATGAATTGAGACTGATTAGTAACTCTGTCTAAGGAAGGTTTTGTCTAAGGCTAGGGTATTTAAGTTGACGCTTGCGGAACAACCCTACACGAAACCGACACAGGAGTGAATTTGGTCCGAGATTCTTAGATTATTATTATCGTGAGTCTTTGTTAATTAAAAGTGTTTTAATTTACTCACATAGATCTAAGTAATAATGTGATTATAAACTTAGGTTAATACCATATAAGAGTTATATTGGTAGACTTAGGTAAATTTTAGCCGGTTTATCTAGGTCAATCCCTATTAAAATTAAAGTGCTGAGTGGGAGGAAATATAGTGTATGAGATACATTTAATTTTCGACCACAAATCTCCGTTAAGTCCATACCGTAAGATCTATACTCGGCCTCGTGGCGCAAATGGGAGCGTCCCCCTTCGAGTGGCATTTGTATAGGTCAATATCATCATGGATGGAGAGAGTGCTTATAGTGAGTGAGAGCGAGACTTGTGAAAATGGGACCCACGGTTTCATCTTTCGATTCACACCGTGAGACGCCTATGATCTGCCTGTTAGTTTGGCCTGGACCAGACAATCTCTTGAGGGCTTTGATCATGGGAGTCTGAAGCAAATGGATTCGCGAAAGGGATCTGATTTCAAGGTTGGTTTTCCTTCTTGGTTCACCCTTCGGTGGCTATTGTTTGGACGGATGCTTGGAAACTTAAAGATTGAGGGTGACACTCACAGAATTCGTTAAGTGTTAATGAATTCGACCAACAATGGTAATTGGGCGCCTAATGGAATAAGAGTTATTCAGGATTAAGGTCTTATCGAGAAAGTCTCGTCCTAGAGGAGGAGTGTTTTGTTCACCCTTTGGTGGCGGTCATTCTAAGCCTTTAGAATATAATTGCAAAATTTTTAATGACCTAGGGATCATTAAACAATTTTTGCTAAAACCTTATTGGATTTAAATAGTTTTTTGCGAGGCTAACATAAAGTTTTCTTCATTTTTCAGCTTAAAGCATGTCTAGCTCAATTATAGCTCTACTCGCTTTTGATAAACTAGTGGGAGATAATTACCAAACTTTGAAAAACAACATAAACACAATTTTTGTAACTGACGACATTGAGTTCATGCTGTCTGAGGAGTGTCCTCAGATGTCGGGCTCGACTTCATCGCAAAGTGTTCATGATGCATACGATCGATGGATCAGGGCCAATGAAAAGGCCAAGGTCTATATCATTGCCGCATGTATGCGATGTGTGTTGGCAAAGAAGCATGAGCTGATGGTCACCGCTAAGGAGATCATGGAGTCCTTGCACGAAATGTTTGGACAACAATCCTTTTAGGTCAGACATGACTCGCTCAAATACGTCTTCAACGCACGGATGAAAGAGGGGTCGTTTGTTCGTGAACATGTTCTAGACATGATAACCTACTTGAATCTAGCGTAGATGAATGGGGCTTCAATCGACGAGTCGAGCCATGTCAGTGTTACTTGGAGACTCTTCCGAAGAGTTTCCTTCAGTTTCGTAGCAATGCTGTTATGAACAAAATTAGCTACACTCTGACTCCCCTCCTCAAAAAGCTACAGAATTTCCAGTCCTTGATGAGAGTCGGGGCACCAAAATCGAGGAAAATGTTGCCTCAGAGTCTTATCACGGGGTTTTGACCTCTAGGGCGAAACCTTTTGCTCCATCAGGCCCGAAAGGGAAGAAGAAAGAAGAAGATGGGTAAAGCGATCAGTCTGCCGCCGAAGAAGGGCAAGAAGGTCAAGGAAGTGGCAGAAAAAGGAAAGTGTTTCCACTGCAATGGGGGCAGACACTGGAAGAGGAACTGTCCCAAATTCCTAGCCGAGAGGAAGAATCGAGGTAAATGTGATTTACTTGTGACAGAAACATGTTTAGTGGAGAATAGTGACTCTGCCTGGATATTGGATTCGGGCGCCACTAACAATGGTTGTTCTTCTTTTCAGGGGATTGATTCCTGGCAGCAGCTGCGAGAGGGTGAGGTGATTCTACAGGTTGGATTCGGGGAGCTTCTCTCTGCTGCAGCGGTCGGCACGGTGAAGTTTCATTTCGGTGGAAAGTACTTATTATTAGATAATTCGTACATTGTACCAGGGTTTACTAGAAATCTTTTTTCCATTTCCTGCTTTATTGTACAATGTATATTTGTTTCCTTTGAATCCAATAAAGCGTTTATTTCTTTGGAAGGCAATCTTATTTGTTGAGCTTCACTTGAGCATAATCTATATGTTTTAAAACCTAATTCGGTCAAAACTGTTTTGAATACTTAATTGTTTAAAACGACAGAAACGCGAACTAAAAGAGCGAAAGTTTCTCCTAAGGAAAATGCCCATCTTTGGCATCTACGGTTAGGCCACATTATTCTCAATGTGGAGAGTGGACTTGTAAACGAGTTGGAAGAAAACTCTTTACCGGTGTGTGAGTCATGAATTGAGGGCAAAATGACCAAACGTCCTGTTAGTAGAAAATGATATAGAGCCAAAGAGCCCCTTCAACTGGTACATTCTGACCTCTATGGTCCGATGAATGTTAAAGCTCGAGGTGGTTATGAATACTTCGTGTCTTTCATAGACGATTACTCGATATATGTGTATATTTACCTAATGCATAAGAAGTCAGAAACTCTTGAAAAGTTCAAGGAGTACAAGACTGTTGTTGAGAACCTGTTAGGTAAATCGCTTAAAACACTTGGGTCGGATCGAGGTGGAGAGTACATGGGCACTGAATTCCAGGATTATATGATAGAACATGAAATTACGTCCCAACTCTCAGCACCTGGTATGCCACAGCAGAATGGTGTATCGGAGAGGAGAAACAGAACGCTGTTGGACATGGTTCGGTTGATGATGTGCTATGCTCGTCTCCCTGATTCTTTTTGGGGTTACGTAGTGGAGACTGCGGTCTATATTTTGAACAACGTTCCGTCGAAAAGTGTTTGTGAAACACCTTTCATACTCTGGAATGGCCGTAAAGGTAGTTTACGCTATTTCAGAATTTGGGGATGTCCGACCCACGTGTTGGTGTCAAATCCGAAAGTTAGAATCTCGTTCGAAATCATGTCTATTCGTAGGTTACCCTAAAGAGACTAGGGGTGGTCTATTTTACGTTCCTAAGGAAAATAGGGTGCTTGTGTCGACAAACGCCACTTTCCTAGAGGAAGACCACGTCAGGGATCATTTACCAAGGAGTAAAATTGTGTTAAATGAAATGGACAGTGCATCAGCAAGAGTTGCTAATTGGGGTAGTACGTCAACAAGTATTGTTGATCCTAGCACGTCTAGTCAAATCCGTTCCCAAGAGTTTGGAATGCCTCGACGTAGTGGGAGGGCTATGAGACAGCCTGATCGTTACATTTGTTTAGCTGAAACCTCAGTTGTCGCTCCTGATGATAACTGTGAGGATCCATTGACCTATGATCAGGCAATGGTTGATGTTGACAAAGATGAATGAATTTAAGCTATAGACCCGGAAATGGAGTCTATGTACTACAATTACATGCAGGAGCTTGTGGATCAACCAGATGGGGTAAAACCTATTGGTTTCAAATGGATCTACAAGCGTAAACGTGGCGTAGATGGGAAGGTGCAGACCTTCAAAGCCCGACTAGTGGCAAAGGGTTTTACCTAGGTTGAAAGGGTTGACTATGAGGAGACCTTTTCACCTGTTGCCTTGGTAAAGTCGATCAGGATCCTTCTGACCATTGTCGCGTATTATGACTACGAGGTGGCAGATGGACGTCAAGACAGCCTTTCTGAATGGCAATCTTGATGAGACCATCTACAAGGACCAGCCACAAGGGTTCATTGCCCACGACCAAGAGCTAAAATTTTGTCGGCTTCACAGGTCTTCCTTGCTTGACTATGGCTCCCTCTGCTCTCACCATAAATTCGGACTCTCGGTCCTGTTTGGATTTTCCAAACATCATCTGCAAGTTACTATCCTCTAGGTGTCTCCTCACAATCTCTGTTACGAGCGAAGACCTGACCTGAAATTGAGGAAAAAGGCTCTCTAAATTCTCTACAGACACAAGTGCCTTAGAATCCCTTAGCGCACTTAAAAAGGTTGCTCTAATACGACATAAGGCCTCCCTATGAAGTCTCGACTTCCTACTTAATTCATCTGTTACTACGTTCGTCTTACCTGGATGGTATTCTATGATACAATCATAATCATTAATCAATTCTAGCCATCTTAATTTGTCTCGTATTCAACTCTTTATGATCAAAGATATATTTTAGACTCTAATGATATGTGAAAACGTGGCACTTCTAACCGAACAAATAATGCCTCCAAGTCTTCAATGCTAAAAGAACTACTACTAGCTTAAGATCATGGGTAGTGTAAGTACTCTCGTTCTTTTTAAATTACCTTGATACATAAGATATTACCTTTCCTTCTTGCATGAGCGCACACCCTAATTCTTGCCTCGAAGCGTCATAGTAAATCACATACTCTTTCCACGTTACAGGAAGTTCCAGAATAGGTGTTGTCACTAATCTCTTCTTCACCTCCTGAAAACCCTATTCACACTTATCTAACCCCTCAAACTTAGCATTCTTACTTGTCAAAGCTGTTAAGGGTAATGCTAACCATGAGAAATCCTCAACAAATTATCTGTAGTATCACCCAAAGCCTCGGAAACTATAAGTCTCGTTGCACTAGCCGGTCTCTCCCGATTCACCACAACTTCAACCTTCTATGGATCCACACTAATCGCATTTCTTTGAAACAACATGTTCTAAAAACACTACACCGATTCGACCAAAGCTCACATTTGCTTGACTTTAGCGTACAATTATTTATCATGTTGTGTTTCTAGAATAATACTCGAGATGTTTCTCATGGGCTTTCTGTTAATCGAGTTAAATAGTATGTCATCAATGAACACTATCACAAAATGATTTGAATCTCGATGGAAAATTCGGTTCATGAGGTCCATGAAAATCTGTTGGCGCATTTGTTAAACCGAATGGCATTACTAAAAACTCATAATGCTCGGTCCTCGTTTTGAATGTTGTCTTAGGAATATATGATTCCCTAACCTTTACGATTGTATTCTCATCTTAAATCAATCTTAGAGAACACCGATGATCCCCTTAACTGGTCAAATAAGTCATCTATGCATGGTAGAGGATAGTTCTTACGTATCGTGACATTGTTTAAGTGTCTATAATCAATGCATAATCTTAGAGTACCATCTTTCCTTTTTACGAATAACACAGACCTCCCAAACGCGATATAAATCGTATGCGATGTATCCCTAACCAACTAGTTCTTGGAAGTGCATCCTTAGTTCCACGACCTGCTTGGAACAATTCTATATGACGCTTGTGAAATAGGTGTTGGCCTAGTAAGAATTCAATAGTGAACTCAACTTCTCTATCAGGTAGCATACTTGACAGATCAATAAGAAAAACATCAAGAAATTAGTTCAGGTTAAGAACATCTTCTGGTTTTAGCTTGTCTTCCTACAACTCTACTGGGTGTTAACGAAACGCCGTGCAACCTCTTCTCACAACTTCTTAACTTTTGAAGTTGAAATCAGACTCGTACGAATAATCTTATTTTCACCCAAGAAAACCACTTCAGCCAAACCTGGTTTCCTGAAAATAACATCCTTTCAATGGCAATCTATGGAAGCATGATGAGTAAATAAGGAATCCATCCCTAGAATTACATATAACACCTGCAACTCTAGTGGAAGAAGATCTACTAGCATACCAAGACCATCTACTAAGACCTCACAGTCCCAACACTGCATTGACTAGTAAAGCATCACAAACGGGAGTGTATATAACTAACCCTTGAAATAAAGGCTCTAGCTTCCTATTCAGCTTTGTTATGAACATACTATAAAAAAAGGAATGCGTAGAACCTGAATCTACTAAAACACGTGCAGGTACATTACAAATAGGAATCATACCGGTAATCACATTCTGTGCATCTTCTGCTTCATGCTGAGTAATAGCGTGGACCTTTCCCTGCTACCTAGGTCCCCCTATAATTCCCTTATGCCTAGCACAACTGGTGCCATCTGTTGGGATTTTTGTCCTAATCTCGTGTTTGTAAATTACTGTTTGAAATTAATAAGAGTTATTTATTTCATCACTTTGTGTCTCGCAATATTTATAAACTTTTCCAATAAACTAAGCTCCAGGGTCATTGAATTTATGAGAGAACTAAAACTTGAACGGTGTGTAGTGGACACACATGGAGGATCACGTTCGAGTTAATGACTTGAACGATTTACAGGATATGGATGGGGTTGGAGACCTAACCCTGGACACACTGTGGATGCGACCCATTTTGTATTAGATACAACGAGGTGATCTGACTCGTTCATGTGTTTGACATGCGAGTGGGGACATCCTGTGCAATGAGATTGTACAAGACCGGACCATGAATTATTAGGCCTACTGATGTAACACCGTTGACAGTAAGGACTAATAATATCGTATATGACCATTAGTGACTCGACCTGAGTCCTGAGCGTGTTACTGACTCACATTTGCGGGTGCGTCCTTTGACTAGTACGGGTGAGGGTGGTCACAGTTACTCACCCAATATGCCTATCTTCTTAGGGAAAGGACCAAGTAGAGAGCTGGGAACTTAACTACGCGAGATGGAATTCACTCGTTGCCGCCTTTCGGGAAACTAGAGGGGTTGTTCCCTTAAGTGCTATCTCCAGGGCTTGGACAACGGGCGCCCACCTTCTCACTGGCCCGAGAAGGGTGTTGTGTATGGTTGGACAATCACAATATGTTTTTCATTAGAGGAGCAGTTGGGACTTAAGGAACAAAAGGTAGACACAGGGGTAAAACGATAATTTCACCCAACCGTGTCTACGAACAACTTGTGAAGGGTCGACTCATGGGCATTGGTTATATTAGTGGACACGTAATATTCCGCACTAACGGGAGTGCAACTACGGGCTATAGTGGAGTGTTACCGTAGCTAATGAATGTTGATTAACCGGGTCAAAGAGCATGACAGGTTAATCTCTGATCATTGGAGCCCGTCACTGTAGGTCCATTAGGTCCCTCTATTGGCTCAATCTGGATTAAAAGAAGGGTTAATGTTTTGGTATGAAATTGAAGTGTTCAATTTCACTTTAAAGGCATTTATGTCATTTATATGAGATATGAATGATATAATATATAGTTTAATGTGAATGAGATTCATAATAAACTATAGATTAGCCTAATTGTTGAATTATGGCTAATTCGAGAAATTAATTGAAAGAAATTAAATTGGATGTGATTCAATTTAATTAATCCACAATTATTGCAAATGAGATTTGCAATATGAGATATGAGATATCTTATATTCTGTGGTTATGCAAATGAGATTTGCATAACCTATGGTTGTGGTAAAGTGGTAATAATGTGGAGATTTTAACTCCATGATTATTCCACTATATAATCCCTTGTTGCAAGAAGGACAGTATGTTAATCTCTCGTTTTTGGATTCTCACCAAAAAAGAAGAGAATTCTCTCTCAATTTTCTCTCAACTCTCCTCCCTCTCCAAAACACGAAAAGTCCCACTACTTCCATTCTTCCAAAGGAAGAACAACCGAGACTCCAAGTGGTAGTGTTCGGATTCTGTTCGTGGGGAGCATTCGTTGAGATCGAGAAGCACGAAGTGTTCGTGACCGAGGAAGAAATCTTGAAGATTGTCTACAACAAGTATATTCTTCTTGCTGTAAATTTCTTCCCCTTTTTGCATGTTTAGCCTAGATCTAAGAGTTAGATCATTTTATCAAAATCGAGTAGCGTAATGATTGTCACACCCCCTCCCGAACTACCTGCTACTTAGCCAGAAAGGCGGCGTGAAACCAACAGACATTGTTTACCTCTTAACAATACCTGCTGACCCTGTATTCCTGATAAACATACTATGTTCGCATATGGAACATTTTAACATAACACAGCAGAAACTGGACAACTATTAAACATACACAAGGAGAAACCCTTCATAAGTCTCTCTTGGAAACTAAAAGTCAAGTGCATCAAAACAACACAAGACAACTCATTGTTTATACAACCGCTAATGTACAAGACTTCTATAGCTACATAACGACTTTCTATACAACACCAGCCACATACAAACTAACAATTTATGAACTTCCAGCAGACTATGGCAGGATGTCAGGTACAAGGAGCTCGATCTCTACCTGAAAATGGTTGAAAACATTGAAAGAATGAGCTAAAAAGCTCAGTGAGTGTCTACCTTTAAAACATTATAAGCTCACAGGTGAATCATAATAATGGCAGATTATAAGTAGAACATAGCTTAACATTTGTTTGTAAACATAAACAAACCATGCTTCCAATTTACAGGTTTTAAGTCACCCCTTGTGCATAGCACACAACTCGAAATGTACTAACTTATCGAGGGTAATGAATGGAAAAACGTTATCAAAAAATTTGAGGAACCAAAACCAATCACTATTCAAGATCTTCAAGCAGAAATTAACAACCTAAAAAGGCAAGATATGCTGACCAACGGGTTTATTACTCATCTCGAGATTTATTATCGACCACACACCGCAATGATCCTTCTTCGCATCGATCCCTTTATGGTGATTCTTCATAATTTTCTTCTCTACAAGATTTGGGCATTTTCCTTATGTTCGATGTGGAGCTTATAATTTACAATTTATTATAATGTACATTTTATTATACAACACTTTTTTTTTTTTTTTTTTTTTTTTTTTATTGGTTGGGAATCTAAAAACGGATCATTGATATCATATTCATCATCTTCTTCCACTTGAGTTTTTTGTGGAGAAGACGAAGATGCTATTGAAGTAACTTGATTCAAGATTTTTGTAAATCACCTCTGTTGTTGTTTGTGCTAAGGCGACTAGCACTTTGATTTGGAATTGAGGAACTCTGCATTTTCTTCTTTGTGGTCTTGGAGGTAGCCATTATCGGCAAACCATTGCTTCACTTCTTTGATTCTGCGTGAGAAAAGTTGTACTTGTCCCACCATTTGATTTGTAAAACTTTTACGATTTGTTTGTAATAGTTGTAAGTATTGATTTGGAAATTCCAACGAAATATCCAAGGGGTTTGAAAGTATAAACAAAAACGCATTGTGAGTGGGAATGCATTTTTGTGTATTGTTTGTGAAAAGTAATGGAATGATTCTTGAATAGAACCGGAAGATTTCCTCTGATAGGCCGAAAAGTCTTCCACCATTTGATAAACCAAAATGGGTAATCTATTTTGTAAGCATTCTGACAGTGATTGAATAAACCAAGAATGCTCATAATTCTTGTACCACATTACTTTGTACCAAGCTTCAACATAATCTCTGATGCAGTATGTCAGAGGATTGAATGGTTTTGAAAGTGTTCTTTCTGTGAAGATACTTTGATTCCAATTGGTAGGGTTTAAAACTTTAAAAATTTAGAGTTTTGAGTAGGCAATTTTGAAGGATCATTTCTGTCCGGGATATGAGTTATCCGGATGATTTTGAATCTACAAGGATGAATTCATAATATTTCCTTGTTTTGATCAAGGATTCCTGTAGAAATAGAATCCTTGAGGATACATATTTTGAATAATTTCAACAATTGAAATACCGTCGAATTCAACTTCGACAATTGGCTCAGAAATTTGAAGTGGTTTTTCGAAATAATTTTTGATTTCAGGTTTAGGGATAAACCTCTTGAGAGGATTGACGGCATCAACAAAGGTTGTAGGGATTGAAGATCCCTGTTGAGACGAAGATGGAGTAGTAGGTGAGACAGAAGGTCTCATTGGTGTAACGGCAGTGAGGAGCATGAGAGGAGGCCGATGGCCTCGGTGGTGGAGTTAATGACTCCATTGAATCTCTTATTTGAATCGATGCGCTTACGGTTCTCGGGCGATTCACCTGAGTGAAACCCAGATCCATTGCGTATTGATCGGCGCCATGGGAGCCGGAATGTTTGAAGAAGAGGTTGGGCTTTTGCCCTTTGAAGTTGAGGCTTTGCCTCACTGATCACTCATGCTTCAAATAGAGAGAAAAGTTTTCTTTGTGAGAAATTCCCTTGAGAGATAATCTGCAAGGGGGTTTTGAACTCCTTTTATAGGCAAGATTTGAAAATCAAAGCATGATAAGATAGCTTGCCATCTTGCAAAAATTTGTTTTGAAACAAGATTTTTAACATCTTTTTCTAAAACGAATTTAGAAGCTCTTGAATCCGTTTTAATTGTAAAATGTTTATTAATTAAATCTCCTTGAAATTTTTGAACACACAAAACTATTGCTAAAATCTCCTTTTTTACTGTTGAATAATTTTTTTGAGTACTATTCCATATTCCAGAATGAAATCGAATAATTGATTCGTTCTTATTTATACACATCGTTTTTAGGATTCCTCCATATCCTATGTCGGATGCGTCGGATTCCACTATTAAATTTGCTTTTGGATTTATCAGACTTAAACAGGGAATTGATTTGACTAAAGCTTTAATTGATTTGACAACATTTGTATGCTTATCCGACCATGGCTCTGGATTCTTTTTTAGCCTTTGAAAAAGTGGCTTACATATAGGCCTTAGGTTTTGAATAAAGTCAGAAACATAATTGAGACATCCTAGAAATCTTTGCAATTGAGTTTTATCTAAAATTTGATCAGGGAAATTTGAAGCGAATTCAATTGATCTCTCAGACGGTTTTACTAAACCTAAATGAATATCAAATCCTAAAAATCGGATTTGGGTTTGAAAAAGTTTAATTTTGGGGAGTGACACTACTAAACCATTTCGTTTAATAATATCAAAAAATATATTGAGGTGTTTAAAATGTTGATCTATATTTTGAGAAAATATTAGGACATCGTCGATGTAAACAATTGAAAATTCTTGAAAAGGGTTGAATATATCGTTCATAATTTTTTGAAATTCTGATGGAGCATTTTTTAATCCAAATGGCATAACATTCCATTCGTATTGACCAAAAGGGACATTGAAGGCGGTTTTGTATCGATCTTCTTCAGAAATTTGTATTTGCCAGAATCCCGATTTCATATCAAATTTTGAGAAAATTTTTGAGTTTGAAATTCTTTTAAGTAAATCTTGTTTATTTGGAATTGGATACCTTATCCATTCTAAGACTTTGTTGAGTGGTTTATAATTAATGACTAATCTTGGAACTCCTCGTTCCTTTTCTGCTTGATTATTGACATAGAAGGCGGCACAAGACCAAGGGCTTTTGGATGGTCTGATGAGTCCTTTTTGTATCTAAAAACGGATCATTGATATCATATTCATCATCTTCTTCCACTTCAGAGTTTTGTGGAGAAGACGATGATGTTAGTAGTACGCATTATTGTAATAGTGTAATAGTAAGTAAATAGTAGTGTGCATTATTATTGTAAAGAATCGAATCTTTTACTTTTCGTTTTTTGTAATAATTTTATCTTTTGTCATATCAATCCAGTCAGGGGTCTTGTCCTGTCGGATTGAGTCTTATCTTTTAGTTTTATGTATTGTATTGTAATTTCAAATCCGGAGTCTATAAAAGACTTCGATCTTGTAATCAAAGAGCATCAGAAAACTTTCGAGCTTTCTTCTAAAGTTTGAAATACTTCCACGCTCTCTTAGCCTTGTAAACGATCCTAATTCTCTTCGCGGTACATCGAGGAGCAATTTTCACTCAACGCATCCTCCCCTAGAGGAGATAGAATTTGAAACAATTTATGGAGAAAAGGTCAAAGCTAGTCCATTTAAAAATATTAGTGAGAAGGAAGAGAAAAATGTTCCTACCCTCAAAGATATAAAAAATATTCAACTTCAGAATAATTTTTCCAATAAAATTCTTTCCACAATAGCAAATCAAGTAGAAAAGATTGAGGGAAAAATATCAAAACCTTCCATTGCTTCGTCTTCAAATGGGGGAATACTAATACCTCCAATAGATGAATCAATTCCTTTATTTAAACCTACAATCATTGATAGCAAAATTAAAATAAGAACTAAAGAGGAAGAAACTTTAGCTTTAATAGAAGAAAAGCTAAACAGCCTTCATATTTCAAAAATAATTCCCACAATAAACGTTATTAAGGATTCCATTATTGACCAAATTATCCAAAAGACTAAGGATCTTTCCCTAAATGAAGAAAAAATCGAGTCTCCAAATGAAGTCTTAAAAATTGGTACAAAATCAAAAATATCGAAATATTCTACAATGAGAAATTGGTATCCTCAACCATCATTCCCGGATATTCAATTTGAAGAAAAACACAAATGACTCAAGCCGCTTATGATGGATTAGCCATCCACGAATGGAATGTGGACGGAATATCTGATTATCTAATCATAAACGTAATAAACGAGATGTTGATCGCCTCCAATGACTATAGACAAAGAGGCAAAAGAGATCATGAAATAGCACAACTTCTCGTTCTTTTGATTCACGGACAATTAAAACAATGGTGGGATCAATACCTAAAGGAAGGTGATCGCCACTATATCTTAAATCATTCTAGTACTGAAAAAAGAGTATTATAAGCTCCATGTCTTTGGTATAATAAATTGTAAATTATAAGCTCCACATCATAACATAAGGAAAATGCCCAAATCTTGTAGCAGAAGAAAATTATGAAGAATCACCATAAAGGACTCGATCAAGGAAGGATCATATGCGTGTGTGGTCCTGTAATAAATCTCGAGATGAGTAATAAACCCGTTGGTCAGCATATCTTGCCTTCACGCCTGAAAAGTGATTTGACATGATATTCGAACCTATCAGATAAGGACAACAACTATCATCTTTATTAAAGTCACTTTAATAAAGGGATACGACAAAAGATGGTGGAGGAATAGTAGTACGCATTATTGTAATAGTGTAATAGTAAGTAAATAGTAGTGTGCATTATTATTGTAAAGAATCGAATCTTTTACTTTTCGTACATTTTGTTTTTTGTAATAATTTTATCTTTTGTCATATCAATCCAGTCAGGGGTCTTGTCCTGTCGGATTGAGTCTTATCTTTTAGTTTTATGTATTGTATTGTAATTTCAAATCCGGAGTCTATAAAAGACTTCGATCTTGTAATCAAAGAGCATCGGAAAACTTTCGAGCTTTCTTCTAAAGTTTGAAATACTTCCACGCTCTCTTAGCCTTGTAAACGATCCTAATTCTCTTCGTGGTACATCGAGGAGCAATTTTTATCAAAATCGAGTAGCGTAATGATTGTCACACCCCCTCCCGAACTACCTGCTACTTAGCCCGAAAGGCGGCGTGAAACCAACAGACATTGTTTACCTCTTAACAATACCTGTGACTTCAGATTCTGATAAACATACTATGTTCGCATATGGAACATTTTAACATAACACAAAGGAAATCGGACAACTATTAAACATACACAAGGAGAAACCCTTCATAAGTCTCTCTTGAAACTAAAAGTCAAGTGCATCAAAACAACACAAGACAACTCATTGTTTATACAACCGCTAATGTACAAGACTTCTATAGCTACATAACGACTTTCTATACAACACCAGCCACATACAAACTAACAATTTATGAACTTCCAGCAGACTATGGCAGGATGTCAGGTACAAGGAGCTCGATCTCTACCTGAAAATGGTTGAAAACATTGAAAGAATGAGCTAAAGAGCTCAAAGTGAGTGTCTACCTTTAAAACATTATAAGCTCACAGTGAATCATAATAATGGCAGATTATAAGTAGAACATAGTTTAACATTTGTTTGTAAACATAAACAAACCATGCTTCCAATTTACAGTTTTAAGTCACCACTTGTGCATAGCACACAACTCTCGAAATGTACTAACTTATCGAGGGTAGATAGATCAATAATATAATAGCTCATAACAATAAAACACATGACATGACTCCACATCAAACCATAGAGGTGGTAGAGTTACATTTATTCCAATAAGGTTCATACCTCTCTCTCTCTCTCTCACGTGCACGTGGATTACCTTTGGTCGTTTGGTTTTCCCTAATACCTTCTCTATGTCCTTCAGTATTAAGGTAAAACCATTTACTACCCAAATACTTTCTCATTGTCCTTCAGTATTTAGGTAAAACCATTTACTTCCCGGATACCTTCTCATTGTCCTTCAGTATCGGGATATCATGATTCATTCCCCTAAGTACCTTCTCGAATGTCCTTCAGTATTAGGGGTTAACCCCAAACAAGGGCATAATTTGTGTACCATGGAAATCATATCTTTATTACTCATACAACAATTTCTTGACATTTTCACATTATCATCTAAACATGTTCTCAAGTGGATTTACACAAAACATTCTCTAAAGAAAAGCATACTTTCATAACATAGTTTCAATACTTGGATTTATAGTTACAACTAATTCAAAACATGCTTAGGTTCCATCATGAACCTTATGTAAGAAAACTCCATGAAGCCATTCACAACTAGTTCAAACAAGATGTAATTATCAACACTTATGTTCATGAAGAAAAACATAGGTCAAACGTAGTTCTAAGATAGAGTCACTCACAGTATTAGAATTGGAACCTTGGCTTGTAAACTTGACCTATTTGCTCTTGGCCTGTCAAACAAGCCAAATCAATCATTAGAACCTTGAGCTCATGATTTTTTACCTTAAAACTTGCAAGAAAACACACTTTCAAAATTCTAGCATTTTCAGATTTTCTGCCCTGTTTTCAGACAGCCATAACTTCTTCATTACTTATCCAAAAAGAATGTACTTTATACCAAACTCTTCCTTTTTGAACCCTCTAAAACTCTTATGAAGACATGAAAATGAGATTCCTAACGTATTGGTTAGAAATTACCTCAGTAGCTTAACCCCTAAAATGAATCTGCTGCTGTTCCAGATTTCACTTCCTGCTGCAACCCGAAACTTAACCTGAAGATTACAACATCTTCCAATCATTTTCTTCTCACGATTCCTTCACGAAACTTGTAGGAAATTGAATAATCTTTCTAACCATACCAATTAGAGCTTCTAACTCAAAGTATACAGATCAGAACAACCAAAACATCAGAGACTTTCCAGATTTGACAGCAAATTCTGTCTTTTGTCTTCCTCTTAACACAACAGTAAGTTAACTTCAGTTTTAGCTCGAGCTTCCTTCACAAATTTTGTTCCAAATTGAGTTAAATGTCATGTATCAAAAACTCAACTCTTACCTCTTCTTATTGAGCTCGAAAAGACCAAAACATCAGAACTGGTCTGAGTTGATCACCTTGCTGCTATATAGTTAAGCTTTGAGTTCTCCTCCTTTCTTCTGCAATTCCAGCTCCAAACTCACGAAAATGGCTTCCTTTTTCTTCCTTTCTCCTTCTCCCACGAAGCTTCAACTTTGGTTTTGATAAATGAAGAAGAAAATTGAGAAGATAAAGCCATTTTATAAACCAAGGAGGCAAAGTTTGTCTTTTTCCCTTTTGCTTTTTCTTTTCTTTTTCCTTTTCCTTTTCCTTTCCTTTATCCCTTTCTTTCTTTTCTTTTCTTTCCTTTTATTTCCTAAACAAAACAAAACACAATGTTATATCCATTCATTTCATTTCATTTTCTTCATTATTTTTAAAGCAAACCAAACCAAAATGGTTTGAGCTTTTCCTTCCTTGTTTTCCTTTTATCCTTCACTTCATTTCTTTTCTTTTTTTAAAACACCAAAATAAGTGTGTAAAGAAACCCTAAACATTTAGCCAACTTATCCCAAGTCCATGAGACATATGATCTTCCATTCAATACATGATGCACCTAAAACTTCTCCAAATTGCTAATGATTTGAACTTACTTCAATGAAACTTTTAATATGCTTATTTCAATGTTTACCTATCCCTTAATGAAGTTTAGACACATTGTAGCTCCAAATTCAATAGATTCCCAAATTCGATCACGACATCGTTTAGTGCAACCTATACGATTTTGCATATTTCAAAACATCATGAACGAGTGCTCAATGATAAAAGAGAATAGGGTTTAGGGCTTACAATTTACTACCCCTTAAGAGGAATTTCGCCTCGAAATTCAAAGACGAAAAAGTTGTGGGTACTTTCCTTTCATTGTGTCTTCGCTTTCCCATGTTGCTTCCTCGACGTCGTGATGTCTCCATCGAACCTTCACGAGTGAGATCGATTTCTTTTTCAAAACTTGTTCTTTCCCCGTCGAGGAATTGAACCGCATCCTCTATGTAACTTATGTCTTCTTTCAACTCAACCTAGGTTGTGCTTGCAACACATGTGTCGGATCTGGATAATACTTCACGAACATGAACACATGAAAAACATCATGTACTCAAGATAGTTCTGCTTTGGTCACTCCAATGCAGTGTAGGGTCGCTGGCTTAATTCGCCCCAAGCATCGGATAAGGACCAATATATCTAGGACTTAACTTACCTTTCTTGCCAAAACGAAGGACACCTCTCCACGGAGATAACATCAAGAATACTTGATCTCCGACACGAATTCTAAATCCTTTCGTCGCTTATCTGCGCATAACTCTATTGACGATCTTGTACTACCTTCGATTTTCTCGATTACCTTAATATTATCCGTCGTAACTTGTACCAACTCAGACCGATTAGCTTCCGCTCTCCTACTTCATTCTAACATACGGGCGTTCTCTACTCGACCTTCCATACAGAGCCTCAAATGGTTCTATGCCAATACTTGACTGATAGTCATTATTATATAAGCGGATTGCATAAGTGATTGGTGTGTATCACAACTACCCTTAAATTGAAGGACACATGCTCTCAACATATCCTCTAGGGTCCGGATGGTCCTCTTTAACCGACCATCTGTCTGAGGATGGAACGTCAGACTAAATTTCAACTTTGTCCCCATAGCCTTCTCAGAAACTAAGCCAAAACTTAGAAGTAAATCTTGGATTCCTATCTGAAACTATGGACACTGGCACTCCGTATTGACTTACAATTTTTTTCGACATATAGCTCAATAAGTCGATCAAGTGTAAACGCGTCGCTTAAATCGGTATAAACGTGATGTTTTAGTGAGTCTATTCACCATTACCCAAATACCATCATGTTCACTAGAAATATATGGTAATCCAAACAGAAAAATCCATAGTGATATGCTCCCATTTCCATTCCTAAGACTTTGCAATGGATTAAGGAGTCCTCCCGGTCTCTGTCTAACTGGTTAACCGGTTGGCGATCAAACATTATCAACTTAATCGCCTACCTCTCGCTTCATCCCATGTCACCAATACGTTCCTTTCAATGTCTTATACATCTTGGTACTTCCCGGATGCATAGCGTAGTGAATCGTGAGCTTCCTCTAGAATAGCATCTTTAAGCTCACTAAAACATGGAACACACAGCTTTCTCTCTCTCTCTGGCTCATCCGGTCTCATCTTAAATTCTCGCCTCTGGGCCTGCTTGGACTTTCCAAACATTTTCTACAAGTTACTATCCTCTGGTTGTCTTCTCACAACCTTTGCTATGAGTGAAGACCTGACCTGGAATAGAGCTAAAAGACTCCTTGAACTCTCTGCATTGACAACTGCCTTAGAATCCCTTAGAGTACTTAAAAATGTTGCTCGAATACCACACAAGCGTCCTTAGGAAGTCTTGACTTCCTACTCAAAGTATCTCATACCACATTCGCCTTACACCGGATGGTATTCTATAGTACAATCATAATCTTTAATCAGTTCTAACTATTTTCTTTGTCTCACATTTAACTCCCTCTGATCAAAGATATATTTCAGACTCTTATGATCTGTGTAAATGTGACACCTTTCCACCCAACAAGTAATGTCTCCAGATCTTCAGTGCTAAAACAACTGCTACTAGCTCGAGATCATGGGTAGGGTAATTACATTCGTGCTTTTTCAATTGTCTTGACGCATAAGCTATTATTTTTCCTTCTTGCACGAGCACAAACCCTAAACCTTACCTCGAGGCGTCACAATAAATTACATACTCTATTCCCGTTACAGGAAGTGTTAAAATAGGTACTGTAACTAACCTCTTTTTCAGCTCTTTAAAACCCTGTTCACCCTCATCTAACCATTCAAACTTAGCATTCTTCCTTGTCAAAATTGTTAATGGTAATGCTAACCGTGAGAAATCCTCAACAAACCGTCTCAGTAGTATCCCCGCCACGCCTAGAAACTACGTTACCTGTCGTCACTAACTAGTCTCTCCAAGTTGTCCACAACTTTCACTTAATTTGGATCCATACTAACACCATTTGTTGAAACATCATGCCCCAGAAACACTACCTGATTCAACCAAAACTCACATTTGGTGAATTTAGCATACAACTGCTTATCTCGTAGTATTTGTAGAATAATCCTCAAATGTTCCTCATGAGGTTTCCTATCAATTGAGTAAACTAGTATATCACCAATAAATACTATCACGAACTGATCCAAATACTAGTGGAATATCATATTCATGAGGTCCATGAAAACTGTTGGTGCATTCGTTAAACCGAATGACATTACTAAATGCTCATAATGTCCATATTTGGTTCTGAATATTGTCTTAGGAATATCTGTTTCCCTTACCTTTAACTGATGGTATCCTTATCTCAAATCAATCTTAGAAAACACTGATGTTCCTCTTAACTGGTCAAACAAGTCATCTATATCGGGTAAAGGATACTTGTTACGTATCGTGACTTGGTTAACTGTTTATAATCAATGCATAATCTAAGGGTACCATCTCTTTTCTTTACAAATAACACTTGAGCTCCCCGTGATGATACACTAGGTCCGTGTATCCTTTATCAACTAGTTCTTGTGCTCGCATCTTCAACTCCTTGAGCTCACTTGGAGCCAGATATATCACGCTAACTTAAGAAATAGGTGCTATTCTGGTAGCAATTTAATAGTGAACTCAACTTCCCTATCGGTGGCAACCACGACAGATCTCTTTGGAAAAACATCAAGAAATTGCTCACAACAAGAACATCTTCTCGGTTTTAGTTTTTCTTCCCCGCACCTCCATTACGTGTGCAAGAAATGCCATGCAACCTTTCCTCAACAACTTTTCATCTTTTAATGTCAAATCAAAGCTCGTAGGAATAATCTTCCTTTCACCCCTAAAAACCATTCCAACTAATCTCGGTTTCTTGAAAACAACTTCCTTTCTATTTAGCACCACTGGTGCCCTCTCTTCGCCTCATGGAACTCTTGGTCGCTCAACCGCCTGGGGACCCAACTCCTGGTCCCTCTGTGTGCTACTCTAAGCCGTGGACAATCCTCTTGAAATGTCCTTGTTGCCCACATTGGTAACACACATTGACATCAACCGGACATTGGCCTCGGTGATTCCTACCACAATTTATACACGGAGTTCTCGTTGTTGCATATGCAACAGACTCCTGTATTGTCGGTGGTCTTATTGTGGACCTGGCAGGTTGACTAGGTGCTCTTTGGCTCTGCCTCTGATAGGCACCACTAACATGGGTTTGCCTCGATATCTGGCTGCCAGCTCGACTTTTAAAGACCTGACGACTCAAAACATTCACTCAAGGTGTGAATCGTCGCTGCTCACGACCATGAAAACTGCTCGTCGGTGAAGGCCCTTGAGTAGGCTCCACCACTGTTTGTGCCTCTGTTATACTCTGCTCAACACGTAGAGAACTCTCTACAAGCAGGGAAAAGTTAGCACACTTTGCAATGCCTGTGACTGGGGTTCGTATCTCAGGACGTATGTCACACCCCCTCCCGAACTACCTGCTAACTCAGCTCGAAAGGCGACGTGAAGCCAACAGACATTGTTTATCTCTTAACAATACCTGTTGACCCTGATAGACCTGATAAACATACTATGTTCGAAAATGGAACACTTAAACATGACATAGCGGAAACTGGACAACTATTAATCATATACAAGGAGAAACCATTCACAAGTCTCTCTAGGAAACTAAAAGTCTAGTGCATCAGAATCAACACAAGACAACCAGTGTTTATACAACCTCTAATGTACAAACAACTATAACACCCAAGTCCTCACAAATAATTACAAACATAGAGACTTGCTAGACAAAACCAGCCACGTACAAAGTATTTAACTTATGAAGCTTCAGCAGACTATGGCAGTAACTCAGGTGCCAGGAGCTCGATCTCTACCTGAAAGGTTTGAAAACATAGAAGGAATGAGCTATGAAGCTCAGTGAGTGACTGTGTAAAATATCTGTAACTTGTAAAACATGTGACCTGAAAACTATTAGCATATGCATTTGTATTCAAGCATTGAAAGTAAACGTGGAATCATAATGAGACTTTCGTAAAACCAACAAGTATATCATCAAATCTCGTAAGGCATGTAAATGAGATAAACTCTTTTAAAAACATTTCACAATCCACGCTTGTGTAGGGCACGCCCAAAGTAAACCAACGTTTACTCTCACGATGTAGTGGGGCCCGCCAAAGACTCCCATCGTCTTTGTCGTAGTGGGGCCCGCCAAAGACTCACGACAATGGCTGTTGTCACGAGTAGTACACTCAACGTCGACAACGTAATGAGACCTCGTGTGCACACGGTACCATAAAACCTCGGGCTCAATATCTCAGAAATTCACATGAAAACATTTGAACATGCCTGCCTATCTTTTCTTTCATAAACTCAAGCTTACTCAGCTTGTTCATAAAATTGGAAAACTTTAAAACATACTTGCTAGTACATGCTTGCTTGAAATCATAGCATTTCCATAAATTTTGGCAACCATTGAACATATGCTCATGTATAAACTTTATAAAGACTTTTAGGGTCACAATGAACACTTGAAAACATTTCTAGGAAAACATGAATAGTCATAAACATGTACTCAAAAGAAAGCATAATGCATTGAAAACTTTATTCTAGCAAAACTTGCATTTCTTGAACATAATTCAAACATATATACACTTTTGAAGTTCCTTTTATCACTCACAGTGCTTGAACTAGAATCTTAGCCCGTACACTTGACCTATTTGCTCTTGGCCTGTCAAACAAACCAAATTCATGTATTAGAACCTCGAGCTCATGGTTTTTAACCCTAAAACTACAAGAAAACACACTTTCAAAAATTCCAGCATTTTCAGATTTTCTGCCCTTTTTTCAGACAGCCATAACGTCTTCATTACTTATCCAAAAAGAATGTACTGTATACCAAACTCTTCCTTTTTGAACCCTCTAAAACTCTTAAGAAGACATGAAAATGAGATTCTTAACGTACTGGTTAGAAATTACCTCAGAAGCTTAACCCCTAAATTGATTCTGCTGCTGTTCCAGATTTCACTTCCTGCTGCAACCCGAATTTTAACCTGAAGATTACAACATCTTCCAATCATTTTCTTCTCACGATTCCTTCATAAAACTTGTAGGAAATTGAATAAGCTTTCGAACCATACCTATTAGAGGTTCTAACTCCAAGTATACAGATCAGAACAACCAAAACATCAGAGACCTCTCGGATTTGACAGCAAATTCCTGTCTTCTGCCTTCCTTTTAACAAAACAGCAACTTAACATCAGAATTGGCTCGAGCTTCCTTCACGAATTTTGTTCCAATATGAGTTAACTTTCATGAAACAAAAGCTCAACTCTTACCTCTTCTTGTGGAGCTCGAGATGAACAGAAAATCAGAGCTTGCCTGAGTTGATTTCCCTGCTGCAAAAATGAATTTCCCTTGAGTTTTCCTCTTTCCTTCTGCAACTCCAGCCCAAAATCACCAAAAATGGCCTCCTTCTTCTTCCTTTCTCCTTCAACCACGAAATTTCAGCTAGGTTTGTGATGAAAGAGGAGAAAATGGAGAGAAACTCTTTTTAAAAGAAAGTCAATCGGTGGAAAGATGATATTTTGTCTTTTTGCACTTTTGCTTTTTCATTTCTTTTTCATTTTCTTTTCTTTCCTTTATCTTCTTTCTTTCTTTTCTTTTCTTTACAAAACCAAAATAACTTAATATAAAACATTTGTTTCATTTCCTTTTCTTCTTTTGTGTTTAAAAGCAAACCAAACCAAAATGGTTTAAACTTTTTCTTCCTTGCTTTCCTTTTGTCTTTCACTTCATTACTTTTCTTTTTAAAACATGAGAAACCAAGTTTTAAACATTCATTTCTTCCTTTCTTTTGTTGTTTGATAAAAAGAAAGTTCCAAAGAATGATCTCGGGTTTACAACGTAACCCACTTTCAAATCTCCGACACCTGTCACTCTCAGATGCCATAATCACATCAAACATATCGTGATGTGATTTCAGTATACCTTCTCTCACACTCAGCCACTAAAAGTGGCCCTTGCTTCAGTTCTAAAAATTCATCCCTCTTTGCCTCACGTTACGTGTTAGGGTAATATTTATCTTTGAATATGCCTCTAAATGTTTGCCAATCCAGAGTACGTGCATCACTCCATCTGGCTAAAATCGATTTCCACCATCCTCCGCTTCTTCCTCTAATAGGAATGTGGCTAGCTTGACTTTGCTCCTCGTGAGCAACTCATTACATCAAAACATTTTGTAGCATATTCAGCCAAACTTCGGCATCAGCTGGATCTATGGAACCATCAAACACTGTGGCTCCTAATTTCTTTAGACGTTCTATTCTATACGCCTTTTTTTTTCCTTTTTTTTTTTTGAATCACTTGGCCCTGCTTTCTCTGGCCCACCTACCTCTTGTGAGATACTAACATATTGCTCATCTGTAACCTCAGTTTGGACTCTCGGGGCACTAGATCCCCTCTCAGATTGGCCTTGGGTAGGATCCCGCATCCCCCCCCCGATCCCGCCAATAAATGCGCTAGTATGTGGTGGCATGACTCCAATAACATATCAATATACTAGACTTACTATGGATATCTAACTCCCATACACAAGTACTAAACTTCTATTCACATTTAGCCCTAATGGACTTACTCTTATCCTTACTTGGACCATACCTTACTAGTTCGATCCGAACTAACTCAATAACTTGTTATGACTTTTACTTTATTCTCGTGAGCTAACTTGCCTGTCTCATTCCCATGGAGCTAATCGCTCGATACCAAATTGTCACACCCTCCCCGAACTACTCGCTACTTAGCCCGAAGGCGTGAAACCAACAGACATTGTTTACCTCTTAACAATACCTGCTGACCACAGTATTCTGATAAACATACTATGTTCACATATGGAACATTTTAACATAACACAATGAGTAAACTGGACAACTATTAAACATACACAAGGAGAAACCCTTCATAAGTCTCTCTTGAAACTAAAAGTCAAGTGCATCAAAACAACACAAGACAACTCATTGTTTATACAACCGCTAATGTACAAGACTTCTATAGCTACATAACGACTTTCTATACAACACCAGCCACATACAAACTAACAATTTATGAACTTCCAGCAGACTATGGCAGGATGTCAGGTACAAGGAGCTCGATCTCTACCTGAAAATGGTTGAAAACATTGAAAGAATGAGCTAAAGAGCTCAGTGAGTGTCTACCTTTAAAACATTATAAGCTCACAGGTGAATCATAATAATGGCAGATTATAAGTAGAACATAGTTTAACATTTGTTTGTAAACATAAACAAACCATGCTTCCAATTTACTGTGTTTTAAGTCACCACTTGTGCATAGCACACAACTCTCGAAATGTACTAACTTATCGAGGGTAGATAGATCAATAATATAATAGCTCATAACAATAAAACACATGACATGACTCCACATCAAACCATAGAGGTGGTAGAGTTACATTTATTCCAATAAGGTTCATACCTCTCTCTCTCTCTCTCACGTGCACGTGGATTACCTTTATCGCTTGGTTTTCCCTAATACCTTCTCTATGTCCTTCAAAGATTAAGGTAAAACCATTTACTACCCAAATACTTTCTCATTGTCCTTCAGTATTTAGGTAAAACCATTTACTTCCCGGATACCTTCTCATTGTCCTTCAGTATCGGGATATCATGATTCATTTCCCCCCCCCTAAGTACCTTCTCGAATGTCCTTCAGTATTAGGGGTTAACCCCAAACAAGGGCATAATTTGTGTACCATGGAAATCATATCTTTATTACTCATACAACAATTTCTTGACATTTTCACATTATCATCTAAACATGTTCTCAAGTGGATTTACACAAAACATTCTCTAAAGAAAAGCATACTTTCATAACATAGTTTCCATACTTGGATTTATAGTTACAACTAATTCAAAACATGCTTAGGTTCCATCATGAACCTTATGTTAGAAAACTCCATGAAGCCATTCACAACTAGTTCAAACAAGATGTAATTATCAACACTTATGTTCATGAAGAAAAACATAGGTCAAACGTAGTTCTAAGATAGAGTCACTCACAGTATTAGAATTGGAACCTTGGCTTGTAAACTTGACCTATTTGCTCTTGGCCTGTCAAACAAGCAAAATCAATCATTATAACCTTGAGCTCATGATTTTTTACCTTAAAACTTGCAAGAAAACACACTTTCAAAATTCCAGCATTTTCAGATTTTCTGCCCTGTTTTCAGGCAGCCATAACTTCTTCATTACTTATCCAAAAAGAATGTACTTTATACCAAACTCTTCCTTTTTGAACCCTCTAAAACTCTTATGAAGACATGAAAATAAGATTCCTAACGTATTGGTTAGAAATTACCTCAGTAGCTTAACCCCTAAAATGAATCTGCTGCTGTTCCAGATTTCACTTCCTGCTGCAACCCGAAACTTAACCTGAAGATTACAACATCTTCCAATCATTTTCGTCTCACGATTCCTTCACGAAACTTGTAGGAAAGTGAATAAGCTTTCTAACCATACAAATTAGAGCTTCTAACTCAAAGTATACAGATCAGAACAACCAAAACATCAGAGACTTTCCAGATTTGACAGCAAATTCTGTCTTTTGTCTTCCTCTTAACAAAACAGTAAGTTAACTTCAGTTTTAGCTCGAGCTTCCTTCAAAAATTTTGTTCCAAATTGAGTTAACTTTCATGTATCAAAAACTCAACTCTTACCTCTTCTTATTGAGCTCGAAAAGACCAAAACATCAGAACTGGTCTGAGTTGATCACCTTGCTGCTATATAGTTAAGCTTTGAGTTCTCCTCCTTTCTTCTGCAATTCCAGCTCCAAACTCACGAAAATGGCTTCCTTTTTCTTCCTTTCTCCTTCTCCCACGAAGCTTCAACTTTGGTTTTGATAAATGAAGAAGAAAATTGAGAAGATAAAGCCATTTTATAAACCAAGGAGGCAAAGTTTGTCTTTTTCCCTTTTGCTTTTTCTTTTCTTTTTCCTTTTCCTTTTCCTTTCTTTTATCCCTTTCTTTCTTTTCTTTTCTTTCCTTTTATTTCCTAAACAAAACAAAACACAATGTTATATCCATTCATTTCATTTCATTTTCTTCATTATTTTTAAAGCAAACCAAACCAAAATGGTTTGAGCTTTTCCTTCCTTGTTTTCCTTTTATCCTTCACTTCATTTCTTTTCTTTTTTTTTAAAACACCAAAATAAGTGTGTAAAGAAACCCTAAACATTTAGCCAACTTATCCCAAGTCTGTGAGACATATGATCTTCCATTCAATACATGATGCACCTAAAACTTCTCCAAATTGCTAATGATTTGAACTTACTTCAATGAAACTTTTAATATGCTTATTTCAATGTTTACCTATCCCTTAATGAAGTTTAGACACATTGTAGCTCCAAATTCAATAGATTCCCAAATTCGATCACGACATCGTTTAGTGCAACCTATACGATTTTGCATATTTCAAAACATCATGAACGAGTGCTCAATGATAAAAGAGAATAGGGTTTAGGGCTTACAATGATACCATGACGATTCGATCGTCTTCTGCTGCGCGAGGATTTTTATTCCCTTCAATTGGTATAAGAGTCATTTCGATGGTTCTTCATTATGCACTGTTTTTGTTAAAATAGGTGGGTAAATTGCCTTAAATTTCATGAGATGAATGATGGTTTGCATAATGGTTATTTCGGTTTTTTGCACTAGATTAGATTTACAATTTATGTTGATGAGATCAATGTAAGGGCCCGTTGTTTTTGGGCATTTTGTTTTAAATCGAGTCTATATGTTCGAGTCGTTCGTGGCAAGAGTTGCTGTGAAGAAATCGGAGCGCAAACAGGTGAAAATCGATGAAGAACAACAAAGGTGTTTGCTCTTTTGTCGATGGCGTTGAGACGCTGTTCTTCGGCGTCTCAACGCTATCCTTGCGGACGGAGGCCCTGCTGCAGTGCAGCGTTGCAACGCCATGGCGTGGAGCACGCTGTCCTTGACGGAACTTGAATAATTAGACATAGGTTTTCTATTTTCTAATGAGATTAGAAATTAGGAAATCAAAGTTTAGTCTATGAATGGAGACTGATTAGTAACTTTGTCTAAGGAAGGTTTTGTCTAAGGCTGGGGTATTTAAGTTGACGCTTGCGGAACACCCCTACCTGGAAACCGACCTGGGAGTGAATTCGGTCCGGAGATTCTTATATTATACTTATCGTGAGTGCCGCTTATTAAAAGCGTTTTAATTAACTCACATAGACCTAACTTATAATGTGATTATAGACTTAGGTAAATACCATATAAGAGTTATATTGGTAGACTTAGGTAAATTTTAGCCGGTTTATCTAGGTCAATCCCTATTAAAATTAAAGTGCTGAGTGGGAGAAAATATAGTGTATGAGATACATTTGAATTTCCAACCACAAATCTCCTTTAAGTCCGCACCGTGAGATCTATACTCTGCCTTGTGGCGACAAATGGGAGCGTCCCCCTTTGGGTGGCATTTGTATAGGTCAATATCATAGTGGATGGAGAGAGTACTTATAGTGATTGGGAGCGAGACTTGTGAAAACGAGACCCATGGTCTCTTCTTTCGATTCACATCCTGAGACGCCTATGATCCGCCTGCTAGTTTGGCCTGGACCAGACAATCCCTTCGGAGGGCCTGATCATGGGAGTCGGAACACCTTCAATTCCTGAGAGGGATACAGTGTCCTAGTTGGTTTTCCTTCTCTGTTCACCCTTCGGTGGCTATTGTTTGGATGGATGATTGGAAACTTAAAGATTGAGGGTGACACTCACAAAAGTCGTTAAGTGATAATGAATTCGACCGAAAAATGGTAATTGGACCCCTAATGGAATAAAAGTTACTCTGGGATTAGAATCTGATCGAGAAAGTCTTGTCCTACAGGAGGAGTGTTCTGTTCACCCTTCGGTGGCGGTCATTCTAAACCTTTAGGGTATCATTGCAAAATTTTGAATGTCCTAGGGATCATGAAATAATTTTGCTAAAACTTGATTGGATTTCAAAAGTTTTTTAAGTAGACTAATACAAAGTTTTCTTAATTTTTCAGCTTAAAATGTCTAGCGCAATTATAGGTCTACTCGCGTCCGATAAATTAGTGGGAGATAATTTTCAAAGTTGGTAAAACAACATAAACACGATTTTGGTAAATGACGACCAAGAGTTCGCGCTCACTGAGGAAGGTCATCAGGTGCACAGTTCAACAGTCCTATTCAACGATCTACAAACCTTCCAGTCCTTGGTGCAAACTAGGGGACAGGAAGGTGAGGCAAGTGTTGCCTTAAGACCTTTTCACAGGGGTTCGACCTCTGGGATAAAGTTTGTAGACTCTTCAGGCCCTAAGGGGAAGAAGGAAAGTTGAAGGAAATTAAGGTTGACCGCGCTGCCGCCCTAAAAGGCAAAGAAATCAAGGTTGTTGCCAGAAAGTGTTTCTACAACAATGGGGACGGACAAGTTCCTTGATGAAAAGAAGATGACAGGTAAATGTGATTTACTTGTCACAAAAACTTGTTTAGTGGAGAGTAATGACTCTGCTTGGATATTGGATTCAGGCGCCACTAACCATGTTTGCTCTCCTTTTAAAGGATTAAGTTCCCGGCAATGGTGGAAGAGGGTGAGATAACACTCGTGGTTGGATCCTAGAAGTTTTCTCGATCATGAAGAATAGGCACAAGATGAAAGTCGTTCTTTGGCGGGAAGTACTTATTATTGGATAATATGTACATAGTGCCTGGGTTTACGAGAAACCTAGTTTCTATTTCCTTCCTATTAGAACAAAATATTCTTGTTTCATTCAAGAGTAATAAAGCGTTTATTTCTCGAAATGGAAATTTGATTTGATCTGCTTCGCTTTAGAGCAATCTATATGTTTTGAGCCCAAATTCGGTCACAAGTGTTTTGAACACCGAATTGTTTAAACAACTGAAACGCGAACTAAGAAAGCGAAAGTTTCTCCAAAGGAAAATGCCCATCTTTGGCATCTACGATTAGGCCACATTAATCTCAATAGGATTGAGAAACTAGTGAAGAGTGGACTTCTAAACGAGTTGGAAGAAAACTCTTTGCCGGTGTGTGAGTTATTTCTTGAGAGCAAGATGACCAAACGTCCTTTTAGTGGAAAAGGATATAGAGCCAAAGAACCTCTCGAGTTAGTACATTCTGACCTCTGTGGTCTGATGAATGTTAAAGCTCGGGGCGGTTATGAGTACTTCGTGTCTTTCATAGACGATTACTCCAGATATGGGTATATTTACCTAATGCATAAGAAGTCTGACACTCTTGAAAAGTTCAAGGAGTACAAGATTGAGGTTGAGAACCTCTTAGGTAAATCGCTTAAAACACTTCGATCGGATCGAGGTGGAGAGTACATGGACACTGAATTCCGTGACTATATGATAGAACACTTTAATTACGCCCCAACTCTCGGGCCGGTATGCCACAAAGAGAATGGTGTATTGGAGAGGAGAAACAGAACCTTGTTGGACATGGTTCGGTCGATGATGAGCTATGCTCGTCTCCCTGATTCTTTTTGGGGAGACGTAGTGGAAATTACAGTTTATATTTTGAACAATGTTCCATCGAAGAGTTTGTGTGAAACACCTTTCGAGCTCTAGAGTTGATGTAAAGGGAGTTTACATCACTTCAGAATTTGGGGATGCCCGACCCACGTGTTAGTGTCAAACCCAAAAAAGTTGGAACCCCGTTCGAAATTGTGTGTAAACCCGAGATCTTTCTTTGGAACTTCCTTAATATCTAACAACAAAAGAAAGGAAGAAATGAATGCTTAAAACTTGGTTTTCCTTGTTTTAAAAAGAAAAGTAATGAAGTGAAAGGCAAAAGGAAAACAAGGAAGGAAAAACATAAACCATTTTGGTTTGGTTGCTCTAGGAATAATGAAGGAAAGAAAATGAAACAAATGTAAATCATGTTAAGTTTGTTTTGGAAAGAAAAGAAAAGAAAAGAAATGAAAGATAAAGGAAAGGAAATAAAAGGAAAAAGAATGTAAAAGGGAAAAGGAAAGTGGGTGGTGGATCCCACCTTAGTTTTCTTTTTAAATTAACCCATTCCATCGATTTCCTTCTCATTTTCAACAAGGAGCAGCAAGGGTTTCCATGAGAGAAGCAGAAAGGAAGAGGAAGAAGGGGTTTTTGGTGCTGGAATTGCAGAAGAGAGGGAGGAGAACTCAAAGATTACTTGTGTAGCAGCAAGGTGAACAACTCATACCAGTTCTGCTATTTTATTCATCACGAGCTCGACAGAAAGAGGTAAGATTTGCGATTTTGTTTCATGAAAGGTAACTCAGATTGGAACAAAATTCGTGAAGGAAGCTCGAGCAAATTCAGATCTTAAGCTATTGTTTTTTGAAGAGAAAGACAGAAGACAGAATTTGCTGTCAAATTCGAGAAGTCTCTGATGTTTTGGTTGTACTGGTATGTAGATTTGGAACCAGAATCTCTAATAGGTATGGTTGGAAAGCTTATTGAATTTCCTAAAACGTTCATGAAGAAATCGTGAATAGAAAATCACTGGAAGATGTTGTAAATAGCAGGTCAAGTTTCGGGTTGCAGCAGAAAATCGAATCTGGAATAGCAGAAGTTGGTTCCTGGGAAAGAAGACTTCGAGGTATTTCTGAACCAATCTATTGGGAATCTCATTTTCATGTCTTCATACGAGTTTTAGAGGATTCAAAAAGGAAGAGTTTGGTATAAAGTACATTCTTTTTTAATAAGTAATGAAGAAGTTATGGCTGTCTGAAAACAGGGCATAAAATCTGTTAAATGCTGGAATTTTTGTTGGAGTGTTTTTTTGTAGTTTTAAAGTTAAAACCATGAGCTCGAGGTTCTAAAACATGGTTTTGGTTTGTTTGACAGGCCAAGAGCGAATAGGTCGAGTGTACGGGTCAAGACTCTAGTTCTAATACTGTGAGTGACAAAACGAACTTCGAAAATGAGCTATATGCTTGAAAAATGCTTTAAGAAATGCAAGTTTTGCTAGAATGAATTGTTTCAAAGCTTTGTGTTTTATTTTTGAACACATGACTATGAGTATTCTTGTTTTCTTAGAAATGTTTTAAAGTGTTCATGATGAGCTTAAATGTCTTGATGAAATTTATACACGAGCATATGTTTATTGCATTTCCGAAGTCTATGGAAATGTTATGATTTTGAGCAAGTATGTTTTAGCAAGTATGTTTTTAAAGATTTCCAGTTTTATGAACAAGCTAAGTAAGCTTGAGTTTTATGAAAGAAAAGATAAGCAGGCATGTTCAAATGTTTTCATGTGATTTTCTGAGATATTGAGCCCGAGGCGTTATGGTACCGTGTGCACACAGGTCTTATTCTGTTGTCGACGTTGAGTGTACTCCGTGACAACAGCGCTGTCGTGAGTGCTGGGCGGGCCCCACTACGACAAAGACGATGGGAGTGCTGGGCGGGCCCCACTACATCGTAGAACAAAGTAGATTGTGACATGTTTTTCTTAAAGAGTTTATATCATTTACATGCCTTACGAGATTTAAACGATATACTTGCTGGTTTTTCTGAAAAGCTATTATGATTACACGATTACTTTCAACACTTGATTACAGATGCATATGCTCATAGATGACCAGGTGATATGATTTACGAGTTAGTAGTTTCCTTTAAACTCAAGTCACTCACTGAGCTTCATAGCTCATTCTTTCAGTGTTTTCCCACTTTTCAGGTAGAGATCGAGCTCCCGGTGCCTGATAACCTGCCATAGTCTGCTGGAAGCTTCTCATGTTTGATATGTTGTACGTGGTTGGTGTGGTTTAGCAAGTCCATATGTTTGTAAATTATTTTAAGAGAACTATGTAGTTATAGTCGTATGTGCTTTAGAGGTTGTGGTTGTTTAATTAGTGGTTTGACCGCTTGTGGTTCTCGATGTTCTTGCTCGCTTTAGTTCCGGAGAGACTTAAGAAGAGTTTCTCCTCATGTACGCCTTATAGATGTCCGATTCCATTGTGTTAAGTTTAAAGTGTTCCATATGCGAACATAGCTTGTTTTCGTGTAAAGTAGTGTCGCAGGTATTGTTAAGAGGTAACAATGTCTGCTTGGCTTCATGCCGCCTCCGGGCTAAGTTAGCAAGTGGTTCGGAGGGGTGTGACAACTTGGTATCGTGAGCGCTTAGTTCCATGGGAATGAGACAGAGCAAGTTAGCTCTAGAAGAAACCGAAAAGTAAATAGCAAGTTATTGAGTTAGTTCAATAGAACTAGTAGAGCATGGTCCAAGTAAGGACAAGAGTAAATCCAAATACGACTAGAATGTGAACACAAGTCTAGAATTGTGCATTTGAGTTGAGTACTCATTCCATGTCTAGTATGTTAATATGTTATAGAAGTCATGCCACCACGCACTAGCGCATTTATGCAGGAGCAAGATCGGGATTTTGGACGCGCAGATCCTACCCAAGATCAATCCCGGTGGAGATCTAGTGCCCGAAAGTTCAGATACGGGCCGAGAATTACAAAGATGTTAATTCCTCACGAGAGGTAGGTAAGCCATAGGGGCGGGGCTAAGTAATCCGTAAGACATATAAAATAGATCAACTAAAAGAATTAGGAGCCACAAAGTGTTTGAGGTTTCCAAAAATCCAGCTGAAGTCGAGGTTTGGCTAAATAAGCTTGATAAATGTTTTGATGTTATGAGTTGCTCTGAGGAGAGCGAAATGTTAAGTTGGCCACATTCTTGCTTTGCTAAAGAAAGGTAGAAGAATGATGGAAATCGATGTTAGCTGCTGGTAGTGATGCACGTACTTCACAATCGCAAACTTTCGTATATATTTAAAAATAAATATTACCCTAGCACGCATCGAGAGGCAAAGAGGGATGAATTTTTAGAATTAAAGCGTGGATCATTTTCATGGTGAGTATGAGAGAAGTTATACCGAGTTTTCGCGGTATGTTGATGTGGTTGTGGCATCTGAGAGTGACAGGTGTCGAAGATTTGAAAGAGGGTTACGACCTGAGATACGTACTCAAGTTACAGCCATTGCTAAGTGGACTGACTTCTCTCAGCTGGTAGAGACTGCTCTACGTGTTGAGCAGAGTATAGCAGAGGCGGTCGATGAGAGTGAAGCCTAGTTGTGGAGGCTTCGACAACAAGCAGTTTCCAAGGTCGTGAGCAGCGGAGATTCACACTTGGAGTAAATGTTTCTAAGTCAATATGACTTTAAGGAGCAAGCTAGTAGCCAAGTAGCAAGGCATCGAGGCAGATGATTGTGGGTAGTGCCTATCAGAGGGAGAATTAAAAAGAACCTAATTAGTTTGTTTGATTAGCAGCAAGACTGCAAAGAGGGCAAGAGTCTATTGCCAGTATAGCAAGGAAAACTCCATGTGTGATATGTTGCAAGAATCATCAAGGTCATTGTCTTGTGAGTGTTGGTACATGCTACTAGTGCTGACAACCAGGACATGTCAAGAGGGATTGTCCACAGCTATGGACAGCCGCACAGAGGGACTAGGGAGTTGAGTCCCAGTTAGTTGAGCAGCCGAGAGTTTCATTAGCTGCAAGAGAGGGCACCAGTGGTGTTAGACTAAAGAGAGTTGTAGGGAGGCCTAGGCAACACGGAAAGGTCTAGGTTATGACTCAAAGAAGAAGTCGAGGATGCACCGAGATATGATTATTGGTACGATTACTATTTGAAATGTACCGCACACTGCTTTTTAATAGAACAAGGTGCTACACATTTCTTTGTTTTTAGTATGTTCTTGACTAAGTTGAACAGGAAGCTAGAACCTTTATGTAAAGGTTAGTTAATACACTCCAGGTTGGTGATGCTTTATTAGTCAATTCAGTGATGCGGAATTGTGAGGTCTTAGTAAAAGGTCTCAATTTGTTAGTGGATCTTCTTCCACTAGAGTTGCAGGTGTGAGATGCAATCTTAAGGATGGATTTCGTATTTACTCATTATGCTTCCAGAGATTGCCATATAAAGGAAGTTGTTTTCAAGAAACCAGATTAGTCAAGTGGATTTATGGGATGAAAGAAAGATTATCCCTTCGAGTTTAATTTCAAAGATTAAAAGGTTAAAAGTTATTGAGGAAAGATTGCATGACGCTTCTTGCACATGTAGTAGAGGTGCAGGAGGAAAAGCTAAAACCAGACAATGTTCTTGTTATGAACGAACTTCTTGATGTTTTTCCAAAGAGAACTGCTGTGGTTTGCCACCGATAGGGAAGTTGAGTTCATTATTGAATTGCTACCAAAAACAACCTCTCAGATCGCAAGCGCCAGATAAAATGGCTCCAAGTGAGATCGGGGAGCTAAAGATGCGCTTATAAGGACTAGTAGATAAGGGATACATCGGACCTAGTGTATCGCCTTGAGAGAGCTCCAGTGTTATCTGTGAAAAAGAAAGATGGTATCCGTAGATTATGCATTGATTATAGATAGTTAAACAAAGTCACGATACGTAATAAGTATCCTTTACCCTCGAATAGATGACTTGTTTGACCAGTTAAGAGGTGCATCGATGTTTTGTAAGATTAATTTAAGATCGTGGATATCATCGCTTAAAGGTCGAGAGAATCGAGACATTCCTAAGACATTATTCATAATGAGGTACGAGCATTATGAGTGTTTAGTAATGCCATTCGGTTTAACAATGCACTAGCGATTTTCATGGACCCCATGGATGTTTTTCCACCAAAGATTTGGATAACTTTGTAATAGTGATTATTGATGATATACTAGTTTACTCACTTGACAGAAAGCCTACGAGGAACACATGAGTATTATTCTGCAAACACTACGAGATAAACGATTTATACGCTAAATTCACCAAATGTGAGTTTTGGTTGAACTGTAATGTTTTTGGGGCATGTTGCCTCAAAGAAATGGTGTTAGTGTGGATCCAAATAAAGTTAAAGTTGTAGTCAACCTGGGAGAGACCAGATTAGTACGACAGAGGTACGTAGTTTCCTAGGCTTGGCAGATACTGCGCAGATGATTTGTTGAGAACTTCTCACGATTAGTATTACCCTTACTGAGCTTATAACAAGAAAGAATGCTAAGATTGAATGGTCGATAAATGTGAACAGAGTTTTTCAGAGTCGAAAAGAGATTAGTTACAACACCTATACTAGCACTTCCTATAACGGAAAAGAATATGTGTTTTACTGTTATGTTTCAGGACAAGGATTAGGGTGTGTGTTCCTGCAAGAAGGAAAAGTAATAACTTATACGTTAAGGCAATTGAAAAAGTACGAATGTAATTACCCTACCCATGATCTTGAGTTAGCAGCAGTTATTTTAGCACTCAAGATCTGGAAACATTACTTGTTTGGTGAAAGGTGTCACATTTACACAGATCATAAGAGTCTGAAGTATATCTTTGATCAAAGGGAGTTGAATATGAGACAGAGAAGATGGTTAGAACTGATTAAAGATTATGATTGTACCATAGAATACCACCCTGGTAAGGTGAATGTGGTAGCAGTTGCATTGAGCAGGAAGTGAAGACTTCCTAAGGACGCCTCGTGTGGTTTTCGAGCAACATTTTTAAGTACTCTAAGGGATTCTAAGGCGCTTGTAATCTGCAGAGAATTCGTAGGGTCTTTAGTTTAATTTCGAGATCGTGCCTTCACTCATAATTGAGATTGTGAGAAGACAATCAGAGGATAGTAACTTGCAGAAAATGTTTGGAAAGTCCATACAAGGCCCAGAAACAGAGTTTAAGATGAGATCAGATGGGGCCATAGAAAGGCAAGGAAGACTTTGTGTTCCGATTTTTAGTGAGCTTAAAGATGCTATTCTAGAGGAAGCTCACAGTTCAGCTTACGCTATGCATCCAGGAAGCACCAAGATGTACAAAACTTTGAAGGGAACGTATTGGTGGCCTGGGATGAAACGAGAGATAGCTGAGTATGTTGATAGATGTTTGATCTGCCAACAGGTTAAACCAGTTAGACAGAGGCCAGGAGGACTCCTTAACCCACTGCCAGTGTCGGAGTGGAAATGGGAGCATATTACTACGGATTTTCTATTTGGATTACCACGTGCTTCGAGTGGGCATGATGGTATTTGGGTAATAGTTGATAGACTCACTAAGACAGCACGATTTATACCGATTAAAGCGACGTCTACGTTTGATCAGCTTGCTAAGCTGTACGTCGACAGAATTGTGAGTCAGTACGGAGTACCAGTGTCTATCGTTTCAGATAGAGATCCAAGATTTACTTCTAAGTTTTGGCCTAGTTTACAGAAAACTATGGGGACAAAGCTGAGTTTTAGTACAACGTTTCATGTTCGGACAGATGGTCCGTCCGAGAGGACCATCCAGACCCTAGAAGACATGTTGCAAGCATGTGTCTTTCAAGTTAAGGGAAGTTGTTTACAATAACAATTATCAGTCTAGTTTTGACATGGCACCATTTGAAGCTCTAGATAAAAGACCGTGTAGAACGCTCGTATATTGGAATGAACTGGAAGAGCGGAAGCTAATCGGTCCTGAGTTGGTGCAAGTTATGACAAACAAAATTAAGATAATCAGAGAGAATCTGAAGGTAGCACAAGACCGTCAGAAGAGTTATGCAGATAAGCGACGAAAGGACTTGGAATTCCAGATCGGAGATCAAGTTTTCTTGAAGTTATCTCCGTGGAGAGGTGTCCTTCGTTTTGGTAAGAAAGGTAAACTAAGCCCTAGATATATTGGTCCTTATCAAGTAACAACACAAGTTGGGCCAAGAAATTTACAGACTAGAATTGCCAAAGAGAACTATCTTGAGAAAGTATATTCCAGATCGACACATGTGCTACAAGCACAACTCATTGAGAGTGAAAAAAGACATGAGTTACGCAGAGGATGCGAGATCAAATTCTCGACAAAAAGAACAAGTTTTGAGAAACAAGACGATCCCACTCGTGAAGGTTCGTTGGAGACATCACTGAGTGGAGGAGGCAACTTTGAGAGTTAGAAGACTAATGAGGAGGAAGTATCCGATGATTTTCACCTAAGGACTACTAAATTTCGAGGACGAAATTTTTTTAAGGGAAGGTAAGTTGTAAACCCGAGATCTTTCTTTGGAACTTCCTTAATATCTAACAACAAAAGAAAGGAAGAAATGAATGCTTAAAACTTGGTTTTCCTTGTTTTAAAAAGAAAAGTAATGAAGTGAAAGGCAAAAGGAAAACAAGGAAGGAAAAACATAAACCATTTTGGTTTGGTTGCTCTAGGAATAATGAAGGAAAGAAAATGAAACAAATGTAAATCATGTTAAGTTTGTTTTGGAAAGAAAAGAAAAGAAAAGAAATGAAAGATAAAGGAAAGGAAATAAAAGGAAAAAGAATGTAAAAGGGAAAAGGAAAGTGGGTGGTGGATCCCACCTTAGTTTTCTTTTTAAATTAACCGATTCCATCGATTTCCTTCTCATTTTCAACAAGGAGCAGCAAGGGTTTCCATGAGAGAAGCAGAAAGGAAGAGGAAGAAGGGGTTTTTGGTGCTGGAATTGCAGAAGAGAGGGAGGAGAACTCAAAGATTACTTGTGTAGCAGCAAGGTGAACAACTCATACCAGTTCTGCTATTTTATTCATCACGAGCTCCAGAGAAAGAGGTAAGATTTGAGATTTTGTTTCATGAACGTTAACTCATATTGGAACAAAATTCGTGAAGGAAGCTCGAGCAAATTCAGATCTTAAGCTATTGATTTGTGAAGAGAAAGACAGAAGACAGAATTTGCTGTCAAATCCGAGAAGTCTCTGATGTTTTGGTTGTACTGGTATGTAGAGCTAGAACCAGAAGCTCTAATAGGTATGGTTGGAAAGCTTATTGCATTTCCTACAACTTTCAAGAAGAAATCGTGAATAGAAAATCACTGGAAGATGTTGTAAATAGCAGGTCAAGTTTCGGGTTGCAGCAGAAAATCGAATCTGGAATAGCAGAAGTTGGTTCCTGGGAAAGAAGACTTCGAGGTATTTCTGAACCAATCTATTGGGAATCTCATTTTCATGTCTTCATAAGAGTTTTAGAGCATTCAAAAAGGAAGAGTTTGGTATAAAGTACATTCTTTTTGGATATTTAATGAAGAAGTTATGGCTGTCTGAATACAGGGCATAAAATCTGTTAAATGCTGGAATTTTTGTTCGAGTGTTTTCTTGTAGTTTTAAAGTTAAAACCATGAGCTCGAGGTTCTAAAACATGGTTTTGGTTTGTTTGACAGGCCAAGAGCGAATAGGTCGAGTGTACGGGTTCAAGACTTAGTTCTAACACTGTGGGGTGACAAAACGAACTTCAAAATGAGCTATATGCTTGAAAAATGCTTTAAGAAATGCAAGTTTTGCTAGAATGAATTGTTTCAAAGCTTTGTGTTTTATTTTTGAACACATGACTATGAGTATTCTTGTTTTCTTAGAAATGTTTTAAAGTGTTCAAGATGAGCTTAAACGTCTTGATGAAATTTATACACGAGCATATGTTTATTGCATTTCCGAAGTCTATGGAAATGTTATGATTTTGAGCAAGTATGTTTTAGCAAGTATGTTTTTAAAGATTTCCAGTTTTATGAACATGCTAAGTAAGCTTGAGTTTTATGAAAGAAAAGATAAGCGAGCGCATGTTCAAATGTTTTCATGTGATTTTCTCGAGATATTGAGCCCGAGGCGTTATGGTACCGTGTGCACACAGTCTTATTCTCGTTGTCGACGCTGAGTGTACTCCGTGACAACAAATATTGTGTGAGTGTGTTGGGCGGGCCCCACTACGACAAAGACGATGGGAGTGCTGGGCGGGCCCCACTACATCGTAGAACAAAGTAGATTGTGACATGTTTTTCTTAAAGAGTTTATATCATTTACATGCCTTACGAGATTTAAACGATATACTTGCTGGTTTTTCTGAAAAGCTATTATGATTACACGATTACTTTCAACACTTGATTACAGATGCATATGCTCATAGATGACCAGGTGATATGATTTACGAGTTAGTAGTTTCCTTTAAACTCAAGTCACTCACTGAGCTTCATAGCTCATTCTTTCAGTATTTTTCCCACTTTTCAGGTAGAGATCGAGCTCCCGGTGCCTGATAACCTGCCATAGTCTGCTGGAAGCTTCTCATGTTTGATATGTTGTACGTGGTTGGTGTGGTTTAGCAAGTCCATATGTTTGTAAATTATTTTAAGAGAACTATGTAGTTATAGTCGTATGTGCTTTAGAGGTTGTGGTTGTTTAATTAGTGGTTTGGACTGCTTGTGGTTCTGATGTTCTTGCTCGTTTTAGTTCCAGGAGAGACTTAAGAAGAGTTTCTCCTCATGTACGTCTTATAGATGTCCAGATTCCGCTGTGTTAAGTTTAAAGTGTTCCATATGCGAACATAGTTTGTTTTCAGGTAAAGTAGTGTCAGCAGGTATTGTTAAGAGGTAACAATGTCTGTTGGCTTCATGCCGTCTCCCGGGCTAAGTTAGCAAGTGGTTCGGGAGGGGGTGTGACAACTTGGTATCAGAGCAGTTAGTTCCATGGGAATGAGACAGAGCAAGTTAGCTCTAGAAGAAACTGAAAAGTAAATAGCAAGTTATTGAGTTAGTTCAATAGAACTAGTAGAGCATGGTCCAAGTAAGGACAAGAGTAAGTCCAGTCAGGACTAGAATGTGAACACAAGTCTAGAATTGTGCATTTGAGTTGAGTACTCATTACATGTCTAGTATGTTAATATGTTATAGAAGTCATGCCACCACGTACTAGCGAGATTTGCGCAAAGATCGGGGCGGGACGCAGATCCTACCCAAGATCAATCCCGGTGGAGATCTAGTGCCCGAGAGTTCGAGATACGGGCGAGTTAAGCGAAGATGTTAATTCCTCACGAGAGGTAGGTAAGCCATAGGGAGCAGGGCTAAGTAATCCATATAAGACATATAAAATAAATCAACTAAAAGAATTAGGAGCCACAGTGTTTGAGGGTTCCAAAAATCCAGTTGAAGCTGATGTTTGGCTAAATAAGTTTGATAAATGTTTTGATGTTATGAGTTGCTCTGAGGAGCGAAATGTTAAGTTGGCCACATTCTTGCTGCTAAAGAAGGTAGAAGAATGATGGAAATCGATGTTAGCCAGTTGTAGTGATGCACGTACTTCACACTGGCAAACTTTCAGAAGTATATTTAAAAATAAATATTACCCTAGCACGTACCGAGAGGCAAAGAGGGATGAATTTTTAGAATGAAAGCAGGGATCATTTTCAGTGGCTGAGTATGAGAGAAGTTATACCGAGTTTTCGCAGTATGTTGATGTGATTGTGGCATCTGAGAGTGACAGGTGTCGAAGATTTGAAAGAGGGTTACGACCTGAGATACGTACTCCAGTTACAGCCATTGCTAAGTGGACTGACTTCTCTCAGCTGGTAGAGACTACTCTACGTGTTGAGCAGAGTATAGCAGAGGCGCAGTCAGTAGTGAAGCCTAGTTGTGGAGGCTTTGACAACAAGCAGTTTCCAAGGTCGTGAGCAGCGGAGATTCACACTTGGAGTAAATGTTTCTAAGTCAATATGACTTTAAGGAGCAAGCTAGTAGCCAAGTAGCCAGCCATCGAGGCAGATGATTTTGGGTAGTGCCTATCAGAGGCAGAATTAAAAAGAACCTAATTAGTTTGTTTGATTAGCGTGCAAGAAGACCGCAAAGAGGGCAAGAGTCTATTGCCGATATAGCAAGGAAAACTCCATGTGTGATCATTGCAAGAATCATCAAGGTCATTGTCTTGTGAGTGTTGGTACATGCTACCAAGTCTTGACAACCGTGACATGTCAAGAGGGATTGTCCACAGCTATGGACAGCCGCACAGAGGGACTAGGGAGTTGAGTCCCAGTTAGTTGAGCAGCCGAGAGTTTCAGTAGCTGCAAGAGAGGGCACCAATGGTGTTAGACTAAAGAGAGTTGTAGGGAGGCCTAGGCAACACGGAAAGGTCTAGGTTATGACTCAAGAAGAAGGCGAGGATGCACCGATATGATTATTGGTACGATTACTATTTGAAATGTACCACACTGCTTTAATAGAACAAGGTGCTACACATTTCTTTGTTTTTAGTATGTTCTTGACTAAGTTGAACAGGAAGCTAGAACCTTTATGTAAAAGGTTAGTTATATACACTCCACTACAAGGCGTCTTATATTGACAAGATGTTGTCTAGATATAAGATGCATAACTCCAAAAAGGGCTTGTTGCCTTTCAGGCATGAAGTTCACTTGTCTAAGGATCAGTGTCCTGAGACTCCTCAAGATGTTGAGGATATGAGACTGATTCCATATGCTTCGGCTGTAGGGAGCCTGATGTATGCCATGTTGTGTATTAGGCCCGACATCCATTATGCAAAGAGGAATTTTCAATGATATCACCCAATCCAGATTAGATCACCGGATAGTCAGAAAGGCAATCCTCAAGTATCTTTGGAGAACGGGGAACTACAGCTTAGTGTATGGCAGTGGGGATTTGATCCTTCAAACAGAGTAAAGAATTCTAGGAAATCCACTTCGGGGTCAACCTTCATTCTGAATGGAGGAGCTGTAGTATGGCGAAGCATCGAGCAGGGATGCATCGCTGATTCTACTATGGAAGCGGAGTATGTTGCGGCTTGTGAAGCTGCAAAGGAAGTTGTTTGGCTTAGGAAGTTTGTGACGGATTTGGAAGTTGTTCCAAATATGAACTTGCCAATCACAATATTTTTTGATAACAGTGTTCAGTAGCAAACTCACGTGAGCCTCGAAGCCATAAGAGAGGCAAGCACATTGAGCGCAAGTATCATCCGATACGGGAGATTATGCACCGAGAGACGGAGGTCATGCGAGATAGCGTCGAGCACAACGTAGCGATCCATTTACAAAGCCCTCACACGGCTAAGGTGTTTGAGGGTCACCTAGAGAGTCTAGGTCTTCGAGAGCGTCCTGACTAGGGCAAGTGGGAGATGGGTAAAAACGGGTATTCAATGCCCTAGTTTATTGTATTACTTCATTGTAACTTATGTACATTTCAGAAATATATTTTCTCCACTACATTAGTCCAAGGGGGAGTTTGTTGGGATTTTTTTCCTAATCTCATGTTTGTAAATTACTATTTGAAATTAATAAGAGTTATTTATTTCACCACTTTGTGTCTCGCAATATTTATAAACTTTTCCAATAAAATAAGCTCCAAGGTCACTGAATTTATGAGAGAACTAGAACTTGAACGGTGTGTAGTGGACACACAGGGAGGATCACGTTCGAGTTAATGACCCGAACGGTCTACAGTATATGGATGGGGTTGGAGACCTAATCCTAGATACACTGTGGATGCGACCCGCTTTGTATTAGATACAAACGAGGTCATCTGACTCGATTATGTGGTTGACATGCGAGTGGGGGCATCTTGTGCAATGAGATTGTACAAGATCGGACAGTGATTTATTAGACCTACTGATGTAACACCATTGATAGTGAGGACTAATAATATCGTAGATGAGCATTAGTGACTCGACACAATCTCGAGCGTGTTAGGAACTCCATGCTGCGCGCGTGCATGTCTTTTGACTAGTACGGGTGAGGGTGGTCACAGTTACTCGCCCAATATGCCTATCTTCTCAGGGACAGAACCAAGTAAAGATCTGGGAACTTAACTACGCGAGATGGAATTCGCTCATTCCCGCCTTTAGGGAAACAAGAGGGGTTGTTCCCTTAAGTGTTGTCTCTAGAGCTTGGACAACGAGCGCTCACCTTCTCACTGGCCCGAGAAGGGTGATGTGTATGGTTGGACCATCACAATATGTTTTTCATTAGAGGAGCAGTTGGGACTTAAGGAACAAGAGGTAGACATAGGGGTAAAACGATAATTTGACCCAACCGTGTCTACGAACAACCTGTGAAGGGTCGACTCATGGGCATTGGTTATATCAGTGGACACGTAATATTCTGCACTGACGGGAGTGCAACTACGGGCTATAGTGGAGTGTTACCGTAGCTAATGAATGTTAATTAACCGGGTCAAAGAGTTTGACACGTTAATCTCGGATCATTGGAGCCCGTCACTGTGGGTCCATTAGGACCCTCGGTTGGCTCAATTTGGGTTAAAAGAAGGGTTAATGTTGTGGTACGAAATTGAAGTGTTCAATTTCACTTTAAGGGCATTTATGTCATTTATATGAGATATGAGTGATATAATATATAGTTTAATGTGAATGAGATTCATAATAAACTATAGGTTAGCCTAATTGTTGAATTAGGGCTAATTGGAGAAATTAATTGAGAGAAATTAAATTGGATGTTATTCAATTTAGCTAATCCACAATTATTTCAAATGAGATTTGCAATATGAGATATGAGATATCTTATATTATGTGGTTATGCAAATGAGATTTGCATAACCTATGGTTGTGGTAAAGTGGTAATAATGTGGAGATTTTAACTCCATGATTATTCCACTATATAATCCTTTCTTGCAAGAAGGATGTAAGTAATCTCTCATTTTTGTATTCTCACCCAAAAAGAAGAGAATTCTCTCTCAATTTTCTCTCAATTCTCCTCCCTCTCCAAAACACCAAAAGTCTCACTACTTTCCTTCTTCCAAAGGAAGAACAACCGAGACTCTAAGTGGTAGTGTTCAGATTCTGTTCGTGGGGAACATTCGTTTAGATCGAGAAGCACGAAGTGTTCGTGACCGAGGAAGAAATCTTGAAGATTGTCTACAACAAGTAAGTATATTCTTCTTGCTGTAAATTTCTTCCTTCTTTTGCATGTTTAGCCTAGATCTAAGAGTTAGATCATTTTAACAAAATCGAGTAGCGTAATGATACCATGACGATTCGATCGTCTTCCGCTGCGCGAGGATTTTCATTCCCTTCACCCTCTTCTACAGCTAATGAAACTCTCGCTTGCTGAACTCTCGAGACTAAACTCCCTAATTCCTATGTGCGACTACTCTAAACTGTGTACAATCCCTGTTGAAATACCCTGGTTTTCCACACTGATAACACACACCGACACCAACAAGACAATGACCCCAATGATTCTTGCAACAATTCGCACATGGGGTTCTCCTGCTCCACCGCAATGACTTTTTTTCCTGATCGGTGTTGTTGTTGATCTAGTAGACCGACTAGGTGGTCTCGAACTCTTCTCTCTCGATAGGCACCACCCACATTCATCTCGCCTCAATGATTGACCGCCAAACCGATTCTCAAAGTCCCAACCACGCTCACATGCATCTATAGTTTTGACGTAAATTGCATCTATCGACATAAACATAGTTTACCATATACGACATGTAAGAAAGGTTTAAACAATAAAATTCTAATGCATAGACAATTTAAAATAAAAAAAATCATCAACAAAGTTCTAAAACATACCATCATTCTTGTCTAAATACAATGATTAAAATTCAATAATGACATACAAAACTCCAAAATCTAACTGTAAAAAGCTATGAGACGAGTATTAGACTAAGGTCGTAGGCCAACACTCATTCTTGGCTTAAAGTCCAGATCTTGAGCTTTGAGTTTCGTCTTTTCGCTCAAGAAGACTCAATTCAAAGCACTTATACATTGTGGAAATCGGGATTAAAATTTTTGTCTTTCAAAAACAACTCCCTTTTGTAAATGCACGAACTTCCTTTTATAGAGTTAAGAAAGCAATGCAATGCTAAGAGTAGTGTTGCAATGTTGTACTTCATTTTCAATTAAGAAGAAAAAATTGACATTCTGTGGCATTTCAATTATATGCCCATGGTTCTTAAAGCTTTAAAGGTGGTAGCGTGAGTACTTTTATTCTAGCTTGTCAAAGGCCTTATCAAACATAAATTTATAAGACATGGTAACATACATACTTTTTATAGAATTTTGCAATGATTAGTGGATGGAGTCCTATATAAGGATCGAAGTTCTTAGTATTAATTAAGTACCATAGTTTCTCAAAACTTTGGATTGCATTTTTGAAAGCTAATAAAACCTAAATTATACTTAAAAGTGGAGTACAATTTTAGCGAACATTTGGTTAATTGTAGACATAAAGTACAAGTATGAAATTGGTTATGAAAATATAAAAAATGCAATAATCCTATGTCAAGAATTAGTAAGGTATTATATTGACTCTCTCAACCACAATTCAACACATGAAAAATATAAATCAACTTTTCGGTCTACTTTGACAACTAAACAAAACATTAAAAGGTTATCTACGAATTCTAAAATTAACTTAATCATTCATTCAATAGGATAATCATAGTAAAACATTTAGTGTTTTCTAGTTGCACTGACATTTTCAAGCTAAAAATAAAAAAAAAATAAGGTTTTGAGAATAACTAGACAAAGAACACAACAACTAGTTTCCAACATGATTCCCCATAGAGCCTCGAGTCTCCTCTTTTGTTCTCTAAATTGATCCTCAAAACTTTTAAACAACGCTCTAATCGAAATGAAGGGTTAGGACGGAAGGAATCTAGATCCCTAATGTAGAACATAAACGAATCTGGATCGCTAACTCGATTTTTGTTTGGCAAATACCAAAACGAATACATTGTCAAATTAACAATCGATAAGCAATTAGGCATGGAGAGAATGCCATAAACATGTTCAAAACAATTCTAAACTAAATGAAAAAGAATTTACCTTTGTAGCTTTTCCAGCGACTGCATCTTGCTCCTCTGTGAAACACACGAACTGTACTCCTATGGGAATTAAGAGGACACCACCAGTAGTATTCACTACATATCCTCTAAGTTCTTTAGAACGAAGTTTTGGTGGGAAACTTTGATTTTAAGGAAAGAGGTGAAATTTTCAAAGAGAACTTTTCAGTGTGAATTGTTTTTCTCCAACGACACCACACGGATCGATAAGTTAAATTCTCCCACTCCATACACATCGATAGGGAGTGGAGAATAGCAGAGAAGTGGGGAACGTGTCAATTACATGCTCCTCTATAATTAATTTAAAAATAATTAATTAATCAAATTAATTAATTATATAAATAAAACAAATAATTATATTAATACATATAACCTATTCATTTCATTAAATCACACTTAATTAAATAAATAAATTAATTCTTAAATTAATTAATTATATTTAATTTAGGTTATCAAGGATTAAATCATATTTAATCATACTCCCTTTAAGCTATAGTTTTATTATACATCTATGCACGTTAAATTTTAACCTATAGTTTTTAATGTGAATCTCATTCAAATTAAAAAACAATATTTGAAATCTTTCAAATATTCAATTCTCTCGCGTAATTTCCTTTGAATCATATGCAAATTAAATTTATATTATAAATTTTCAATATGCATAGAAACTTGGTATTATAATGTATCTCCTTACGTCATATACATGAACATTTCAAATCCCAATCGTTATTTAATAATCTAAGAACTCTTTAGGAGCTACGAAGTGGACCTAATGGACCTACAGATCAGAAGCTCCAACGATACAAGATTATTAGGTTAATCTCATTAACCCTCTAATCAACATTAGTTAACTGCGGGATTACTCTACTAATGTCCAACAGATGCACTCTTCTCACTGCAAATATATTTCAATGTCCATGTATATTGACCAATAACAACAAGTAAATCCTTCACGAATGTTCATAACACCAATTATGTAAAATTACTGTTTTACCCCTGAATTACATCTTTCACCTTAAGTACCAGTGCTCCTTTAATAAACGACCTGTTTATGGTCCTACCAACAAAATGAATTCTCTCTCGGGCAAATGTGAGGATCATAAAATTTATTCATGTCCTGGATAGGCCACTTAAAGGAACACTCATCTACTTACCCTAAAGTCAGGAACAAGTGAATTTCATCTTGGTAGAGTAAGTCCCCAGCCCGTCTCACCCATACTAGTTTAAGGACAATCCATATCAAACAACACTCAACAGTAATCTACTTAGGATTGTGGTCAAGATGCCTAGGTCAACCTATTGAATTAGAAACATAACTAGTCAACAGAGTTATATGTATTGGTTACTATTTCGTTCTTCGATTTTATGTGATCTAATAACATAGGATATCCCCCCCCCCACATGTCGTCTACACGAACACGTTGGATCATTGTGTTTGTACCATATACAAAGTGAGGCATATCCATATTATAACCGGGATGAGGAACCCAACCTTATCTTTTTTACTATAAACCGCTTTACTTTGTTTTTGAATTGTGATACTTCTATGTCTTCTACATCAAGTTCAAGAGACATACAACAACCTAGGTTGTTTGTTTAATTGATTTAAGGTCATTATAAGGAAATATAGAGAAATGAAGAAGAAAATAACACTTTATTGAATTGTATAGAACAATATTACAAACTAGGAGTTTTAGGGCATAAAACCCAGCAAACTCCCACTTAAACTAAAGCTCTAGTTTAGTGGGTACGTGAAATTGAAAATGTGAGGATATAAAAATAAAGTAAATTAGTGCATCCTTATACCCATTACATATCTCCCACTTGCCCTAGATTACATTATTTACATATCTCTACGCCTAGACACTCCAGATGACCCTCGAACACTTTAGTCGTTAGAGTCTTCGTAAATGGATTAACAATATTTTGCTTCGAAGCCATCTTGGTGAGTATCACATCTCCTCGTTGCACTATCTCACGAATGAGATGATATTTTCTCTCGATGTTCTTCCCTCGTTTGGTGCTACGAGGTTTTTAGATGGCATGGCAACAACACCACTATTTTCAAAGTATAAAGTGATAAGCAATTCCATATTTGGAATGACTTCGGAATTAGTCAAAAAATTCCTTACCCACCCAACCTCCTTAGCTGCTTCACAAGCAGCTACGTATTCAACCTCCACAGTGAATTTTGTGATGCATCCTTGCTTAATGTTTCGCCATACTATAGCTTACTCGTTGATGGTGAAAACTCTTATATTAAATAAATTGAAACATTATTTTAATTATATTATAACACTTATAATATAACCTATCATGCATACTATATTATAACACTTATAATATAAATGATGCATGAAATGTTTAACCTAAGGTGGGATTTTTAAATCTACATGACATACATTATGCACATAGAAATAATTAAATCATACATCTCATGCATAAAAAAATTAAATAGCAAAAAGGGACCGGTTTTGGCACTTAGGGGCATTTATTTAATTAATTAACATTAATATAACTTTTATATTAATATTAATTAATCAAATAAATTAAATAAATAAAATTAATATATTTTACATATTAAAAATAAATAAAATACTAAATAAAAAGTCGCACGAATGAAAAATAGAGAAACTGCCCACGTCCTCGCGAAGTGGTCACTGGAACCGTCCATCATGCACGTAGTGTTGCAACACCGTCGGCAGCATTATAACGCCGCAGTGCTCATTGTTGCGCCCCGCACGCTCCATGTTTAAGCCCTGAACTCTGTTTTATTTTATCATTTTGCACTCGTACATGATGTTTTGAAATATGCAAAATGATATAGGTTGGACTAAAGGATGTCGTGATCGGATTTGGGGATCTATTTAATTGGAGGCTACAATGTTTTAAAGCATCATAAGGAGATAGGTAAGCCATTGAAATAAACATATTAAAAGTTGAATTGAAGTAAGTTAAAATCATTAGCAAATTGCAGAAATTTTAAGTGCAATATGTATTGAATGGAATATCTTTTATCTCACGAACTTAGGATAAGTTGACTAAATGCTTAGTGTTTATTTACTTACTTATTTTCGTGTTTTAAAAAGGGGGTTATGATGTAAATATGGTAGTAGGAGCTGGCCAAAGGAGGTGAAGTCTCGAAGTTAAATTATCAAGTAGGTGCTGTCAAATTCATAGAAAAACAGCAAGCTACTAGGAAATAGGTCAACTTCAAACGACCATATCTCTTAATTTACTGAACCAAATTCGATGATATTTTAGCCAAAATCTCATAAATTGAGTGTAGAATACGGAAATGGTCGGCGTTTGTGAAAATACAAAGAGGAAGAAAGAGAAAAGTGCAGAATACATAGAGGTATTCAAAGTTCTCGGGTAGCAGAACATTGTGAGGAGATCAGGCTCTTTTGAGGTCGTGAGGAGTAATTAGAACCTGAAATTTTGAGGTAAGTAAGCTAAGATATTGTACTTGAGGTTTTTAAAAAAAATTGGATGGTTGTGTTGAAATATTTTGAGTAACACAAGCTGAAAGTTGAACCTTAAATTTTAGGTGCAAGGGAAAAATTGGTAGCAAGAGATTGAGGGAGATGTTCTTCCATTTCTATATACCTTACAACCACGTGTATATTGTTATTTTGAATTGAGTTATGGGATTGAATTAAATCTGTTTTTAAGGTGCATAAGGAAAGGAATTAATGTTACTAATTTCATTTTCAGAGCAAACAGAGATAGGAATAGCTTATAATCCTTGTAACTCTTTGGGTGATTGTGAGTGACTCAATTTTAGAAGTATAATTGACCTTTGTTTTTCTACAAAAACATAAATGTTGATCATTGAATCCTGCTTGAATTAATTATGTATAGATTCATGGAGTTTTTAACATAATGTTCTTGATGGAACCTAAGCATGTTTTGAATTAGTTTGTAACTATATATCCAAGGATGGAAACTAAATTATGGAAGTATTATTTCCTCTAGAGAATGCTTTGGGTAAATCCACTTGGGAACATGTTTAGAAAATAATATGCCAATGTTGAGATTTATTTGTATGTATTATTAAAACATGATTTCCATGGAAAACAAATTATGTCCATGTTTGTTTTTAACCCTTAATACTGAAGGACATTAGAGAAGCTACTTGGGGGGAAGGAATCATGATTTCCCGATACTGAAGGACAATGAGAAGGTATTCAGGTAGTAAATTGTCATACCATAGTACAGAAGGACATAGAGAAGGTATTAGGAAAAACCATAGTGTCAATGGCGTTCCACGTGCACGTGAGAGAGGTATGAACGTTATTGATATAAATATAACTCTACCACCGCTAACGTTCGAAAGTGGTATCGTGCCATGAGTTTTATTGTTATGAGCATCTGCGTCGTTGATCTATATACCCTCATTATAGTATTACATTATGAGTTTTTACGCTATACATAAGTGGTGACTTAAACATATATATTGAAAGCATGGCTTGATTATGTTTAAAAATAAATGTTAAGTTATTTTCTACTTATAGTCTGCCCATTATTATGCTTCACCTTTGAGCTTCTAATGTTATAAAAATAGTCACTCACTGGGCTTCCCAGCTCACGTATTCATTATGTTTGCTCTTTCCAAGTAGCGAGATTTAGTTCCCTGTGCTTAGCCTTGACAAGACCTGTTTGCCACCACGGCATTTTAGCTCCTTGTATATACACATTCTTTTGTATATGGTTCGTAGTGAGAACATATTAGATGGGTTGTAATAAACTTGAAAGCTTTATGACTTGCTAAAGAACTTAGTATCGGAAGTGAATGTGTGTCGTTTATATGTGTATTTCAATGTTCAATCTTGCTTGTTCGAACGTGTTGTGTTGCGTTTAATATTAGGTTATGTCTTGGGTTAATCAAGGAGAGCAAGTAAAAGGGTGGGTTTTCTCTATCTTTGCATCTCTTCCTAGGTTAAGCAAGTAGGCTGGAACGGGCTGTGACAGCTTGGTATCAGAGCAAAAGGTTTTGGGAAGGGAACTAGGTTCATGCATTAAACTAGGAGCTTGTTGTCTTAACTATTTTCATAAGACTGTATAATTTAGGACCATGGCTCGATGTTTCAAACGAGGCAGGCATGTGGAGGCCGGAACTCAAGAAGCTACTCGTGATAGAGGAAGAGAGGTATCAGAGGGAGAGTCTAGTCCACCTCAGGAAGAGGTGAACATGGAGGAATAGATCTTTACGAGGATAACTCAAAGATTAGCCCGAAAGTGTTAGATCAAAGACAAACAGATCCGTAGAAAGAAGTATGGCATTGAAAGACTGAAGGCCTTAGGTGCAACAAAATTTGAAGGCACGACAGATCCCGCTGATGCTGAGGTTTGGTTAAATCTGATTGAGAAGTGTTTTAGGGTCATGTGATGCCCGGAGAGAGGAAGGTCTATTTGGCAACATTCTTGCTCCAGAAAGGAGTAGATGATTGGTGAAAAATAACAGAGAGAAGAAAAGGGGAAGCTTGGAGCTGAAAAGAGTTTCGAAAGTCCTTTGGAGATAAGTATTATCCGAGCTCTTATCGTCATGCAAAGAGGAACGAGTTTCTAGGACTTGTTAAGGGATCGATGACAGTAACATAATATGACAAGAAGTTCACAGAGTTATCAAAGTATGCTAGCACTATTGTTGCAAACGAGATAGATCGATGCAACAGGTTCGAGGATGGTCTATGAACAGAGATCCAAATGCTTGTGACATCAAGTTTTGAGTGGGTTGAGTTGTCCAAGCTTGTGGAGACGGCATTACGGGTAGAGCGAAGCCTAGTAGATGACAGAATGGGAAAAGGAGTTGTAGGTTGTTGTCATACAACTTATTCTGTTGGTTTATCACGAGACCGATTCGGACGAGGAGATAATAGGTGATTCAATCCAAGTCTTTATAGAAAAGGGAGCTTTAAACACCATCGTGGTGGGCAGTCTACTCCAAGGACTTGTACAGGTGGACGTGGGGAAAGACAGAGGCAGCAGGGATCAAGTTTTCTGATAGGATCAGCAAGGGACTCCCTTACTCGGCATGCCAGTGAGTCGTAGCTAGTTCAACAAGGAAACCTTTGTGCAACACTTGTGGAAAGTATCATTGGGGTCCATTTTTGTGTGGCGAAAATCTATGTTTCAACTGTGGGCAAGGCGGTCACTTCAAAAGGGAATGCCCCTAGCTAATGCAAGAAGGCATGGTAGGACAGTGAACCATGTCATGATCAGAACCACCAAAGAAAAAAATACTTTGGTGGGTAGGCTGGAGGAGAAGGCACTAGTAGTGCAAAGCATAAGGGACATGTAGGTCGACCCTTACATTAGAGGAAGATTTACGTCACGACACAGCAGCAGGCAGAGGATGCACCAGAAGTGGTTACGGGTACACTTTCTATATGTGGTAAACCTGCACATGCATTATTAGATCAAGGAGCTACGCATTCTTTTATCTCTAAAATGTTTGTTGCTAGCATTGTTGCGAAGTTAGAACCTTTATCTGAGGAGTTGTGTATTTATACTCCTATTGGTGATATGTCGATAGTTTGTAGTGTTTATACGAATTGTATAGTGAAAGTGAATGGTAGGACTATGACAACTGAACTAATTCCCTTCGATCTTCAAGAGTTGGACGTTATCTTGGCGATAGATTTCTTATCTAGGTATCATGCCTTAATGGACTGCCATAGGAAGGAAGTTGTGTTGAGGAAGTCAGGCGACACTGAGGAAGATATTACCTACTTGTATGATATCAACTATTAAAGCTTGAAAATTATTGAAGAAATCTTGTACAATATATCTTGCATATGTAGTTTGTGCACCGGTGAGTAAATTGGAACCTATAGACATTCCAGTAGTATGTGAGTATCTAGATGTCTTCCCAGAGGAGCTAACAGAATTGCCACCTGATAGAGAAGTGAAGTTTACCATAGACTTGATGCAACGAACGACGCCAATATCTCAAGCCCCGTATAGGATGGCAACGAAGGAATTAAAAGAATTGAAAACTCAATTGCAAGAGTTTGTGGATAAGGGTTATATTCGACCAAGCGTATCTTCGTGAGGAGCACCTGTGTTGTTTGTGAAAAAAAAGGATGGGACATTACGATTATGTATTGATTACCAACAACTAAATAAGGTAACAATACGTAACTTATATCCTTTGCCCCGCATAGATTACCTGTTCGATCAAGTAAAGGGTGCCTCAGTGTTTTCAAATATTGATTTACGATTAGGTTACCATCAACTGAAGATCAATGATTCCTATGTACCAAAAACATCTTCCAAGACAAGGTATGGGCATTACGAATTCTTGGTAATGCCATTCGGGTTAATAAATGCCCCAGCAACATTCATGGATGTCATGAATCGGGTATTCCATCCTTACTTTGATTAGTTTGGGATAGTATTTATTGACGACATCTTTGTATATTCACAAAGTAACGAGAAGCATGCAGAACATCTCAGAATAGTACTACAGACATTACGAAATCGGAAGTTGTATGAATAATTTAGTAAATGAGAGTTTTGGCTAGAACAGGTTGTGTTTTTGGGACACGTAGTGTCAGCAGCTGAAGTTCAAGTGGATCCACAAAAGGCAGAAGCTATAGTTAAGTGGGAACAACCCACTTCAATAACGGAAGTCCGTAGTTTTTAGGACATGCAGGATACTATCGACGTTCTGTCGAGGGGTTTTTTAAGATAACTATTCCATTAACCAGTTTGACAAAGAAGAATACGAAGTTCGAGTGGAGTGAAGGGTGTGGAAAAAGTATTCAAATGTTAAAGAACATACTTCTCACAGCACCAGTACTAACTCAACCCACCACGGGAAAAGAGTTTGGGGTTTACTGTGATGCCTCACATCCGGGCATTTGATGTGTGCTTATGCAGAGTGGGAAAGCGATCGCTTATGCGTCAAGGCAGTTGAAAACGCATGAATGTAATTATCCTACTCATGATTTTGAGCTCGCAGTTGTGGTGTTAGCTTTAAAGATTTGGTGGCATTATTTGTTTGGTGAGAAGTGTTGTATTTACACAGATCATAAAAGCTTAAAATATATCTTCGAACACAAAGAGCTGAATTTGAGACAGCGGCGGGGGCTTGAGATGATAAAAGATTAAGATTGCATGATTGAATACCACCCAGGAAGGGCTAATGTTGTAGCTGATGCACTAAGTAGGAAGTCGAAGCTACATAGTAGTTCACTTAATGCTGTTAGAGTGGCTATATTTGAGGAACTAAAGAGTTCTAATGCAAAAGTGTATGTTGGTGACAACGAGAATTTTTTAGCTCATTTTCAGGTAAGACTTACCTTAATTAATGATGCTATCTCAAGTCAAGCCAAAGACCCTGCCTTTAAAAAATTGATTGAAGAGGTGAACTTAAAGGAGAGAGAAGATTATGAAGTAAGGCGTGATGGAGCGTTGATGAAGTGTGGTGGATTTTGTGTACCTAAAGCTGAAACTTTGAGAAATGCAATACTAGAGGAAGCACATAGTTCAGCCTATGTGGTGCATGCAGGAGGTACAAAGATGTATCGGACCCTAAAGAACCATTATTGGTTCGAAGGAATGAAACGAGAGATAGTAGAGTATGTCTCTAAATGTTTAATTTGTCAGCAGGTGAAACCTGAACGACAGGAACTAGGAGGGCTTCTAAATCCACTCTGAATACCTGAATGGAAGTGGGAGCATGTAACCATGGATTTCTTATTTGGACTTTTACAGACACCGAGCGGTTATGACGGGATATGGGTGGTAGTAGACAGGGTAACTAAGATTGCTCGATTCATACCCGTCAAGGTAACTTTTACTTTGGATAAACTTACTAAATTATATGTTGACAGAATTGTAAGCTAATACGGAGCCCCAGTATTTGTTGTGTCAGATAGGGATTCATGATTTACTTCCAAGTTCTGGCCGAGTCTCAAAGAGGCCTTAGGAACTAAGTTCCACTTTAGTTCAACATTTCATCCACAAACCGATGGTCAGTCAGAAACAACCATTCAGACCCTTGAAGACATGCTTCGAGCATGCTTATTGCAATATAAAGGAAGTTGGGAGACTCACCTATCGTTGATGGAGTTTCCATGCAATAATAGCAATCATTCTAGCATCGGAATGACACCGTGTGAAGCATTATATGGAAGGAAATGTAAAACCCCTATTTGTTGGGGGGAGGTAGGAGAAAGGAAGGTGATGTGGCTAGAGTTGGTCAAGTTACCTCGGAGAATGTTAAATTTATTAGGGAAAGACTGAAGACAGCACAAGATAGACAAAAGAGCTATGCTAACAAGCGAAGAAGAGATTTAGAATTCGAAACCAGAGACAAAGTTTTCTTGAGACTGTCCCCGTGGAAGGATATTTTACGGTTCCGAAGGAAAGGGAACCTGAGCCCGTGAGATACATAGGGCCTTACATGATTTTTGAACGTGTAGGGCCATCAGCTTATAGATTAGCTTTACCTATAGAATTGTCTCGACTACATAATGTTTTCCATGTATCAATGTTGAGGAAATACATTTCGGACCCATCACATGTGCTCAAGGTAGAACTAATACAACTTAAGGAGAATTTATCCTATGAGGAAGAACCTCTACAAGTACTTGATCGGAAAGAACAGGTACTTAGGAACAAGTCAATACCATTAGTAAAGATATTGTGGAAAAATCATGATGTCGAGGAAGCAACATGGGAGAACAAAGACCAAATGAAAGAAAAGTACTCACAACTTTTCTCGTGCTGAATTTTGAAGGTGAAATTCCTCTTAAGGGGGTAGTAAATTGTAATCCCTAAACTTTGTTTTCTTTTATCGTTTTGCACTCTTACATGATGTTTTAAAATATGCAAAAGGATATAGGTTGCACTAAAGGATGTCATGATCGGATTTTGGAATCTATTGAATTGGGGGCTACAATGTGTTTAAAGCTTCATAAGGAGATAGGTAAGCCATTGAAATAAGCATATTAAAAGTTGAATTGAAGTAAGTTAAAATCATTAGCAAATTTGAGAAATTTTAGGTGCAATATGTATGGAATGGAAGATCTTATATCTCACAAACTTAGGTTAAGTTGGCTAAATGCGTAGGCTTTATTTACTTACTTATTTTGGTGTTTTAAAAAGGGGGATTATGATGTGAATATGGTAGTAGGAGCTGGCCAAAGGACCATAGAAAAACAACAAGCTGCTGGGAAATGGGTAAACTTCAAATGACCATATCTCTTAATTTAATAAACCAAATTTGATAATGTTTGAGTTAAAATCTCCGAAATTAAGTGTAGAATACGGAACTTGTCGGCGTTTGCGAAAGCACGAAGGGGAAGAGGGAAAAAAGTGCAGAATACAGAGAGGTGTTCAAAGTTCTCGGGTAGCAGAACAGTGTGAGGAGATCAATCTCTTTTTAGCTCATGAGGAGGAATTAGAAGCTAAACTTTTAAGGTAAGTAAGATAAGATGTTGTAATTGAGGGTTATAAAAAAATATTGGATGGTTATATTGATTAATTTTGAGGAACCCAAGTTCAAAGTTGAACCTGAAATTTTAGCTGCAAGGGAAAAACTGCTAGCAAGAGATTGAAGGAGATGTTCTTCCATTTCTGTCACACCCTCTCCCGAACTATCTGCTAACTTAGCCCGAAAGGTGTCGTGAAGCCAACAGACACTGTTTACCTCTTAACAATACTTGCTGACCCTGTTTTACCTGATAAACATACTATGGTCGCATATGGAACACTTTAACATAACACAACGGAAACTGGACAACTACTAAACATACATAAGGAGAAACTCTTCATAGGTCTCTCTTGAAAACTAAAACGACAAGTGCGTCACAACTTAAAACATAACAACCACTGTCAAACAGCTATAACTACATAGTCCTCTCAAAATAATTACAAAACATATGGACTTGCTATACAACACCAGCCACGTACAAAATATCAAACTTATGAAGCTTCCAGCAGACTATGGCAGGATGTCAGGTACCAGGAGCTCGATCTCTACCTGAAAATATTTAAAATCATTGAAAGAATGAGCTAAAAAGCTCAGTGAGTGACTGTGTTTAAAGTCTATAACTTGTAAAACATGTCATCTGAAAACTAATGAGCATATGCATCTGTAATCAAGCGTAAAATATAAACATGTAATCATAATAGCTTTTAAGAAAAACCAGCTAGTATATCGTTAAAATCTCATAAGGCATGTAAATGATATAAACTCTTTTTAAAACATGTCACAATCTACGTTTGTTCTACGATGTAGTGGGGCCCGCCCAGCACTCCCATCGTCTTTGTCGTAGTAGGGCCTGCCTAGCACTCACGACATCGTTGTTGTCACGGAGTTCACTCAACGTCGACAACAGAAATGACCTGTGTGCACACGGTACCATAAAGCCTCGGGCTCAATATCTCCAAAAATCACATGAAAACATTTGAACATGCCTGCTTATCTTTTCTTTCATAAAACTCAAGCTTACTTCGCTTGTTCATAAAACTGGAAATCTTTAAAAACATACTTGCTAAAACTTACTTGCTCGAAATCATAACATTTCCATAAACTTCGGAAATTCAATAAACATATGCTCGTGTATAAATTTCATCAAGACATTTAGGCTCAACATGAACACTTTAAAACATTTCTAAGAAATCATGAATGCTCATAAACAAGTGTTCAAGGAAAACAATAAACAACTAAACCCTTTCATTCAAGCAAAACTTGTATTTCTTAAAACATAATTCAAGCATATAGAACATTTTTAAAGTTCGTTTTGTCACTCACAGTATTAAACTAGAACCTTGGCCCGTACACTCGATCTATTTCCTCTTGGCCTATCAAAGAAATCAAAACCAACTATTAGAACCTCGAGCTCATGCTTTTTAACCTTAAAATTACAATAAAACACACTTTCCAATTTTCCAGCATTTTTAGATTTTCTGCCCTGTATTCAGACAACCATAACTTCTTCATTACGTATCCAAAAAGAATGTAATTTATACCAAACTCTTCGTTGTTGAACCCTCTAAAACGCTTATGAAGACATGAAATTGCGATTCCTAACGGATTGGTTTGAAAATACCTCATGAGCTTAATCCCTAAAATGACCCTGCTGCTATTCCAGATTTGATTTCCTGCTGCAACCCGAACTTTAACCTGATAATTACAACATCTTTCAATCATTTTCTTCTCACGATTCCTTCACGAAAATTGTCGAAAATTCAATAAGCGTTCGAACCATACCTAATAGAGCTTTGGATTCCAATGCTACAGATCAAAACAACAAAAAAACCAGAGACTTCTCGAATTTGACAGCAAATTCTGTCTTCTGCCTTCCTCTTCAAAAAAAAGTAACATAACTTAAGAGTTTTCTGAAGCTTCCTTCAAGAAATTTGTTGAAAAATGAGTTAGCATTCAGGAAAAGTAAATTTCAACACTTACCTCTTCTTGTGGAGCTCGTAAAGTTCAAAACATCAGAACTGGTCTGAGTCGTTCACCTTGCTGCTATACCAACATCCTTTGAGTTCTCCTCCCTCTTCTGCAATTTCAGCTCCAAAATCACGAAAATGACTTTCTTCTTCTTCCTTTCTCCTTCTCCCACGAAGCTTCAGCGTTGGTTTGTAAAGTTAGAAAAGAAAATAAAGAAGAAAGGTTTTAATAATACATTGGCGGTGGAGGACAAAAGCATAAAGCAATGTCTTTTGTCCTTTAGCCCTTTTTGTTTTTTCCTTTTCTTTTCTTTTTCTTTTTTCTTCCTTTATCTCTTTCTTTCATTTCATTTCTTTTCTTTACAAAACAAAACAAACTTAATATAATAAACATTTGTTTCATTTCCTTTTCTTCTTTTGTCTTTAAAGCAATCCAAACCAAAATGGTTTACACTTTTCCTTCCTTGTTTTCTTTTTGTCTTTCACTTCTTTTCTTTTTAAAACAAGGAAAACCAAGTTTTAAACATTCATTTCTTCTTTCCTTTTGTTTGTTTTTCATAAGGAAATTCCAAAGAAAGATCTCGGGTTTACAATTTCTATATACCTTACAACAAAGTGTGTATAGTTATTTTGAATTGAGTTATGGGATTGAATTAGATCGATTTTTAAGGTGCATAAGTTAAGGATTTAATGTTACTAGTTTTATTTTCACAAAGAAATGAGAGATAGAATAGCTTATAATCCATGGAACTCTTTTGGTGACTGTGAGTGACTCTATTTTAGAACTATACTTGACCTTTGTTTTTCTTCAAAAACATAAATGTTGATCATTGAATCGGGCTTGAATTAATTATGTATAGTTTTATGGAGTTTTTAACATAATGTTCTTGATGGAACCTAAGCATGATTTGAATTAGTTTGTAACTATATATCCAAGTATGGAAACTAAATGATGGAAGTATGATTTCCTCGAGAGAATGCTTTGTGTAAATCCACTTTGGAACATGTTTAGAAAATAATATGCAAATGTTGAGAAATTGTTGTATGTATTATTAAAACATGATTTCCATGGTAAACAAATTATGCCCATGTTTGTTGTTAACCCCTAATACCGAAGGACATTATAGAAGGTACTTAGGGGGGGAAGGAATCATGATCGAATCTTCATGGTATCGTTATGCTACTCGATTTCACTAAAATGAACTATCTAATAGTTTAGGCTAAACATGATCTAAAAATGAAAGAAAAACAACATGTAGAACTACTTAGTTGTTGAAGACAATTCTTCACTATTCGTTCCTTCGATCACAAACACTTCGCGAAATCTCGATCTCAACGAACTTGATCTCTTGTCACGAACAAGAACAGAAACACAACCAATCGGAGTCTCGGTTATTCTTCTGGAAAGAAGAAGTTTGTGGGAACTTGTTTTGGATTCGAGAGGACAAATTGTAGAGAGAAAATTGAGAGAGATTGTTCTCTTCTTTTTGTGAGATTTCATAAAATGAGAGATTTCCTCACCTCCCTTCTCGCAAGAAGGGTTTAAATAATGGAGAGAACATGAAGTTAAATTCTCCATATTATTACCATTTTACCACAACCATAGGTTATGCAAATCATATTTGCATAACCATATCATATAAGATATCTCATATCTCATTATACAAATCATATTTGCATAATTGTGGATTTATTAAATTGAATCGCATCCAATTTAATTTCTGCAATTGGCCCTAATTCAACAATTAGGCTAACCTATAGTTTATTATGAATCTCATTCACATTAAACTATAAATTATATCATTCATATCTCATATAAATGACATAAATGCCCTTTAAGTGAAATTGAACATTTCAATTCACACCAAAACACTAAACCTTCTTTTAACCCAGATTGAGCCAACCGAGGGACCTAATGGACCTACAGTGACGAGCTCCAATGATCCGAGATTAACCTATCAAACTCTTTGACCCGGTTAATCAACCTTCATTAGCTAAGGTAACACTCCACTAATGTTCGTATCAACACTGCCATCAGTGGAGAATATTACGTGTCCAATTCATGATGTATGTCATGTGGTTGACATGTGAGTGGGGGCATCTTGTGCTATGAGATTGTACAAGACCGAACTGTGAATTATTAGACTTACTAATGTAACATCGTTGACAGTATAAGACTAATAAATTCGTAGATGACAATTAGTGACTCGACCTTAATTCTGAGTGTGTTACGTACTCTTGTCTACAGGGTGTTTGTCCTTTGTAAGAAGTCTTTGGTATGCCATTTTTCCATTTTTTGGATTTCCATCCAAAGAGAGCAAGGAAAATTCTCTCATTCACTCTTAATTCTCCCTCACCCAAAACCAAAGGGAGTCCCACACACTTTTTGGCGATGGATGTCCTAATCTCGTTTTGTTTGACAATTTAACATTTGAAATTAATAAGAGTTATTTATTTCATCTTTTTGTGTCTCGCAAATATTAAAACTTTTTTAAATAGTTTAAAATATAGTAGGACTTTAGGACTTTGGTTATAAGGGAACTCTAGCGATGAAGTTCCGTCTAAGGCTGGGGGTACTTAAGCTGACGGTTAACTGAACATCTCCTACGTGGGAACTGACCCGGAACCTGAGTTGAATTAACCTTAGTTCTGTTTTATCTTTAGGTAATTAAAATGTTTATTCGCCTAGACATAAGGTTTTAAGACCTAGTTATAATAGTTATAATAGGCATAGACTTAGATAGATTCTTTTAGCCAGAATCCAACTAAGTTATACCTATACCCTAATTTTAGGAGCTTCAGTGGGAGAAAACGAGATGTTCGAATCGAGTTTACTCTCACGCCCTCAAGAGTTCACACCGCGAGTTCCATGCTCGGCTACGTGGTGTCAATAGGGCATCCCCCTACGGTATGTGTTTGCATGGTTCAATACCAAGGTGAATGAGGGAAGTATCCATAGTAAATGGGAGCAGGACGCGTGTCAACGTATCCTACGGTCTCCTCCATTAGGTCGCACCGTGAGATTTCTATAGTCCGCCTGCTAGGTTGTCCTGGAACAGCCAAACCCTACGGAGGGCCTGGCTATAGGGATCGGAACACCGTGAACTCAAGAAATTGATAGGGTCTCTAAGGTTGTTTGCTAACAGTTGTCTTTCTTAAGAGTAACCTGTTGGCTCGGGCCTATTAGATCTGAAAATGGTAGGCTCACATTTACGGAATGAGTTAAGATAGTTAACAAATCCTTGACCAAACAAACGGATTCACATTTGCAAACTATAGGTTAAAATTTAATGTGCACTGGATGTACATTAAAACTATAGGTTAAAGGGGTAATATGATTAAATGTGATTTAATCCAAATTAAATATATGATATTTAATTTGTATTATTTAAATATGATTTAAATTAATAATTCAATTTGATTTAATTATATTATTATTATTATTATTATTATTTTAATAATAAAATGAGGGAACGTGTCACACCCCCTCCCGAATCAACTGCTAACTTAGCCCGAGAGATTTGCATGAAGCCAACGAGACATTGTTACCTCTTAACAATACTGCGACACTACTTTACACGAAAACAAACTATGTTCGCATATGGAACACTTTAAACTTAACACAATGAGCTGGACACCTCTAAGACGTACATGAGGAGAAACTCTTCTTAAGTCTCTCCTGGAAACTAAAACGAGCAAGAACATCAGAACCACAAACAGTCCAAACCACTAATTAAGCAACCACAACCTCTAAAGCACATACGACTATAACTACATAGTTCTCTTAAAATAATTTACAGACATATGGACTTGCTAAACCACACCACCACGTACAAAAATATCAACATGTGAAGCTTCAAAGAGACTATGGCGAGTTCTCTCGTGCACCGGGAGCTCGATCTCTACCAAAAAAAGGGAAAAACACTCGAAAGAATGAGCTATAAAGCTCGAGAGTGACTTGAGTTTAAAAGAAAGCTATTAACTCGTAAATCATATCACCTGCCATCTATGAGCATATGCATCTGTAATCAAGCGTTTAAAGTAATCGTGTAATCATTATAGCTTTTCATGAAAACAAGCAAGACACCGTTAAAATCTCGTAAGGCATGTAAATGATATAAACTCTTTTTAAAACATGTCACAATCTACGTTGTGTAGGGCACGCCCAGTACACCAACGTTTATTCTACGATGTAGTGGGGCCCGCCCAGCACTCCCATCGTCTTTGTCGTAGTGGGGCCCGCCAAAGACTCACGACGACAGTACCGTTGTCACGAGTACACTCAACGTCGACAACAGAATAAGACCTGTGTGCACACGGTACTACATAGCCTCGGGCTCAATATCTCAGAAGATCACATGAAAACATTTGAACATGCCAGCTTATCTTTTTCTTTCATAAAACTCAAGCTTAGTTAGCTTGTTCATAAAACTGGAAATCTTTAAAACATACTTGCTAGTACATGCTTGCTTGAAATCATCACATTTTCATAAGTTTTGGCAATCATTGGACATATGCTCATGTATAAACTTTATAAAGACTTTTAGGCTCATCATGAACACTTTAAAACATTTCTAAGAAATCAAGAATACTTCATAGTCATGTGTTCAAAATAAAACACAAAGCTTTGAAACAATTCATTCTAGCAAAACTTGCATTTCTTCAAGCATTTTTCAAGCATATAGCTCATTATCGAAGTTCGTTTTGTCACTCACAGTGTTAGAACTAAAGTCTTGACCCGTACACTCGACCTTTTGTTCTTGGCCTGTCAAACAAACCAAAACCATGTTTTAGAACCTCGAGCTCATGGTTTTAACTTTAAAACTACAAGAAAACACTCCAACAAAAATTCCAGCATTTAACAGATTTTATGCCCTGTATTCAGACACTCATAACTTCTTCATTACTTAACCAAAAATAATGTACTTTATACCAAACTCTTCCTTTTTGAACCCTCTAAAACTCTTATGAAGACATGGAAATGAGATTCCCAATAGATTGGTTCAGAAATACCTCGAAAGCTTCTTTCCCCGGAACCAACTTCTGCTATTCCAGAATCGAATTTCTGCTGCAACCCGAAACTTGACCTGCTATTTACAACAACTTCCAATCATTTTCTAATCACGAATTCTTCACGAAAGTTGTAGGAAATTCAATAAGCTTTCCAACCATACCTAATAGAGCTTCTGATTCCAACTCTACAGGTCAGTACAACCCAAACATCAGAGACTTCTCGGATTTGACAGTAAACTCTGTGTTCTGTCTTCCTCTTCATAAATCAGTAGCTTAAGGTCCGAATTTGCTCGAGCATCCTTCACGAAATTTGTTCCAATATGAGTTAACTTGCACGAAACAAAATTTCAGCTCTTACCTCTTTCTGTGGAGCTCGAGATGAATCAAATAGCAGAACATGGCAGAGTGATTACCTTGCTGTCATACTAATTTGCTTGAGTTCTCTCCTCTCTTCTTCAATTTCCAGCTGAAACCCTCTTCTTCTTCTTCCTTTAAGCTTCTCCCACGAAAACCCTTGCCTTTCAATTGATAAAATGAAGAAGAAGATCGATGGAAGCTTGTTTTTAAAGAAGAACTTAGGTGGGGTCCCACCACCCACCATCCTTTCTTTTCTTTTCTTTCTTTTTCCTTTTCTTTTCTTTTCCTTTCTTTTCTTTTCTTTCCTTTTCTTTCCTTTTCTTTTCTAAACATAACAAACTTAGTATATTAAACATTGTTTCATTTCCTTTCCTTCTTTTTGTCTTAAAAGCAATCCAAACTAAAATGGTTTAAACTTTCCTTCCTTGTTTTCCTTTTGCCTTTCACTTCATTTCTTTCCTTTGTAAAACAAGGAAAACCAAGTTTTAAGCATTCATTTCTTCCTTTCTTTTGTTGTTTGATAATAAGGAGGTTCCAAAGAAAGATCTCGGGTTTACAACTTACCTCCCCTTATGAAATTTCGTCCTCGAAATTTAGTAGTTCTTAGGTGAAAATCGTCGGATACTTCCTCCTCATTTAGTCTTCTAACTCTCAGGTTCCCTTCTCCACTCCGTGATGTCTCCAACGAACCTTCACGAGTGGGATCGTCTTGTTTCTTAAAACTTGTTCTTTTCTCATCGAGGATTTGAACCGCATCCTCTGCGTAACTCATGTCTTTTTCACTCAACGGGTTGTGCTTGTAGCACATGTGTCGATCTCAAATATATTTCTCAACATGAACACATGAAAAACATCATGGAGATAATTTCAAGAAAACTTGATCTCCAACCTGGAATTCTAAGTCCTTTCATTTTGCTTAATCGCATAACTCTTCTAACGGTCTTTTGCTACCTTCAGATTCTCTCTGATTACCTTACTATTGTTTGTCATAACTTGCACCAACTCAGGACCGATTAGCTTCCGTTCTTCTAGTTCATTCCAATATACGAGCGTTCTACACGGTCTTTTATCTAGAGCCTCAAATGGTGCCATGTCAAAACTAGACTGATAAAACTCAGCTTTGTCCCCATAGTTTTTTTTTTTCACAAATTTGTCGACGTATAGCTTAACAAGTTGATCAAGTGCAGACGTCGATTTTAATCGGTATAAACCTTGTTGTCTTAGTGAGTCTATCCACTATTACCCATATACCATCATGCCCACTTTAAGTACGTGGTAATCTAAACAGAAAACCATAGTAATACGCTCCCATTTCCATTCCGACACTAGCAATGGGTTAAGGAGTCCTCTTTGCTTCTGTCTAACTGGTTTAACTTGCTGACAGATTAAATATCTATCAACATAATCAACTATCTCCCGCTTCATCCCAGGCCACCAATATGTCTCATTCAAGGTTTTACACATCTTGGTGCTTCCTGGATGCATAGCGTAGCTGAACTGTGAGCTTCTCCTAGAATAGCATTCTTAAGCTCACTAACACTCGGAACGCATAGTCTTTCTTGTTTCTCTATGGCTCCGTCTGATCTCATTTTAAATTTTGCTTCTTGGCTTTATTTGGACTTTCTAAACATATTTTGCAAGTTACTATTCTTTGATTGTCTTCTCACAATCTCTATTATGAGTGAAGGCCTGATCTGAAATTAAACTAAAAGACCCTCTGAATTCTCTGCAGTTACAACTGCCTTAGAATCCCTTAGAGAGTACTTAAAAAAAAAAATGTTGCTCGAACCACACAAGGCATCCCTAGGAAGTCTTGACTTCACCTCAATGCATCACTACCACATTCACCTTACCAAGATGGTATTATATGGTACAATCACAATCTTTAATCAAATCTAACCATCTTCGTTGTCTCATATTCAAACTTTCTCTGATCAAAGATATATTTGAGACTCTTATGATCCGGGTAAAATGTGACACCTTTCACCAAACAAGTAATGTCTCTAGATCTTGATTGCTAAAACAATTGTCGCTAACTCAAGATCATGGGTAGGGTAATTACATTCATGTTTTTTTAATTGCCTTGACGCATAAGTTATTACTTTTCCTTCTTGCATCGAAAACACACCCTAAATCTTTCCTCGAGGCATCACAATAAATCCACATACTCTTTTCCCCATTATAGAAGTGTCGAATAAGTGTCAGTAACTAATCTTCTTTTTTCACTTTCAAAACTCTGTTTACACTTATCTGACCATTCAATCTTAGCATTCTTTCTTATTAAAACTGTTAAAGGTAATACTAATCGTGAGAAGTTCTCAACAAATCATCTGCAGTATCCTGCCAAGCCTAGGACACTACGTACCTCACTGCAGTACTAGTTGGTCTTTTCCAGATTGACTCTCGCTTTCACTTTATTTGGAATCACACAAACTTCTTTTCCTGAGACAACATGTCCCAAAAACACTACCTGATTTAACCAAAACTCACATTTGGTGAGTTTAGCGTACAACTGTTTATCTCGTAGTGTTTGCAGAGTAATCCTCAAATGTTCCTCATGAGCTTTCCTGTCAACTGAGTAACAAGTATATCATCAATAAATACTATCACGAACTGATCCAAACACTGGTGGAAAATCCTGTTCATGAGGTTCATGAAAACTGCTGGTGCATTCGTCAAACCGAACGACATTACTAGAAACTCATAATGCTCGTACCTGGTTCTGAATGCTGTCTTAAGAATAGCTGATTCCCTTACCTTTAACTAATGGTATCCTGATCTTAAATTAATCTTAGAAAACACCGGATGCTCCTCGAACCGGTCAAACAAGTCATTTATTCAGGGTAAAGGACACTTATTACGTATCGTGACTTTGTTTAACTATCTATAATCAATGCATAATCTACGGATACCATCTTTCTTTTTCACGGATAACACTGGAGCTCTCCAAGGCGATACACTAGGTCTGATGTATCCCTTATCAACTAGTCCTTGTAACTGCATCTTTAGCTCCCTGATCTCACTTGGAGCCATTCTATACGGCACTTGCGAAATAGGTGTCATTCATGGTAACAGTTCAATGGTGAACTCAACTTCCCTATCAGGTGGCAATCCTGATAGATCTGCTAGAAAACAACAAGAAAATTCATTCACAACAAGAACATTTTCTTGTTTTAGCTTTTCTTCCTGCACCTCAACTGCCTGTGTAGAAACGTCGTGCAACCTTTCATCAATAACTTCTGGGCTTTGAATGCTGAAAACAAACTCATAGGGATAGTCTTTCTTTTATCCCATACAACCACTTCAGCTAACCCTGGTTTCTTAGAAACAACCTCCTTTATATGGCAATCTCTGGAAGCATAGTGAGTGTATAAGAAATCCATTCCTAGGTTTGCATCTCACACTTGCAACTCTAGTGGAAGAAGATCCACTAACAAATTGAGACCTTTTACTAAGACTTCACAATTCTACATCACTGAATTGACTAATAAAGCATCACCAACTGGAGTGTATATAACTAACCTTTTACATAAAGGTTCTAGCTTTCCATTCAACTTAGTCAAGAACATACTAAAAACAAAGAAATGTGTAGCACCTTGTTCTATTAAAACAGGTGCAGATACATTTCAAATAGTAATTGTACCAATAATCATATCTGGTGCATCCTCAGCTTATTGCTGAGTTAAAACCTAGACCTTTCCGTGTTGCCTAGGCCTCCCTACAACTCTCTTTAATCTAACACCACTGGTGCCCTCTCTTGCAGCTACTGAAACTCTCGGCTGCTCAACTAACTGGGACTCAACTCCCTAGTCCCTCTGTATGGCTGTCCATAGCTGTGGACAATCCCTCTTGACATGTCCTGGTTGTCAGCACTGGTAGCATGTACCAACACTCACAAGACAATGACCTTGATGATTCTTGCAACAGATCATACATGGAGTTTTCCTTGCTATACCGGCACTAGACTCTTGCCCTCCATGCAACTTGCTGCCAAAAAAACAAACTAACTAGGTTTACTTTAACTCTGCCTCTGATAGACACTACCCACAATCATCTGCCTCGATGCCTGGCTACTTGGCTACTAGCTTGCTCCTTAAAGTCATATTGACTTGGAAACATTTACTCCAAGTGTGAACCTCCACTGCTCACGACCTTGGAAACTGCTTGTTGTCGAAGCCTTCACAACTAGGCTTCACTACTGACTTCTCCTCTGCTATACTCTGCTCAACACGTAGAGCAGTCTCTACCAGCTGAGAGAAGTCGGTCCACTTAGCAATGGCTGTAACTGGGGTACGTATCTCAGGTCGTAACCCTCTATCAATTCGTCGACACCTATCGCTCTTAGATGCCACAATCACATCAACATACCGCGACAACTCGGTATATCTTCTCTCATACTCAGCCACTGAAAGTGTATCTTGTTTTAGTTCTAACAAAATTCGTCCCTCTCTGCCTCTCGGTACGTGCTAGGGTAATATTTATCTTCGAAGAGGCTTCTGAAAGTTTGCCAGTGTGAAGTACGTGCATCACTACAACTGGCTAACATCGATCTCCATCATCCTTTTGCCTTCTTTAGTAGCAAGAATGTGGCCAACTTAACATTTCGCTCCTCAGAGCAACTCATAACATCAAAACATTTATCAAGCTTATTTAACCAAACCTCAGCTTCAACTAGATCTTTGGAACCCTCAAACACTGTGGCTCCTAATTCTTTTAGTTGATCTATTTTATATGTCTTATCTGGATTACTTAGCCCTGCTCCCTATGGCTTACCTACCTCCTGTGAGGAATTAACATGTTGCTTAATTCTGGCCCGTATCTGAACTCTCGGGCACTAGATCTCCACTGGGATTGATCTTGGGTAGGATCCTGCGTCCCGTCCTGATCTTACCTGCATCGTCTGCTAGTACGTGGTGGCATGACTTCTATAACATATTAACATACTAGACATGTAATGAGTACTCAACTCAAACGCACAATTCTAGACTTGTGTTCACATTCTAGTCCTGACTGGACTTACTCTTGTCCTTACTTGGACCATGCTCTGCTAGTTCTATTGAACTAACTCAATAACTTGCTATTTACTTTTTTGTTTCTTCTAGAGCTAACTTGCTCTGTCTCATTCCCATGGAGCTAACTGCTCTGATACCAAGTTGTCACACCCCCTCCCGAATCAACTGCTAACTTAGCCCGAGAGATTTGATGAAGCCAATGACATTGTTACCTCTTAACAATACCTGCGACACTACTTTACTCGAAAAACAAACTATGTTCGCATATGGAACACTTTAAACTTAACACAGTGAAACTGGACACCTCTAAGAGGCGTACATGAGGAGAAACTCTTCTTAAGTCTCTCCCGAAACTAAAACGAGCAAGAACATCGTAACCACAAACAAATCCAAACCACTAATTAAGCAACCACAACCTCTAAAGCACATACGACTATAACTACATAGTTCTCTTAAAATAATTTACAGACATATGGACTTGCTAAACCACACCAGCCACGTACAAAATATCAACATGTGAAGCTTCAGCAGACTATGGCAGGTTCTCAGGCACCGGGAGCTCGATCTCTACCTGAAAAGTGGGAAAAACACTGAAAGAATGAGCTATAAAGCTCAGTGAGTGACTTGAGTTTAAAAGAAAGCTATTAACTCGTAAATCATATCACCTGGCCATCTATGAGCATATGCATCTGTAATCAAGCGTTTAAAGTAATCGTGCAATCATTATAGCTTTTCATGAAAACAAGCAAGACACCGTTAAAATCTCGTAAGGCATGTAAATGATATAAACTCTTTTTAAAACATGTCACAATCTACGTTGTGTAGGGCACGCCCAGTACACCAACGTTTATCCTCTGATGTAGTGGGGCCCGCCAAAGACTCCCATCGTCTTTGTCGTAGTGGGGCCCGCCCGGCCACTCACGACAATACTGTTGTCACGAGTACACTCAACGTCGACAATGAGAATAAGACCCGTGTGCACACGGCACTACACATAGCCTCGGGCTCAATATCTCGTAAGATCACATGAAAACATTTGAACATGCCAGCTTATCTTTTTCTTTCATAAAACTCAAGCTTAGTTAGCTTGTTCATAAAACTGGAAATCTTTAAAACATACTTGCTAGTACATGCTTGCTTGAAATCATCACATTTTCATAAGTTTTGGCAATCATTGGACATATGCTCATGTATAAACTTTATAAAGACTTTTAGGCTCATCATGAACACTTTAAAACATTTCTAAGAAATCAAGAATACTTCATAGTCATGTGTTCAAAATAAAACACAAAGCTTTGAAACAATTCATTCTAGCAAAACTTGCATTTCTTCAAGCATTTTTCAAGCATATAGCTCATTATCGAAGTTCGTTTTGTCACTCACAGTGTTAGAACTAAAGTCTTGACCCGTACACTCGACCTTTTGTTCTTGGCCTGTCAAACAAACCAAAACCATGTTTTAGAACCTCGAGCTCATGGTTTTAACTTTAAAACTACAAGAAAACACTCCAACAAAAATTCCAGCATTTAACAGATTTTATGCCCTGTATTCAGACACTCATAACTTCTTCATTACTTAACCAAAAATAATGTACTTTATACCAAACTCTTCCTTTTGAACCCTCTAAAACTCTTATGAAGACATGGAAATGAGATTCCCAATAGATTGGTTCAGAAATACCTCGAAAGCTTCTTTCCCCGGAACCAACTTCTGCTATTCCAGAATCGAATTTCTGCTGCAACCCGAAACTTGACCTGCTATTTACAACAACTTCCAATCATTTTCTAATCACGAATTCTTCACGAAAGTTGTAGGAAATTCAATAAGCTTTCCAACCATACCTAATAGAGCTTCTGATTCCAACTCTACAGGTCAGTACAACCCAAACATCAGAGACTTCTCGGATTTGACAGTAAATTCTGTGTTCTGTCTTCCACTTCATAAATCAGTAGCTTAAGGTCCGAATTTGCTCGAGCATCCTTCACGAAATTTGTTCCAATATGAGTTAACTTGCACGAAACAAAATTTCAGCTCTTACCTCTTTCTGTGGAGCTCGAGATGAATCAAATAGCAGAACATGGCAGAGTGATTACCTTGCTGTCATACTAATTTGCTTGAGTTCTCTCCCTCTCTTCTTCAATTTCCAGCTGAAACCCTCTTCTTCTTCTTCCTTTAAGCTTCTCCCACACGAAAACCCTTGCCTTTCAATTGATAAAATGAAGAAGAAGATCGATGGAAGCTTGTTTTTAAAGAAGAACTTAGGTGGGGTCCCACCACCCACCATCCTTTCTTTTCTTTTCTTTCTTTTCCTTTTCTTTTCTTTTCTTTTCTTTCTTTTCTTTTCTTTCCTTTTCTTTCCTTTTCTTTTCTAAACATAACAAACTTAGTATATTAAACATTGTTTCATTTCCTTTCCTTCTTTTTGTCTTAAAAGCAATCCAAACTAAAATGGTTTAAACTTTCCTTCCTTGTTTTCCTTTTGCCTTTCACTTCATTTCTTTCCTTTGTAAAACAAGGAAAACCAAGTTTTAAGCATTCATTTCTTCCTTTCTTTTGTTGTTTGATAATAAGGAGGTTCCAAAGAAAGATCATCGGGACATGTTCCCCACTACCCCTCCCCTTCTCCCCTATCGTCGGCGGTTTAACAGGGAGAAGGGGTTACTCATTTTGATGATCGATTTATCAATTGCTCTCTCTCTCTCATTTTAAGAATTCCCAAAATTATCCAAAAGTTGGAATCCTTCTCACAAAGTATTTTGTTCTAAGTTGAATCTCAGAGGATAGATGGTTTTCCTTGTGGTGTTGTCCAACTGAAGAAAACGAAGAAATTTCTTGGGAATTCCTGTGTTGCTGTATTGTTTGAAGCAAGGAGTTGCTGCAAGTGGAAACTACAAAGGTAATTGTTCCTTCTTTTCTCTTTAGTTTAATTGTTAAACTTAGTATGTTTGTATGCAATTAATCCATGGCTAATAGGATTCGAATTTCATGCTTGTTATGTATTTTTGTCAATGTACTTGTTTTTGTTTCAATTAAAACAATCAAGGAATTTACGATCCCAAACACGTTTCCGCTGCTCAAGGAGATCAGATCTCCATTAATTGGTATCAGAGCAATGCTTGATTTGTTTTGTTTTGAAACCAAATTGCATTGATTTGGTGGAAAATGCATTTGGTTTGCTGTAAAACTTGTTTAGGAATGTTTTGGCCTTAGTTTACCTTGATTTTGATCAATTTGTATGTAAAGGTCCCTGCGTTTTTGGGCATAAAGTGCATAATTGCCTCCTCCACATGATATAGGTCTCCAACTCGTTCACTCCAATTTGAAATAAATAAGAGTTATTTTTTCAATACTTTGTGAATTGCATATTTTATAAACTTAGTCCAATAAACTAAGCTCCAAGGTCATTATATTATGATAGAACTAGAACTTGAACGGTGTGTAGTAGACACACAGGGAGGATCACGTTCGAGTTAATGACTCGAACTTTCTACAGAATACGGATTGGGTTGGAGACCTTATCCTTGATACGCTTTGAATGCGACCCACTTTATATTAGATACAAACAAGGAGATCCAGCTCCTTCATGTGGTTGACATGCGAGTGGGGGCATCCTGTGCAATGAGATTGTACAAGACCAGACCGTGAATTATTAGACTTACTGATGTAATATCATTGACAGTATAGGACTAATAAATTCGTAGATGACCATTAGTGACTCGGCCTTAATCCTGAGTGTGTTACGGACTCCTGTCTGTGGGGATCTATCCTTTGAGTAGTACGGGTAAGGGTGGCAATTGTTGCTCGCCCAATATTCCTATCTACTCTGGGATAGGACCACTTGGGGAGTTTGGAACTGGACTACGCGAGATGGAATTCACTCGTTTCTGAATTAGGGAAACCAGAGGGGTTGTTCCCTTAAGTGTTGTCTCCAGGGCTTGAACAACGAGGCCCCACCCTCTCACTGGACCGAGAGTGTTGTTGTTTATGGTTGGACCATGCAACGTAGTTATTTCTCAAAATAGAAATTTGTTATGTTTTGCTTCGCTTGAGAGTAATTTGTATGTTTTAAAGCCTAATTCGGTCAAAAGTGTTTTGAATACCAAATTGTTTAAAACAGCAGAAACGCAAACTAAAAGATTTCATGTTTCTCCAAAAGAAACTGCCCAACTTTGGCATCGAAGGTTAGGCTACATAAATCTCAATAGGATTGAGGGACTAGTGAAGAGCGGACTTCTAAGCGAGTAGGAAGAAAACTCTTTCCCGGCTTGTGAGTCATGCCTTGAAGGCAAAAGGACGAAACATCCTTTTAGTTGAAAGGGATATAGAGCCAAAGAGACTTTTGAGTTTATACATTATGACCTCTGTGGTCCGATGAATGTTAAAGCACGAGGAGGTTACGAATACTTTGTATCTTTTATAGGTGACTATTTGAGGTATGGGTACATTTACCTAATGCATAAGAAGTATGAAACTCTTGAAAAGTTCAAGGAGTACAAGATTGAGGTTGAGAACCTGTTAGGTAAAACAATTAAAACACTTCGATCAGATCGAGATGGAGAGTATATGGACACTAAATTCATGGAGTATATGATAGAACATGAAATTATGTCCCAACTCTTAGCACCTGGTATGCCACAGCAGAATGGTGTATCAGAGAGGAGAAACAGAACCCTGTTGGACATGGTTCGATCGATGATGAGCTATCCCGTCTCCTTGATTCTTTTTGGGGTTACGCAGTGGAGACTACGATATACATTTTCAACATAGTTTCGTCGAAGAGTCTTTGTAAAACATATTTAGAACTCTGCCATGGTCATAAAACCAATTTACGTCATTAAAGAATTAGGAGATGTCCGACCAATGTGTTGGTGTCAAACCCGAAGAAGTTGGAACCCCGTTCAAAGTTGTGCCTCTTTGTAGGTTACCCAAAAGAGACTAGGGGTGGGCTATTTTACGATCCCAAGGATAATAGGGTGCTTGTGTCGATAAACGCCACTTTCGTTGAGGAAGGCCCCATCAGGGATCACTTACCAAGGAGTAAGATTGTGTTAAATGAAATGGACAATTCATCAGCAAGACTTACTGATGGGGCTAGTACGTCAATGTTTATCCTAGCTCGTCTAGTAACGTCCATTCTCAAGAGATGAGAATGCCTCGACGTAGTGGGAGGATTGTGAGACAACCTGAACGTTACATGGGTTTAGCTGAAACCCAAGTCGTCACCCCTAATGATAACTGCGAGGATCCATTGACCTATGATCAAGCAATGACAGACATTGACAAAGACAAATGGATTAAAGCTATGGACCAAGAAATGGAGTCGATGTACTTCAATTCCGTCTGGAGGTTGTGGACAAACCGGATGGGGTTAAACCTATTGGTTGCAAGTGGTTCTACAAGCGTAAACGTGGCATAGATGGGAAGGTGCAGACCTTCAAATCAAGACTAGTGGCAAAGAGTTTACTCAGGTTGAAGGGGTTGACTATGAGGAAACCTTTTCTCCTGTTGCCATGGTAAAGTCTATAAGAATCCCTCTTGCAATTTTCGCATAGTATGACTATGGGGTATGGCAGATGGATGTCAAGACCGCCTTTCTGAATAGCAACCTTGACGAGACCATCCACATGGAGCAGTCCAAGGGGTTCAATGCCCAAGGCCAAGAGCAAAAGGTTTGTCAGCTTTAAAGGTCTATTTATGGACTGAAACAAGCCTCGAGGTCTTGGAATATAAGGTTTGATGAGGCAATCAAATCTTATGGCTTTTATCAAAATGGTGACGATCTTGTGTCTACAAGAAAATCGTTAACAGTACTGTCGCATTTCTGATATTGTATGTGGATGATATCCTACTCATTCTAAATGAGGTAAAGATTTGGGGAGGCTCGGTTAGTTCTAGGTGTCTAGATAGTCATGAACCGGAACAACAGAATGCTAGCCATGTCTCAGGCGTTATATATTGAAAAGATGTTGTCTAGATATAAGAAGCAGAACTCGAAGAAGGGTTTGCTACCTTTCAGGCATGGGGTTTACTTGTCAAACGATCAATGTCCTAAGACACCTCAAGAAGTTGAGGATATGAGACGAATCCTCTATGCTTCATCTCTAGGGAGCCTGATGTATGTCATGTTGTGTACTAGGCCCGACAATTGTTATGCAGTTGAGATTGTAATAAGGTATCAATCCAATCCAGGATTAGATCACTGCACAACCGTAAAGGCAATCCTCAAGTATCTTAGGAGAACGAGGAACTACAACCTTATGTATGAGAGTCGGGATTTGATCCTCATGGGATACATAGACTCTGACTTTTAGGCCGATAAGGATTTTAGGAAATCCACTTCGAGGTCAACCTTCATTCTAAATGGAGGAGCTGTAGTGTGGCGAAGCATCAAGCAGAGATGCATCGCTAATTCAACGATTGAAGATGAGTATGTTGCGGCTTGTGAAGCTACAAAGGAAGCTGATTGGCTTAGAAAGTTCATGCTAGATTTGGATGTTGTTTTAAATATGAACTTGCCAGTGACCCTATTTTTTTACAACAGTTGTGCAGTAGCAAACTCCAGAGAACGTCAGAATCATAAGAGCGGTAAGACTATTGGGCATAAGCATCACCTGATACGGGAGATATTGCACCACGGAGACGTGACAGTCACGTAGATAGCGTCGGAGCACAACATTACTAATCCATTTACAAAGGCCCTCACGACTAAGGTGTTCTAGAGAGTCTAGGTCTTCGAGTGATTCCTGACTAGGGCAAGTGGGAGTATTGTAAAGGTGTTTCAATGTCGTAGTTTATTGTATTACTTTGTACATTTGAGAAATGTATTATGTAGTCCACTAGCTTAATTCTACTGGGTGTTCGTTGGGATGTATGTCCTAATCTCGTGTAAGTTTGTAATATTCCAATTTGAAATAAATAAGATTTATTTTTTCAATACATTGTATCTCGCATATTTTATAAACTTAATCGAATAAACTAAGCTCGATGGTCATTGTATTATGAGAGAACAGAACTTCAACGGTTTGTAGTGGACACGCAGGGAGGATCACGTTCGAGTTAATGACTCGAACGATCTACAGTATACGGATAGAGTTGGAGACCTAACCCTGGAAACGCTGTGGATTTCGCCCGTTATGTATTAGATACAAGCGAGGTGATCCAACTCGTTCACTCCATGATAGTGGTTGGAGACCTAATCTTACACGAGATTATGACATACATCCCAACACCTCCCTCTTAAGATATTTCGTCCTCAAAATTTAATTGTCCTTAGGTGAAAAGCGTCAGGTAACACTTCCTCACCTGGTCCTCTAAGTCCCAGGTTGCCTCTTCTACTCCATGATGTCTCCAATCAACTTTTACTAGTGGGATCGTCTTATTTCTCAAAACTTCTTCTTTCCCATCGAGGATTTGAACTGCATACTCTATGTTACTGAAGTCTTCTTTCACCTCAACTAATTGCGCTTGCAATACACGTGTCATAGCTGGAATATATTTCCTAAACATGGACACGTGAAAAACAGTTCTGTTGGCAAGTCAAGTCTGTAGGTTGTTGGCCCAACTCGTTTTTTTACCTGACATGGACTAATATATCAAGGACTCAACTTACCTTTCATGCCAATGTGAAGGACACCTCTCAACGAGAATAACTTTAAGAAAACTTGATCTACGACCTGGAATTCTAAGTATCTTGGTCGCTTGTCTGCGTAGGTCTTTTAACGGTCTTGAGCTACTTTCAGATTCTCTCTAATCACCTTAATGTTGTCCGTCGTAACTTGTACCAACTCAAGACCGATTAGCTTCCGCTCTCCTACTTCGTTCCAACGCATGGGAGTTCTGCATGGTCTTCCATACAGAGCCTCAAAGGGTACGATGTCGATACTAGTCTAATAGCTGTTATTATAAACAAACTCCATAAGTGATAAGTGGGTATCCCAACATCCCTTAAACTCGAGGACACATGCTCTTAACATGTCCTCTAAGGTCTTGATGGTCCTTTGTTACTGACCATTTGTCTGATAATGGAACGTTGTAATTTGAAATTCACTTTGTCCCCATAGCTTTTTGTAAATTAGGCCAAAATTTAGATGTAAATCTCGGATCCCTATCTGAAACTATGGACATTGGTGTTCGATATTGACTCACAATCCTATCGACATATAGCTTAGCAAGCTGATAAAGTGTAAACGTCGCTTTAATCGGTATAAACCGTTTTGTCTTAATGAGTTCATCCATTACTACACAAATACCATCATGTCCACTTGAAGTACGTGGTAATCCAAACAGAAAATCGATAGTTGTATGCTCGTATTTGATAACTCACCATAAGTGAGTTATTTTACTAGAATTTTAGTGTTTAATCCCCTTGAATTGCATTTAATTTAGTGATCCTCGTGTTATTTTATTCCTAAATTATGTGTCTTAGCTTTAAAATCCTGAATTTAAGTATTAGGTGCAAAAAGAATTATTTTGATGTTTTTGTACTTTAATTCAAGAAATTTAGGAAAATAAGCTAACGGTTAATTAAAGACCGAAATTTGAGATTTTTCTTAACTCCAAAAATCCTCGTGTATTTAGTTTGATTTATGATTGACTTCATAAATTTATTTGAGATTTTTCTGTGTGCAGGAGATGTTTAAAAATTACAAGAGTCCCTAAGGGCATTTTAGACATTTTACCCGAAGGGTTATATGGTCTTTTTACTCTTAAGGGTATTTTTGTAATTTGTGGAGTTAGGGCAACACCATCTTATAAGGAGGCTAGGGTTTACAAGTGTGAGGGGAGAGTTGGAGTTGTGACAAGAGGAAGAGATCGAGAGGAGAAAAAGAACTCGTGAGATTGCCAAGCAAAGGGCTGCGTTGGAAGGAAAAAATCTACACCCTTTGTTGTAGCAAATGTTGCTTGCACACATCCATGAAGAAGCTTTTTGCTTTGAAGCAAAGTGTAGTTGTACTTGGCGGTAGGTCGCTATTTGTTTGAAGCAATTGGGTGAGAGAAAAAGAAATCACGAGAGGGAGGCATTGCTGAAGCAAACTGTGGAGTAGAGGGTTGGCCATCTGCCGGAATCAACCTATATTTGCTGAAGCAAAGCCGAGAGTAGGGGTTTGTCCACCTGCTGTGATTTGCCCATCTTTGCTGAAGCAAAATCGAGAGCATGTGCAGTTCGGTTTTTACAGACGTCGTTCACTAAGTTTGCGATTTCTGGCTATCCAACCGTTGGATTTTGCTACAATTGTGTGAGCCTATTAAGGACTCATAGAGCTCCATTTTGAACGGTTGGATCTTCATTTGGAGCTTTTTGGTGTCAGATATCGCTGTCACATTGGACGTCCACTGCAGTTCGGTTTTACACAGACGACAGTCACAAAGTTGTCGTTTTCTGGAGTTATAACCGTTGGATTGTGCTGAAATTTTGTCAGTGTGTTGGGGACTCATAGATCGTAGTTTTCAACGGTTGGATCATCATTTAGAGCTGCGGTGCATTAGATATTGATATCAGACAGAAGCTACAGAATACTGAAACCTGCTGCTATTTCCTGCTGCCTTCTGTGGGATCTTGGCGTTTTGTTGAAGCAAAATACATGTCAATTGCCTCCTGTAAACTTCTCCTATTCCCTAATTATGTTGGCTTGTTGTCCTCTTTTGACTCACTGTTTTAGGCTAAATTCATGACTGTTTTTGGGCTGAATTTGTGATTAATTTGGGTTGTTTTGTGACATTGTTACAAAGACATATTTGAATTTATTAAACAACACAAGCATGCATAAATTAGAGATGTGTGAGTTGATTTACATGAACTAAATTTTCTTAAGAAAGGGTTAGGTTGTTTTAATGTAATTTTGGATTAAATTTATGGTTGATGCCATTGATTGAATTTATGAAATTTTATTGAATTTAACGTTGCATGAGAATTAAAATTGGCCTTTTTAACTTCTCTATAATTCATAAACTTCGGAAAGCTAATGAATTAGAAAACTAAAATTTCATTCTAGGATTATTGAGTTGATTAGGGATAATTAACCCACCTAGAACCTAAAATCATGGGCATAATTTAGATCACAATTGGAAAATTGTAGGTTTTAAAACTTAGTGATTTTGGAAAGAATCATTTGAATGCATGCGTAGGTAAATTCAAGGCATCACTAAAAATTTATTCCAATTGAACATTAGAACTCTAACCTAACCCGAGCTTATTTTTCATTACAAATCTCATCTCTTGTATCTATCTTCTTGTTTGCATTCTCCTCTCCCCGCATTTAAATTTACTTATTTTCTTGAGTCTAGTCTTATCTTGTCTTACTTATCACATATGTTTATCTACTATAGGAAATTGCACACCCATGCATTGCACTAAAATAAGGAAAAATTTGTTAGGACACTCATCCATTTAGGTCTAACTAGTCCTCGTGGGATCGATACTTTTAACTTATCACTTGCTGCTCTCGACCGTGTATACTTGCACGTCGTAGAAGTGTCGGAGTTTTATTCTAATTTACATTAGTTTAGGGCACTCGATATTTTCGCATCAAGTTTTTGGCGCCGTTGTCGGGGACTAGTTTTGATTCTTATCTTGTTTGAGTTGGTTTAGTGAATTTTATCCTTGTTTTTCTTGTTGGGTGTGTCTTGTTATCTTTGTTTCGTATTTTTATCTTTGTTGAGTCTTGGTTATTCTTTCTGGTTGTGTTGGTGCAAATTGTGTTTATTGAGCTCATTATAATTGATTTACTATGGCTCATAATAATTTTGGGTGGTCTTCATGCCCCAATGAACAAACACATTATAGTTCTTTTTCTTATGATCATCCCGTTGCCAATTTAGAGTCTTCTAGTGAGGGGTATGAATCTTATGGCTACCAAATGCCTAATTACTATCATACTAACCCTATGACTTATGGGAACCACATGTATGATAATAATCATAGCAATTGGGCCTATGAACCATATCCTAGGGGTTTTAAGCCATATCCTTCCTATATTCAAGAAACCCAGGTAGAAGACGAATCTTCGCTTAAAATATTGTTATTAGAATATATGAGAACCACAGAAGAGAGGAATAGGCAAATAGAAGAGATGAATATTCAAATAGAAGAGATGAATATTCAAATAGGGGAGTCAATTCAACGCCTAACGGATACACTTGTCTCCCTTAGAGAACAAATGTATTTAGACTCATCTGAGGTTGAACACCCTAGGGAAGAGAGTGAGGGAGGACCCACACCCTTACATAGTTCGGTGAGTCACTTGATCACTGACCCACTTATAGACCTTCAGGATCCTAGTCCTTCACATTTTTCAGAGTATGAGCATTTAGAGGATTGTGCTTTAGATGTAAAAGAACTAGAACCTTTTAGCACACACCAGGATAGAGTTAGTGAGAGTGTGGAAGAAGTCGAGCCTGTTGAGTTAGGCCAGGAGGTAGAATTTGAGGCTTTTGAGTCTATGTTAGTTCTATCTTCCGATTTTTCTCTTATTGGTGAGTGTTTTTCTTTCTATGCTCTCAGTCATGTGTATTTTTGTGAGTCTATTTATTTTCCTGTTTTTCTTCTTTTCTATTATCAAATAAAAACTAAAAATATTTACTTTGTTGTTTTTCCTTTTCTTTTATTATATAAAAAAAAAAATATATATCCGAATCGGGCTCTCATGAGAAGCTAGTATTCTTGCTAGCTCGATTTGTTTTGTAGATTCAAGAAAGGAGGCCCAAGAAGTGGGAGAATTTTTACGTACCTTGACGAGCCCACGTATACTACGTCAAGCTAATGACGTTAAATAAGCGCTTCTTGGGAGGCAACCCAAAGTTTATTTCGTTTGTTTCGTTTTTAATTTTTTTTAATTTTTTTCTTTTGTTTCGTTTTTAGTTGTTTTTATTTTTAAATAAATAACCCTTGCCTATTTTGCAGCTCCCTTAGGGTTTGATGATTGATATGCGCTTTAGTGGAGGTCTCATCGATTCAGGGCAGTATTGTTCTCCCTTCCATCTTTGTTAGTTGTCCTTAAGCATGCTTAAGTGATCATTTTTTTTTTACATTAAGGGCAATGTATGCCTTAACCATGAGGGAGACATGTGTTGTTCTGAATCTGATTTTGGGCTTGATTGAAAATTTTTTGTTGGTGACTGTGTGTTGTTAGCGTTTATAGGGTGTTGCATGCCTTTGTGTTTATAAAGTTATTTACTTGCTTTAGGACTTTAAAATGAACTAATTTGACTACCAGATTTCATGTTAGTTGTTTGTTTCATGGTCTTTTATATGCATGATGTAGTAGTAGTTGATTCAAGTTATGTTTAAGCAAGTAAATATTGGAAAGATGGTTGTTGTTCCTTGTTGAAAAATTAAGTTTCTGCAAGTTTTTTTTATGGTAAAAAGTGTGTTGTCATTGGTAGAAACTTGATATGCATCTCCTTGAAAATAAAAAGTTAAGGTCAAATCTCAAGGTTAATAAAAATAAGAGTTGTTGCTTGTGTTTGAGGCAAGAGTATGTTATCTTATTTGGTGTTTCTCGAGGTCAAGCTTGTCATTAGGGTTCTCTAGTGCGCTTATGGTTAGTGTGTCAATCAAAGTAGTTAGGATTCAACTCCTAGGCCAAAAATTTCAAAACTAGAAGCCATGACAAGTTAGGTAACCCATATATTTTTAGAGCACTCCAAAATTAGTAAACTTCAAATTTGTGATCATTTCAAGTTTGGGGAGTTACCCGATTCTCCCTAACTCAATGAGGACATTGAGTAATCTAAGTTTGGGGGGAAAGGTAAATTCTTCGTGTTTATTTTTAAGGAAAAAAAAGAAAAAAGAAAAAAAGAAAGAAAGAGTATGCAAACCTTTCATTTTCCTAAAACTCCATTGGGCTAGATAAAATGTGTTACTTATTTTATTACTTAGAGTCGATTCGCACAACTTGGTGCTCGATGTCGTGGGTCCAGGCACTAACCATGTTGGCCTCTTGGAGCGAAGGTGTCAAGCAAGAAGCCTATTCCCATTGCTTAGGTGTGTTGCGCTAACCACGTGTGCTATTCTAAGAACTACGGGAAGTCCCATTGCTTAGGTTTGCTGCGCTAAACACGTGTGCCATTCTAAGAACTACGGGAGAGTAAAAAAATAAATAAAAATAAAAAAAAGTAAAAAAAAAGCCTTGCCCTTAGCAGTGAGTCTGATCCCTAACCTTTAACTGATTGTATCTTGATCTTAAATCAATCTTAGAGAACACCGATGATCCCCTTAATTGGTCAGACAAGTCATCTATGCATGGTAGATGATACTTGTTATGTATCGTTACCTTGTTTAACTCTCTATAATCAATGCATACTCTTAGAGTACCATATTTCTTCTTTACGAATAACACTGTAGCTCCCCAAGGTGATACACTTGGTCTTATGTATCCCTTGCCAACTACTTCTTCAAACTGCATCTTTCGTAAGCTCGCTTGGAGCCATTCTATATGACCTATGGGAAATAGGTGTTGTTCTAATATGAATTCAATAGTGAACTCAACTTCTCTATCAGGTGGCATAGCTGACAGAGTTAGCTGGAAAACATCAAGAAATTCGTTCAGGACAAGAACATCTTCTGGTTTTAGGTTATCTTCCTACACCTCTACAACGTGTGCAAGAAACACTGTGCAACCTCTTGTCAACAACTTTTTAGATTCTGAAGCATGAATTAGACTCGTAGGAATAATCTTATTTTCACCCCTCAAAACCAATCCAGGCAAACCTTGTTTCCTGAAAATTACTTCCTTTCGATGGAAATCTATGGAAGCATAAAGAGTAAATAAGAAATCCATCCCTAGAATTACATCTAACACCTGCAGCTCTAGTGGAAGAATATATACTAGTATACCAAGACCTTCTACTAAGACCTCACAATCCTGCAACACTGCAGAAACTAGAAAAGCATCATAAACTGAAGTGCATATAACTAACCCCTGAAATAAAGGCTCTAGCTTCCTATTGAGATTGGTTATGAACATCCTAGAAACAAAGGAATGCGTAGCACCAGGATCTACTAAAACACGTGCAGTACATTACAAATAGGAATCATACCAGTAATCACATCTGATGCATCTTTCGCTTCATGCTGAGTAATATCGTGAACCTTTCCCTGTTGCCTAGGCCCCCCTATAACTCTTTTATACTTAGCACCGTTTGTGCCCTCTCCTGCAGCCTATTGAAACTCGCGCTTCCTAGGTATGCTCGAGACTCAACTCCTTAGTGCCTCTTGCTCGACTACCATCAGCTTCGTACAATCCCTCTTGAAATGCCAAGGTTGTCCACACTGATACCACACACCGACACAAACAAGACAATGACCCAAGTGATTCTTGCCACAATTCGCACTTGGGGTACTCCTTGTTACACTGGCAACAAACTCTTTCCCTGTCTGCGGTGTTGTTCTCGATCTAGCAGACTGACTAGGTGTCTCTAACTCTGCTCTGCTATGTTGGGACGTATGTCGTAATCTCGTATATGTTTGTTATATTCATTATGGAAATAAATAGAGTTACTTTTTCATCACTTTGTGTCTTGCATATTTACAAACTTTATAAAATAAACTAAGCTCCAGGGTCATTGAATTATGAGAGAACTAGAACTTGAACAGTCTGTAGTTGCACACAGGGAGGATCACGTTCGAGTTAATGACCCAAACAGTCTACAATATACGGATAGAGTTTGAGACCTAATCCTTGGTACGCTTTGGATGCGGTCTGGATCGTGAATTATTAGACCTACTGATGTAACACCATTAACAGTATAGGACGAAAAACTTCGTTGATGAGAAATAGTGACTCGACCGTAATCCTGAGCGTGTTATGGACTCCTGTCTGTGGGGGTCTGTCTTTAGACCAGTACGGGTGAAGGTGGTCACAGTGATGGAGATCTAATCTCCTTGAGCAGCGGAAATGTGTTTAGAATCGTCAATGTCTTTGTATTGTTTTGCTCAAAACAAAAACCAGTACATTGACCAAAAATACAAAACAAGCATGAAATTCTAATCCTATTAGACATGGATTAATTTCATGCAAACATGATTAAAGCTTGACAATTAAACTAAAGGGAAGAAGAAATTACCTTTGTAGTTTCTAACTCTCCAGCACAGCAACTCCTTGCTCCAAAAGAAATCAGCAACACAGGAACTTCCAAAGTTCCCTGTTTTTCTCCAACAGAGCACCACCAAGAGTGAGCACCTCCTATATCTCTGAGTTCTTAGAACTTCCTTGGTGTGAAGGATATTGGGAATATGAGAGTATGAGAGAGAATTCTTTCTGTGTAATCAAAAAAATGATCGATCCATCAATTTCTTCTTCTCACCAGGAGAAAAAGAACCTTCAGTGGGCAACTTCCCACTCCTTATCGACGGGGAGTTGTGGAGTAGTGGCAACGTGTCCTCCTGACACGTTCCCAATTAATAATATATATAAATAAATTAATTAATTAATTAATTTCATTAAATTAAATCATATTTAATTCAAATATAGTATTAATTTAATCATTAAATCATATTTAATCATTTTACCCTTTATACTATAGTTTAATGTACATCTCATGCACATTAAGTTTTAACTTATAGTTTTTCAAATATGAATGACATTCACATTTAAATTTAATATTTGAACTCTTTCAAATATTTAATTCTCTCACATAATTTAATATGAATCATATTCACATTAAATTTATAATATATAGTTCCAAAACTATATATTATATCGTATCAATAAACATTAAGTTTATTCCCTAATGAGTTTGAACATTTCAAATTCAAATGATCTAAGAACCCTTTACGAGCTAGAAGGTCGATCTAATAAACCTACAGATCAGAAGCTCCAACGATACAAGATTGCTCGGTTAATCTCATTAACCTCCCAATCAACATTCATTAACCTGAGAACACTCCACTAAAGTCCCACAGCTGCATTCTCCTCACTGCAGATATATTTCTGTGTCCATGGATATTGACCAATAACAGCAAGTCAATCCTTCACGAATGTTCGTAACACCAGTTGGGTCAAATTATCGTTTTACCCCTGGTTTACATCTGGTGCCTTAAGTACCAGTGCTCCTCTAATAAACAATTTGTTTATGGTCCTACCAACAAACAGAGTCCCTCTCGGGCCAATGAGAGGGTCGAGGCCTTTGTTCAAGTCCTGGAGACACCACTTAAGGGAACATTCCTCTACTTACCCTAGTAGGCGGGAAGGAGTGAATTCCATCTTGCTAAGTTAAGTTCCCAGCCGCTCACTCGGTTTTGTCCCCAAGAAGGTAGGGATATTGAGTCGGCGAATCTGACCATTCTCACCCATACTAGTCAAAGGACAATCCCTCTCGAAAAGGAGTTCGTAACCTGCTTAGGTTTGAGATCAAGTTGCCTAGGTCATCCTAGTGAAATAGAAACCTAACTAGTCAACGGAGTTAAAACTAGAGGTTACTATTTCGTGGTCCGGTCTTATATAATCTCATTACATAGGATATCCCCACTCACATGTCATCTACACGAACACGTTAGGATCACGGTGTTTGTATCAAATACAAAGTGGGTCATATCCATAGTTTTACCAAGGTAAGGTATCCAAACCTTATCACCTATCTATAGACCCTTTAGGTTGTATCTCGAACCGATATCCTTTTTATGTACATTACATTCAATTAAAGATTCATTTAACAGTCTTGGATGTTTAGTTTATTGGATTTAGGGTTTAAATAAAGGCAAACTCGTAGATAACGAACAATAACACTTTATTGAAATAATAACACTTTATTACATTAATTAGAACATAATTATAAACTACGAGTTTTAGGGCACAAATCCCAACAAACTCCCATTTTCACTAAAACTCTAGTGGGGTACATTATAATCTAAAACAGTAGAAATACAATAAACTAGGGCATCCATATACCCCATTACATATCACCCACTTGCCCTAGATTAGACTATGTACATATCTCGTACACCCAGACTTTCCAGATGACCCTCGAACACTTTAGTCGTGAGAGTCTTTGTAAACGGATAAGCAATATTGTGCTCCGAAGCGATCTTCGTGACTGTCTCATCTCCTCGTTGCACTATTTCTCGTATCAGGTTATACTTCCTCTCGACGTGCTTACCTCGCTTATGGCTGCAAGGTTCCTTCGAATTGGCTATCGAACCATTATTGTCACAGTATAGGGTGATGGGAGATTCCATATTTGGAACAACTTCCAAATCAGTAAGGAATTTCCTTAGCCAAACAACCTCCTTAGCTGCTTCACAAGCAGCAACGTACTAAGCCTCCATCGTGGAGTCAGCGATGCATCCTTGCTCGATGCTTTGCCATACTATAGCTCCCCTGTTAAGGGTGAAAACTGATCCCGATGTTGATTTCCGAGAATCCTTATCGGTCCCGAAAATCGAATCGGTGTATCCGATGAAGATCGATCCTTATACCCATACACAAGCGTATAGTTCCTCGTTTTCCTTAGATACTTGAGGATATTTTTAATCGTTGTCTAGTGGTCTAACCACCGATTGGATCGGTACATACTGACTATTCCCACTACATAACAAATGTCCGGCCTGCTGCATAACATAGCCTACATTAAGCTACCTACTGCAGAGGCATAGGGAATATGTCTCATATCCTCAACTTCATGAGGTGTCTTGGGACCTGTTAGCTAGACAGATGAACTCCATGCCCGAAAGGTAATAAACCCTCTTGGAATTATGCATCGAATATCCGGACAATATTTTGTCGATATAAGACGCTTGAGACAAGATGCTAGCGTTACGTTCTTGCGATTCCAGAAGATCTGAATCCCAAGAACATATTGCACCTCTCCCAAATCTTTCATTTGGAATTGGGTCGCTAGCCAATTCTTTATGTCAATAAGGTATCCTACATCATTCCCAATGAGTAGAATATCATCCACATAAAGTACTAACAAAGCTACTTTGTCGTTGATGATTCTCTTATAAACGCAAGGCTCATCAAAGTTTTGGTCAAAGCCGTAAGACTTGATCACAGTATCAAATCTTATATTCCAAGATCTCGTCACTTGTTTCAATCCATAAATGGATCGATTAAGCTTGCAAACTTTTTGCTCCTGACCTTGGGCTATGAACCCTTCGGGCTGAGACATGTAGATGCTCTCGTCAAGATTACCATTCAAAAAGGCAGTCTTGACGTCCATTTGCCAAATTTCATAATCATAAAAAGTTGCTATGGATAGGAGTATCCTTATAAACTTCAGCATAGCAACAGGGGAAAAATGTTTCTTCGTAGTCAACTCCTTCCCTTTGGGTAAAACCCTTTGCTACAAGTCTAGCCTTAAAGGTTTGTACCTTTCCGGCTGCATCTCTCTTTCTCTTATAGATCCATTTACACCCTATGGGTCTAACCCCTTCAGGTTGGTCTACAAGTTCCCATACTGAATTGAAGTCCATTGACTCCATTTCAAGGTCCATGGCTTTCATCCATTGGTCCGTGTCTACGTCATTCATTGCCTGATTATAAGACAATGGATATTCTACGTCGTCATCAGGTATGACAACTTGAGTTTCAGCTAAACCTAAGTAGCGGTCGGTTGGGAAACAACCTCCCATCTGCGTCGAGGCATTCCCAACGATTGAGAAGGACGAGACTGACCTGAAGTATTGGCTCTTCCATCAACTCTTGATGAAGGTCCAGCTTGATCAACAACTCTTGTTGGTTCATGTGTAGCTTCATTTATTACTAATTTACTATGCGGTTTGTGGTTCCTCGTGTGATCTTCCTCTAATAATGTGTCGTTTGTCGATACAATCACCTTTTTTCTTGTGGGTCGTAGAAAAGACCACCTCTCATTTCTTTGGGATAGCCAACAAATTGGCATAATCTTGAACGATGTTCCAGTTTCTTTGGGTTTGTCACGATCACGTGTGTCGGACATCCCCAAATCCTGAAGTGTTGTAAACTAGGTTTACGCCCCTTCCAAAGATCAAAAGGTGTTTCTGAAAGACTTTTTGATGGAACACTATTCAAGATTTTAACTGCAGTCTCTACTGTGTATCGCCAAAGAAAGGCAGGCAATTGAGCATAGCTCATCATAGAACGAACCATGTCTAACAAGGTTCTATTTCTCCTTTATGTAACACCATTTTTCTGTGGTGTATTAGGTGTTGAGAGTTGAGATTTAATTCCATGTTCAATCATATAGTCCTCGAATCTCAAATCCATATACTCTCCACCTCGATCGGATCAAAGTGTTTTAATTGCTTTTCCTAATGCATTCTCTCACTTGACCTTATACTCTTTGAACTTTTTCGCACCCTCCTCGAGCTTTGACATTGACCGACCACAAAGATCTGAATGCACAAGTTCTAGGGGCTCTACGGCTCTGTAACCATTTCCAGAAAAAGGTCGTTTGGTCATTTTACCTTCGAAGCAAGATTCGGAAGGCGGTAAAGAATCATCTTCTAACTTGTTTCGAAGTCCATTTTCAGAGAGTCTCTCAATCCGGTTGAGATTAATATGACCAACCCTAAGATGCCATAGATAGGTATTATTATTGGGAGAAATTCTTTGCCTTTTATCTTGAGTACTAGCAATTTTAAACATCTCATGATTTCAAATTGCTTTTGTTTTATTCGGTTTCAGTACATACACGCAATTTTTCAATTTAGATGAACAACTATTGACACCTTCTTTCAAAATGAACGTTTCATTGATTGAAAAAGAAATACAATATCCATGTTCTATTAAACAAGAGATAGAAATTAAGTTCCTCTTAAGCTTAGGAACTATATACATATTTTTCAATAAAATAAATCTATCTTCGAAAAATAACTTGGCATCTCCCACTGCACGAGCTCAGACGACGTCTCCCGTTCCGACCCTGAGCGTCATCTCACCCTCTCCGAGCTCCTTGAAGGAACTAGATCCTGAAATGATGAGCAAACGTGATTAGTGGTTCTAGAATCAAGTATCCAGGTAAATTCATCATTTTCCACTAAACAAGTTTCAAGAACAAGTAAATCTAATTTACATTTCTTCTCTTTGAGCTGAGCAAGGTACTTTGGGCAGTTTCGTTTCCAATGCCCATCCACGTTGCAGTGAAAACATTTTCCTTTATCTGCAACCTTGGCTTTTCCCTTGCCATTGTCAGCAACAGGGCCTTCTCTTTCCCTCCTATTTTCTTCTTTTGGGTCTTGTTAAGCCTGGAAAAACATTCTGAGACTTAGGCCGAGGAGGATGAACCTTAGGGAACCTTTTGGAATGGGCAAACACATTTGCCTCTCCATCAGCTTGTCCCTTATTCTTCATAAGAGACTGGAAAGTATGTAGTTCATTAAGAAGAGTAGTCAGGTTATACTCTATCTTGTTCATCACCGCATTGCTGCAAAATTGCAGGAAACTCTTCGGAAGATACTCCAGGATGAACGATACCTGACTTTGCTCGTCAATGACCGTTGTGCTCATCTCAGCCACGTTGAAGTAGACAATTAGATCAAGAACGTGTTCTCTAACCGATGACCCTGAAGGGAATGAGAATCCCACATAATGAAAGACGATTGAATCGTCGAGGTATCATTATGCAACATGATTTTATTAAAAATGATCTAAGACTTAGATCTAGGCTAAACATGCTGAAAAGGAAGAAACTTACAGCAAGAAGGAGTGTACTTACTTGTTGTGGACAAACTTCAAGAATTTCTTCCTCGGATCACGAACTCTTCGTGCTTCTCGATCTCAACGAACTCTTCCCACACTTAACGGAGCCCAAGACCACCACTTGGAGTCTCGGTTGTTCTCTTTTGGAGAAGGGAAGTTTGTGGGAACTATTGGAGTTTTGGAGAGGGACGAGAATTGAGAGAGAATTGAGAGAATTCTCCTTCTCTTCTTTTATGAAAATAAAAAAATTAGAGAATGAGATACATTCCTTCTTGCAAGAAAGGTTTATATAGTGGAATTGATGGAGTTAAAATCTCCACACAATTACCACTTTACCACAATCATAGGTTATGCAAATCTCATTTGCATAACCACATAATATAAGATATCTCATATCTCATATTGCAAATCTCATTTGCAATAATTGTGGATTAATTAAATTGAATCACATCCAATTTAATTTCTCTCAATTAATTTCTCCAATTAGCCCTAATTCAACAGTTAGACTAACCTATAGTTTATTATGAATCTCATTCCCATTAAACGATATATTATATCATTCATATCTCATATAAATGACATAAATGCCCTTAAAGTGAAATTGAACACTTCAATTTCATACCAAAACATTAACCCTTCTTTTAACCTAGGTGGAGCCAACCGAGGGACCTAATGGACCTATAGTGACGGGCTCCAATGATCCGAGATGAACCTGCCAAACTCTTAGACCCGGTTAACGAACATTTATTAGCTACGGTAACACTCCACTATAGCCCGTAGCTGCACTCCCGTAAGTGCAGAATATTACGTGTCCACTGATATAACCAATACCCATGAGTCAACCCTTCACAGGTTGTTCGTAGACACGGCTGGGTCAAATTACCTTTTTACCCCTTTTTCTACCTCTTGTTCCTTAAGTCCCCACTGCTCCTCTAATGAACAACATATTGTGATGGTCCAACCATACACAACACCCTTCTCCAAAGGTGAGAAGGTGGGCGCCTGTCCAAGCCACGGAGACAAAGACTTAAGGGAACAACCCCTCTAGTTTCCCTAAAGGCGGGAACGAGTGAATTCCATCTTGCGTAGTTAAGTTCCCAACTCCCTTCTTGGTTCTGTCTCTGAGAAGGTAGGCATATTGGGCGAGTAACTGTGACCACCCTCACCCGTGGTAGTCAAAGAAAATGACCCTCGAGACGGAGTCCGTAAAACGCTCGAGAGGGTCTAATAAATCACGGTCCCGGTCTTGTACAATCTCATTGCACAAGATGCCCCCACTCACATGTCAACCGCATGAACGAGTCGATCACCTCGCTTTGTATCTAATACAAAGCGCGTCGCATCCACGATTAGTATCCGAGTTAGGTCTCCAACCCTATCCATATATTGTAGACCGCTCGGGTCATTAATTCGAACGTGATCCTCCCCTGTGTGTCCACTACACATCGCTCAAGCTCTAGTTCTCTCATAAATTCAATGACCCTAGAGCTTAGTTTATTGGAAAAGTTTATAAATATTGTGAGACACAATGTGATGAAATGAATAACTCTTATTAATTTCAAACAATATGTTACAAACACGAGATTAGGACAAAAATCCCAACAAACTCCCACTTAGACTAAGCTAGTGGAGAAAATACGTTTCAGGAATGTATATATATTACAATGAAGTAATACAATAAACTAGGGCATTGAATACCCGTTTACACATCTCCCACTTTCCCTAGTAAGGAAGCTCTCGAAGACCTAGACTCTCTAGGTGACCCTCAAACACCTTAAGCGTGAGGGGCTTTGTAAATGGATCAGCTACGTTGTGTCCGACGCTATCTCCGCGGACTGGCCACGCCTCTCGCGGTGCACAATCTCCCGTATCATGATACTTGCGCCAATGTGTTTGCCTCTCTTATGGCTCCGAGGCTCACGTGAGTTGGCTACGCACCATCATGTTATCATAGAACGAGTGATCGGCAAGTTCATATTTGGAACAACTTCCAAATCAGTCATGAACTTCCTAAGCCAAACAGCTTCCTTTGCAGCTTCACAAGCCGCAACATACTCCGCTTCCATAGTGGAATCAGCGATGCATCCCTGCTTGATGCTTCGCAAAAATTCCACCATTTTGGTAAAGGATTTTCTTGTAGACACAAGGCTCGTCGACATTTTGATCAAAGCCATAAGATTTGATCACCTCATCAAACCTTATATTCCAAGACCACGGCTTGTTTCACCCTCGTAAATGGACCTATGAAGCCGCAAACCTTTTGCTCTTGGCCTTGGGCAATGAACCCTTTGGTCCGGTGCATGTAGATGGTCTCATCAAGTTTGCCATTCGTAAAGGTCGTCTTGACGTCCATCCGCCATACCACGTAGTCATAATACGCGGCAATGGCCAGAAGGATCCTGATCGACTTTACCATGGCAACAGGTGAAAAGATTTCCTCATAGTCAACCCCTTCAACCTGGGTAAAACCCTTTGCCACTAGTCGGGCTTTGAAGGTCTACACCTTCCCATCTACGCCACGTTTACGCTTGTAGATCCATTTGCAACCAATAGGTTTTACCCCACCCGGGTTATCCACAAGTTCCCATACAGAATTGAAGTACATAGACTCCATTTCCTGGTCCATAGGTTTAATCCACTCGTCTTTGTAACCATCAACCATTGCCTTATCATAAGTCAATGGATCCTCACAGTCATCATCAGGAGCGACAACTGAGGCTTCAGCTAAACCCATGTAGCGATCAGGCTGTCTCACAGCCCTCCCACTACGTCGAGACATTCCCAACTCTTGGGAACGGATTTAACTAGACGAGCTAGGATCAACAACACTTGTAACTGATCAACAGCACTTGTAACTGTCCATTTCATTTAATACAATTTTACTCCTTGGTAACTGATCCATGACGTTGTCTTCCTCTAGGATAGTGGCGTTTGTCGACACAAGCACCCCATTTTCCTTAGGATCGTAAACATACCACCCCTAGTCTCTTTATGGTAACCTCACGAATAGGCACAATTTCAACGGGTTCCAACTTTTTCAGTGTTTGACACCAACACGTGGGTCGGGCATCCCTAAATCTCAAGTGATGTAAACCGCCTTTACGCCCACTCCAGAGCTCGAAAGGTGTTTCACAAACACTCTTCGATGGAACATTGTTCAAAATATAAACCGTAGTCTCCACCGCGCACTTCAAAAAAAAGAATCGTGAGACGACCATAGCTCATCATCGATCGAACAATGTCCAACAAGGTTCTGCTTTCTCCTCTCCGATACACCATTCTCACGCGGGCATACTGTCTTTGAGAGTTTGGGCGTGATTCCGTGTTCTATCATATAGTCCTCGGAATTCGGTGTCCATGTACTCTCCACCTCGATCCGATCAAGTGTTTTAAGCGATTTACCTAAGAGGTTCTCAACCTCAGTCTTGTACTCCTTGATCTTTTCAAGAGTTTCAGACTTCTTGTGCATTAGTTAAATATACACATATCTGGAGTAATCGTCTATGAAAGACACGAAGTACTCATAACCGCCCTGAGCTTTAACATTCATCGGACTACAGAGGTCAAAATTCACTAACTCAAGAGGCTCTTTCGCTCTATATCCTTTTCCACTAAAAGGACGTTTGGTCATTTTGCCCTCAAGGCATGACTCACACACCGACAAAGAGTTTTCTTCCAACTCGCTTAGAAGTCCACTGTTCACTAGTTTAAACAATTCAGTATTCAAAACACTTTTGACCGAATTGAGTTTCAAAACATACAGATTATTTTCAAGTGAAGCTGAACAAATAACATTCCCTTTGAAAGAAATAAACGCTTTATTCAATTCAAATGAAACGGAAATACAATGTTCAATTAAGCAGGAAATTGAAACAAGGTTTCTAGTAAACCCTTGAACTATGTACAGATTGTCCAACAATAAGTACTTCCCGCCAAAGTGTAGCTTCACTGTGTCGATCGCTGCAGTAGAGACAAGCTCCCCGGATCCAACCCGTAGAGTTACCTCACCCTCTCACAGCGGCTGCCAGGAATAAATCCCATGAAAAGAAGAACAAACGTGGTTAGTGGCGCCCAAATCCAATATCCAGGCAGAGTCACTACTCTCCACTAAACATGTTTCAGTCACAAGTAAATCGCATTTACCTTGATTCTTCCTCTTGGCCAGGAATTTGGGAAAGTTTCTCTTCCAAGGGACCGCCCCATTGCAGGTGGAAACACTTTTCTTTCTATGCAACCTCCTTGACCTTCTTGCCCTTTTGGGCGGCAACACGGTCAGTTTTATCCCTCTTCATCCTCTTCTTCCCTTTCGGGCGTGAAGGAGCAACAGGTTTCGTCCCAGAGGTCGAACCCCTGTGATAAGACCTGTAGGCAACATATGCCTCAGATTCCTTGACCCTGTTCAAGGATTGGAAATTCTGTAGCTCATTAAGGAGGGTAGTAAGAATGTAGCTAATTTTGTTGATAACAGCATTGCCACGAAACTGAAGGAAACTCTTCGGAAGAGTCTCAAAAATAAAACTGACCTGACTCGATTCGTCGATCGAAGACCCGCTTCATCTCGGCGGATGGAAGTAGGTCATCATGTCTAGAACGTGTTCACGCAGACGGGCGACCCTCTTTCATCCGTGCGTTGAAAACGTATTTGAGCGAGTCATGCCGGACATGAAAGGACTGTTGTCCAAACATTTCCTGCAAGGACTCCATGATCTCCTTAGCTGAAACCATCAGCTCGTGCTTCTTTGCAAAGACATGCTGGCAATTATGTAGACCTTGGCCTTTTCATTGGACCGGATCCATCGATTGTACGCATCGCGAACACTTCAGCGACGCTTGGTCGGTCCGTGATCTAAGGACACTCCTCGAGATAGCACAAACTTTATGTCGCCTTGTACCAAAATTGTATTAATGTTGTTTTTCAACTCTGTAATTATCTCCCACTAACTTATCCGGCGAGTAAAGCTATTATTGCGCTAGACATTTTTAGCTGAAAAATAAAAAACTTTGTATTAGTCTCGCAAAAAACCTTTTGAAATCCAATTAAGTTTGAGCAAAATTATTTCATGATCCCTAGGTCATTCAAAATTTTGCAATGATACCCTAAAGGTTTAGAATGACCGCCACCGAAGGGTGAATGCAGAACACTCCTCCTCTAGGGGCGAGACTTTCTCGATCCGACCCTAATCCCGCAATAACTCTTATTCCATTAGGCGCCCAATTACCATTGTTCGGTCGAATTCATTAACACTTAACGAATCCTGTGAGTGTCACCTTCAATCTTTGAGTTTCCAAGTATCCGTCCAAACAATAGCCACCGAAGGGTTAGCCAAGAAGGAAAACTAACCAGAAATCGCATGCTTCATTCGGGAATTCACGGTGTTCGACTCCCATGATCAAGCCCTCCGAGAGGGATTGTCCGGTCCAGCCAAACTAGCGGTGCGGATCATAGATTTCTCACGGTGTGAATCGAAAGAAGAGACCACTTGCTAACTCACTATAAGTTGTAGCACCCCCTCCCGAACCACTTGCTAACTTAGCCCGAGAGCGGCATGAAGCCAACAGACATTGTTACCTCTTAACAATACCTGCACGACACTACTTTACTCGAAAAACAAACTATGTTCGCATATGGAACACTTTAAACTTAACATAGCGAAATGGACATCTCTAAGACGTACATGAGGAGAAACTCTTCTTAAGTCTCTCCTGAAACTAAAACGAGCAAGAACATCGTAACCACAAACAAATCCAAACCACTAATTAAGCAACCACAACCTCTAAAGCACATACGACTATAACTACATAGTTCTCTTAAAATAATTTACAAACATACGGACTTGCTAAACTACACCAACCACGCAAACATATCAAACATGAGAAGCTTCCAGCAGATTATGGCAGTTATCGAAAGCACCGAGCTCGATCTCTACGAAAAAGTGGAAAAACATCGAAAGAATGAGCTATAAAGCTCGAAGTGAGTGACTTGAGTTTAAAAGAAAGCTATTAACTCGTAAAATCATATCACCGCCAACTATGAGCATATGCATCCAGTAATCAAATGTTAAAAGTAATCGTGTAATCATAATAGCTTTTCATGAAAATCAGCAAGTATACCGTTAAAATCTCGTAAGGCATGTAAATGATATAAGCTCTTTTTAAAACATGTCACAATCTACGCTTGTGTAGGGCACGCCAAGACACCAACGTTTATTCTACGATGTAGTGGGGCCCGCCAAAGACTCCCATCGTCTTTGTCGAGTGGGGCCCGCCCAAAGACTCACGACGGCAAGTGCATGTTGTCACGGAGTACACTCAACGTCGACAACGAGAATAAGACTGTGTGCACACGGTACTACATAGCCTCGGGCTCAATATCTCGTAAGATCACATGAAAACATTTGAACATGCCACTTATCTTTTCTTTCATAAAACTCAAGCTTACTTAGCTTGTTCATAAAACTAGAAATCTTTAAAACATACTTGCTAGTACATGCTTGCTTGAAATCATAACATCTCCATAAGTTTTGGCAATCATTAGACATATGCTCATGTATAAATTTCATAAAGACTTTTAGGCTCATCGTGAACACTTTAAAACATTTCTAAGAAATCATGAATGCTCATAAACAAGTGTTCAAGAAAACAATAAACATCTAAACCATTTCGTTTTAGCAAAACCTTGCATTTCATAAGCATAATACAAGCCTATAAACCATTTTCAAGGTTCGTTTTGTCACTCACAGTGTTAGAACTAGAGTCTTGACCCGTACACTCGACCTATTCGCTCTTGGCCTGTCAAACAAACCAAAACCATGTTTTAGAACCTCGAGCTCATGGTTTTAACTTTAAAACTACAAGAAAACACTCCAACAAAAATTCCAGCATTTAACAGATTTTATGCCCTGTATTCAGACAGCCATAACTTCTTCATTACTTATCCAAAAAGAATGTATTTTATACCAAACTCTTCCTTTTTGAATCCTCTAAAACTCTTATGAAGACATGAAAATGCAATTCTCAATAGATTGGTTCAGAAATACCTCGAAAGCTCCTTTCCCCGGAACTAACTTCTGCTATTCCAGATTCGATTTTCTGCTGCAACCCGAAACTTGACCTGCTATTTACAACATCGTCCAATCATTTTCTATTCACAAATTCTTCACGAAAGTTGTAGGAAATTCAATAAGCTTTCCAACCATACCTAATAGAGCTTCTGATTCCAACTCTAAAGGTCAGTACAACCAAAATATCAGAGACTTCTCGGATTTGACAGTAAATTCTGTGTTCTGTCTTCCTCTTCACAAATCAGTAGCTTAAGATTCGAATTTGCTCGAGCTTCTTTCACGAATTTTGTTCCAATATGAGTTAAATTTCATGAAACAAAATTTCAACTCTTACCTCTTTCTGTGGAGCTCGTGATGAACAAAATAGCAGAACATGGCAGAGTGATTACCTTGCTGTCATACTAATTGCTTGAGTTCTCTCCCTCTCTTCTGCAAATCCAGCTCCAAAACCACCTTCTTCTTCTTCCTTTAAGCTTCTCCCACGAACCCTCAGCTCCTCTTTGATGAAAATGAGAATAAAAATGAAGGCACTTGGTTGTTTAAAAAGAAAAACCAAGGTGGGGGTCCCACCTTCCACTTTCTTTCTTTTTTTCCTTTTCCTTTTCTTTTCTTTTCTTTTCTTTTCTTTTCATTCCTAACAAAACACAATATTATAACCTTTCCTTTCATTTTCTTTCTTCATTATTCTTAGAGCAAACCAAACCAAAATGGTCTATGTTTTTCCTTCCTTGTTTTTCTTTTGCCTTTCACTTCATTACTTTTCTTTTTAAAACAAGGAAAACCAAGTTTTAAGCATTCATTTCTTCCTTTCTTTTGTTGTTTGATAAAAAGGAGGTTCCAAAGAAAGATCTTGGGTTTACATAAGTACTCTCTCCATCCACGATGATATTGACCTATACAAATGCCATCCAAAGGGGGACGCTCCCATTTGCGCCACGAGGCCGAGTATAGATCTCACGGTGCAGACTTAAAGGAGATTTGTGGTTGAAAATTCAAATGTATCTCATACACTATATTTCCTCCCACTCAGCACTTTAAATTTTAATAGGGATTGACCTACATAAACCGACTAAAATTTACATAAACCGACTAAAATTTACCTAAGTCTACCAATATAACTCTTATATGGTATTAACCTAAGTTTATCATCATATTATTAACTTAGGTCTATGTGAGTAAATTAATTAACACTTAATTAACGACACTCACGAGAATATAACCTACGAATCTCCGGATCGAATTCACTCCCAGATCGATTTCCAGGTAGGGGTGTTCCGCAAGCGTCAACTTAAATACCCCAGCCTTAGATAAAACCTTCCTTAGAAATAGTTACTTATCATTCTTCATTCAAAGGTTATATTTGATTTCCTAAATTTCTAATCTTATTAGAAAATTAGAAAACCTAAGTCTAATTATTCAAGTTCTAAACACTTTAAAACTAATAATTAACTTAGGTTGCATGCATTTCTATGTTATAGTGCTTGATCATCCATCACATGAATAATACTATGTACTATAACATAATATAATTCATCACATGAATTAAATGCATGGGCATGCTTTTAATTTAAAAATATAACACTTATATTTAAATAAATTAAAACATGCATACATTATATTATAACTCTTATAATATAATCCTATCATGCATACTATATATTATAACTCTTATAATATAAATGATGCATGAAATGTTTAACCTAAGGTGGGATTTTAAATATATATGACATACATTATTCACATAGAAATTAATTAAAATATACATCTCAAGCATAAAATAATTAAATAGCAAATATGGATGATTTTTGGCATTTAGGGTAATTATTTAATTAAATAACATTAATATAACATTTATATTAATATTATTTAATAAAATAATTAAATTAAATTTAATAATTACATTTTATAAATAATAAAATAATTAAAAACGAAAATAATCGCAATTTCGTATGGATGATGCCCACGCTCGTCGCGAAAATGCCGCCAGAACTGCTCTTCAACGTGTGCAGCGTTGAGTCGCGTTCTCAAAGCCTCTGGCCGCGAGAACAGCGTTGAGAAACCGTTTGGCAGAGTTTCAACGCCATCGACAGAACAACAAACACTTTGCTGTTCTTCCATCGACTCCACTGCTTCGCGCCGATTTCTACACAAAGAACTCTTGCCACGAACGACCAAGACTTACGGACTCGATTTACAACAAAATGCCCAAAACAACGAGCCCTTGCATTGATCTCATCAACATAATTGTAAATCTAAACTAGTGCCAAAAACCGTAAACATCCATAATGCAAACCAAAAAATTCATTTCATGAATTATGGCAAAATACCCACCAACTTTTAATAAAACAAAGGCATAAACGAATAACCATCAACTTGGCTCATACCAATTGAAGGGAATGAGAATCCATGCGCGAGACTTACACGATTGAATCGTCAAGGTATCATTATGCAACATGATTTTATTAAAAATTATCTAACACTTAGATTTAGGCTAAACATGTCTGAAAAGGAAGAAATTTATAGCAAGAAGAAGTGTACTTACTTGTTGTAGAAAAACTTCAAGAATTTCTTCCTGATCACGAACTCTTTGTGCTTCTCGATCTCAACGAACTATTCCCACGAACAGAGCCCGAACACCACCACTTGGAGTCTCGGTTGTTCTCTTTTGGAGAAGGGGTGTTTGTGGGAACTTTTGGAGTTTTCGAGAGGGAGGAGAATTAAGAGAGAATTGAGACAATTCTTCTTCTCTTCTTTGATGAAAATGAAAAATGAGAGAATGAGATACATTCCTTCTTGCAAGAAGGGTTTATATAGTGGAATTGATGGAGTTAAAATCTCCACATAATTACCACTTTATCACAACCATAGGTTATGCAAATCTCATTTGCATAACCACACAATATAAGATATCTCATATCTCATATTGCAAATCTCATTTGCAATAATTGTGGATTAATTAAATTGAATCGCATCTAATTTAATTTCTCCAATTAGCCCTAATTCAATAATTAGGCTAACCTATAGTTTATTATGAATCTCATTCACATTAAACTATATATTATATCATTCATGTCTCATATAAATGACATGAATGTTTTTAAAGTGAAATTGAACACTTCAATTTCATACCAAAACATTAACCCTTCTTTTAACCTGTGTGGAGCCAATCGAGGGACCTAATGGACCTACAAAGATTGCCTCCAATGATCCGAGATTAACTCGCCAAACTCTTTGACCCTGCTAACCAACATTCATTAGCTACGATAACACTCCACTATAGGCCGTAGCCGCACTCCCGCCGAGTCACGATATTATGTGTCCCATGATATAACCAATACCCATGAGTCGACCCTTCACAGTTTGTTCAGAGACACACTGGGTCAAATTACCGCTTTACCCTCTGTGTCTACCTCTTGTTCCTTAAGTCCCCACTTTGCTCCCGTAATGAACAACATATTGTGATAGTCCGACCATACACAACACCCTTCTCGGGCCAAGGTGAGAAGGTGGGCGCCTCGCTATCCAAGCCTTGGGACAACACTTAAGGGAACAACCTCTAGTTTCTTTAAAGGCGAGAACGAGTGAATTCCATCTCGCGTAGTTAAGTTCCCGCTTCCCTACTTGGTTCTCATCCCGAGAAGATAGGCATATTGGGCGAGTAATCGTGACCACCCTCACCCGTACTAGTCAAAGAAAAGACCTCGCAGAGACAGTGAGTCCGTAACACGCTCGTGGATTCGTGTCGAGTCACTAATGGTCATCTCACGGTTATTAGTCTCATCACAAGCGGTGTTTACATCGTGAGGTCTAATAAATCACGGTCCGATCTTGTACGATCTCATTGCACAGATGCCCCCACTCGCATGTCAACCACATGAACGAGTCGAGATCACCTCGCTTGTATCTAATACAAAGCGGGTCGCATCCATAGTGTATCTAAGATTAGGTCTCCAACCCTATCCATATATTGTAGACCGCTCGGGTCATTAACTCGAACGTGATCCTCCCAGGTGTGTCCACTACACACCGCTGAAGCTCTAGTTCTCTCATAAATTCAATGACCCCGGAGCTTAGTTTATTGGAAAAGTTTATAAATATTATGAGACACAAAGTGATGAAATGAATAACTCTTATTAATTTCAAACAATATGTTAGAAACACGAGATTAGGACATAAATCCCAATGCACTTCTCCTTCATACTAAGTTATAAACGTATTTGAGTTATTCGTGTCGAATCTGTCAAGACGGTTGTCCAAACACTTCCTTGCAAAGAACTCATGATCTCACGAGTGAGGCCATGGCCTCGTGATTTTTGGCCGAAACTCGTAAACAATGAGCCAAAATGTAAACCTTGGCATTGTCATTGGCCTTGATCCGGCGGTCGTACGCTTCCTTAACAGACTGAGGAGCGTTACGAGCAGGGATCTAAGGACATTCCTCAGACAGTAAGAACTGTAAGTCGTCAACAACGAGAATCGTATTGAATTTGGACTTCCACGTAGTAAAAATTTCACCAGTTAAATGGTCGCTTTTAAGTAAGGCTATCATTGAGGACGACATGCTAAAAATCCAAGTTAGTTCTAATTAGTTATGCCTTTTAAAACCATTGTAAAAAACCAATCATATTTAGCATAATTATTAAAGAACCCCAGTGTTTAAACTAAGCCCAATGTTTAAATTAAACCTTTAATTTTGCAACGATACTCCAAGGGTTTAGAACAAAAGCCTCCGTCAAGCACACCATTCCTCCCTTGAATTGAGACTTTCTCACCAATTTTCACTACCGTAACATCTCATGTCCTAATGGTCCTTAGCTACCGCTTGTTTGGTCAAGGATTTGTAAACTAACTTAACTCATCTCTCAAATGTGACCCTACCATTTTCAGATCCAATAGGCCTGAGCAAATAGGCTACTATTAAGAAAGACAATCGTTGGCAAACAACCTAAGAGACCCTATCCATTTCTCGGAGTTCGCGGTGTTCGATCCCTATAGTAAGGCCATCCATTTGGTTTGGCTGTTCCAGACAACCTAGCAAAGTGACTATAGAAATCTCACGGTGCGACCTAATGAAAGAGACCGTAGGATACGTTGACACGCGTCCCACACCCATTTACTATGGATACTTCATTCATTCACCTTGGTATTGAACCATGCAAACACATATCGTAGGGGGACGCCCTATTGACGCCACGTAGCCGAGCATGGAACTCACGATATGAACTCTTGAGGACGTGAGAGTAATCTCGATGCGAACATTTGGTTTTCTCCCACTGAAGTTCCTAAAACTTAGGGTATAAGTTTAACTTAGTCAGATTCTGGCTAAAAGAATCTATCTAAGTCTATGCCTATTATAACTATTATAACTAGGTCTTAAAACCTTATGTCTAGGTGAATAAACATTTTAATTACCTATAGATAAAAATAGAACTATGGTTAATTCAACTAAGGTTCCGGGTCAGTTCCCATGTAGTAGGTGTTCCGTTAACCGTCAGCTTAAGTACCCTGAAATTTAGACAAAACTTTCATCGGTAAAGTTCCCTTATAACTAAAGACCTAAAGTCCTACCATATTTTAAACTATTTAAAATACTACGTAAGACCAATTTCTAGTATAACCAAAGTGATGAGGTACCCAACCTTATCCATTTACTATAGACCCTTTAGAATGTTTCTAATTTTAGCCCTTCTATGTCTTCTACATCAAGTTCAAGAGATATACAAAAACCTAGGTTGTTTATTTATTGGATTTATGGTCAATATTAAAGGGAATGAGACTCTCCACAATGAAGACGATCGAATCGCTATGCGTTTTGTTGTGCTACTTAGTTTCATTAAAACTATCTAACGCTTAGAAAAGGCTAAACATGCATAAAAATTGAAAGGAAACAAAGAAGATCTCAAGTTATTTACTTGTTGAAGATAGTCTTCAATTTCCTTCTCGCTCATTCAAATCACGAACTGCTCATGTGCTCCTCGATCTCTACGATCCCGAATTCTTCTCACGAACAAGAACTAACACAACCACTTGGCTTCTGGTTGTTCTTCTTTTGGAAGAAAGAAGATAGTGGGATCTTATTTGTTTTGGTAGGGAGGAGAGGAAATTTGATAGAGAACTTGAGAGAGGAGAATATCCTTCTTTTGGTGAGAATTCCAAAATGAGGATTTGATTAAACTACCCTTCTTGCAAAGGGGTTTAAATATCGGAGATAGGTGGAGTTGAAATCTCCACCTATTTACCATTTTACCACAACTATTGGTTGTGCAAATCATATTTTCATAACCATATATTATAAGGTATCTCATATCTCATTTTACAAATCACATTTGCAATGTTAGGATTTATTAAATTGAATCACATCCAATTTAATATCTCTCTCAACCTAATTTCTCCAAATAGCCCTAATTCAACAATTAGGGTAACTCTATGTTTATTATGAATCTCATTCACATTAAACTATATATTATATCATTGATATCTCATATAAATGACCTAAATGCGCTTTTAGTGAAATTGAACACTTCAATTCACACCAAAACAAGAACCCTTCTTTTAATCCGCATTGAGCAACCCGAGGGACCTTATGGACCTACAAAGGATTTAGCTCCAATGATCCGAGATTAACCTATCAATTTCTTTCACCCGCTAATCAACGCTCATTAGCTTCTTGTAACACTTCACTAAAGCCCGTAGTTGCACTCTCGCCGCCGCGTAATATTACGTGTCCATTGATATAACCAATAATCATGAGTCGACCCTTCACAGTTCTTCAGAGACATGGTCAGGGTCAAATTACCATTTTACCCCTATGTCCAATTCCTACTCCTTAAGTCCCCAATCGCTCCTCAAATGAACAACAACGTTGTAATAGTCCAACCATACACAACAACCCTCTCGTGCCGCTGAGAGGGTGGGCACCGCTGTCCAAACCCTAGAGACAACACTTAAGGAACAACCCCTCTAGTTTCCCTAAAGGCGAGAACGAGTGAATTCCATCTCGCGTAGTTAAGTTCCCAACTCCCTACTAGGTCCCGCCCTCTGAGAAGATAGGCATATTAGGCGAGTAATCGTGACCACCCTCACCCGCACTAGTCAAAGGACAGACTCCCAAAGACAGTGTGTTTGTAACACGCTCGTGATTCAGTCGAGTCACTAATGGTCATCTACGGTTATTACTCATTATCACAATCGGTGTTCCATCATTAGGTCTAATAATTCACTTGCCGCCTTGTACAATCTCATTGTACAGATGCCCCCAATCACATGTCAACCACGTGAACGAAGTCGAGATCATTTAGTTTGTATCACAATACAAATCAGTCGCATCAACGCTGTAGGCGTGGATTAGGTCTCAAGCCCCATCCATATAGTATAGACCGTTCGTGTCATTTACTCCTGACGTGATCCTCCTTGCGTGTCCTCTACAAACCATTCAAGTTCTAGTTTTCTCATGTATTCAATGACCATGGAGCTTAGTTTATTGGTCAAAGTTTGTATAAAATGCGAGACATAAAATAATTAAATGAATAACTCTTTACTAATTTCAATTATATATTTACAAACATAACGAGATTAGCACATACATCCCAACAAACTCCCACTTGGAATAAGCTAGTGGAAGAAATACATTTATGAAATGTACATAAATTACAATGAAGTAATACAATAAACTAGGGTATTGAATACCCGTTTACATATCTCCCACTTGCTTTAGCTAGGAAGTACTCAAAGACCTAGACTCTCTAGGTCACCCTCAAACACCTTAGCCGTGAGGGGCTTTGTAAATGGATGAGCTTATGTTGTGCTCCAACGCAATCTTCGTGGTCGTCATGTCGCCATGGCACAATCTCCCGTGACGTGATACTTCACGAATGTGTTTGCCTCTCTTATGGCTCCGAGCCTCCTCGGAGTTGGCTATCGCACCACTATTGTCACAAAACAACGTAATTGGCAAGTTCATATGTGGAGCAACTTCCAAATCACATGAACTTCGTAAGCCAAACAACTTCGCTTGCGCCTTCTTCACACCGCAACGCACTCGCCCCATAGTGGATTCGCGATGCATCCTCGCTTTGATGCTTTGCCATACTACAACCTCCATTCGTAATGAATGTTGATCCCAAGTAGATTTCCTAGAATCCTTATTCGCTTGAAAGTCGTGAGTCCGTGGTATCCCAGTGAGGATCAAACACCCACCGCCATACACTAAGTCGTAATTCCTCGTTAGCCTAAGATACTAGAGGATTGTCTTTACGATCGTCCCGTGATATAATCCTCGGATTGATTGACACCTATCGATCGTCCCCTCTGCATAATGTATGTCGGGCCTAGTACACAACATGACATACATCGTGCTCCCTACAAATGAAGCAAAGGGGATCCGCCTCATATCCTCAATCTATTGAGGAGTCTTAGGACACCGATCCTCAGATGTGTGAACTCCGTGCGTAAAGGCAAAGAAGCCCTTCTTGAGTTTTGCATCTTATATCTAGACAACATCTTCTCAATATAAGACACTTGAGACATGGTCAACGCTCGCTTCTTCCAACTCCGGACAATTTGGATACTCTAACATAATCGAGCTTCTCCCAAATCATTCATTTGGAATTATGGTTAGCCATTTCTTTACGTGAGTAAGAAATTCTACCACATTCCCAATGAGAAGAATACCATCCACGTATAATATCGTAAATGAGATAGTTTTGTCGACGATTTTCTTTAAGAGCCACAAGGCTCGCCAATATTCTCGATCAATGCCATGAGATTTGACTGCCTCATCAAACCTTATACTCAAAGATCTCGATTCTTGTTTCACCCATAAATAGACCTATGAAGCCGGAAAATCTCTTGCTCTTGGCCTTGGGTTATGAACCCTTGGGCTCGCCCATGTAGATCGCTTCATCAAGGTTGCCATTCGTAAGGCGCTGTCTTGACATCCATCCGCCATACCTTCCTACATGTCGCTCTTGAAGGCCCACACTAAACAAGGAACTTCGGACAACTCATGCCTTCTTCTTCTCCACTAAATAAGTTTTTGTAAGAAGTAAATTACATTTGCCTGCCTTCTTCTTCTCATCGAGGAATTTCGGACAACTCCTTTTCAGTTGATCGTCCCTATTGCAGAAGAAACACTTCCGCAACTTCCTTGTTCTCTTCGCCCTTTAGTGCGGCAAATGGTCAACCATAACCTCCTTCAACTTCTTCTTCTTCCCTTTCGGGCATGAAGAATCTACAAATTTTATCCCAGAGGTCGAGCCCCTATGAAAAGATCAAAAGGCAATACTTGCCTCAGCTTCCTGTCCCTTGATTTGCATCAAGGACTGAACGGTTTGTAGATCGTTGAATAAGACTGTTGGACCGCGCACCTGTAGACCCTCCTTAGTGAGCACGTAACTCTAGGTCGCCATTTACGAAAAACCGTGTCAATATTGTTTTTCCATGTTTGAAGGAGCATTAAAAGCATTTGACATTTTGTTGCTGAAAAATGAAAAACATTGTATTAGTCTCACAAAAAACTTTGAAAATCCAACCAGGTTTTAGCAATTTTTTTTCCTATCATCCCTAGGTCATTAAAAACCGGAATGATACCCCAAAGGTTTATGATGACCGCCACCGTAGGGTAGACAAAGTCACACCTCCTCTAGGATGACACTTTCTCCACTAGATCCTAGTACAAAAATAACTCTTATTCCATTAGGCATCCAAGCCATAATTTTTTGGTATGAATCCATTAACTCGTAATAAATCCTCGTGAGTGTCACCCTCATCTTTAAATTTCCAAGTATCCGTCTAAACAATAGCCGCCGTGATGGAGTACTACGAAGGAAAACCAACAAGGAAATCGATCCCTTTCGAGACTTCATCATGGTCCGACTCCCATGATCAAGGCCCTCCATAGGGATTGTCTAGTCCAAGCCAAACTAGCAGCAGATCATAGGCGCCTCACGATGTGAATTGAAAGAAGAGACCTTTGGTCACGCTTTCATAGGTCCCGCACCCACTCACTATAAGTACTTCTTCATTTACGCTCAATTTGGACCAATACAAATACCACCCAGTAAGATTTGCGCCACGAGGCGAGTATGGATCTCACTTGCAGAAGTTAGCCGAGATTTTTAAATGGATGATTAAATGTATGACATACACTTTATTTCCTCCCACTCAACACTTTAAATTAATCGATTGACCTAGATAAATCGCTAATTTTCCTATGTGTACCAATATAACACTTTATTGGATTAGCTTAAGTCTATAATCACATTATTAACTTAGGTTTATGCGAGTAAATTAATTAACTCTTAATTAAGGGAACTCAGAGAATGTTGCCTATGAATCTCCTGACCAAATTCACTCGTGTCCGCTCCTGTAGGGGTGTTCATGGCAGCGCCTTTAAATACCCCACCTTTTAGATGTAAACCTTCCTTAGACATAGTTACTAATTAGTCACCATGCATAAGTCATATTCATTTCCTAATTCTAATCTTATTAGAACTAGAAAACCTAAGTCTAATTATTCAAGTTATAAACAATTTAAAAATAATAACTAACTTAGGTTACATGCATTTCTATGTTATTGTGCTTGATCATTCATCACATGAATAATTAAACTATATAACATACATACATCTCATGAATAAAATGCATTTCTATGTTTTTAATCTAAGAAATTAACTCTTATATTAATCAATTAAAAACACACATTATATTATAACTCTTATAATATAACTCAACTATGCATACTATATATTATAACTCTTATAATATAAAATGATGCATGAAATGTTTAACCTAAGGTGAGATTTTAATCTATAGGACATCCATTATGCACATAGAAAAAGATAAATCATACAACAATTGCATAATTTAAAAAATAGCATAATTAGACTGATTTTTGGCACTCTAGGGACTTTTATTTAATTGATTAACATTAATATCAAAATATATTAATATTCATTTAAATTATATTAATTAAAATTCATGTGAAAAATTAATAAAAATTAAATTAAAATAAATAATCGGCAGTTGCTTCAAGGCCAACTCGAATCTGCTGCACTAGTCCCCACTTGCCACTACGCACACGATCTCCTCACTGAACTTCCCACTAGGCGTAACGCTGTAACGTCAGCAGCGTTCGCCAGCTGCACCTCGCACACCAAATGCCCGAACGCTGCAACGCCGACCTACAACACCGCCCGATCCAAGATGGACAGCGCTGAGACGCTAGAGAACAGCGTCTCAACGCCGCCGACGTAACAACACACTCATTTGTTGTTCTTCGTTGTTTTCACCCAATTTCGCTCTATTTTCTTTACAAAGAACTTTTACCACGAATGACACGGACTTACAGCACTCGATTTACATTAAAAATGCCCAAAACACCGGTCCCTTACATTGATCTCATCAACTTTAATGTAAATCTATCTTAAGTGCAAAAATCAAAACATAAAAAATGCAAACCATTAACAATTATCTCATGAAAAATAATTCTACCAACCTAATTTTAAGAAATTACGTAATACACAATGAAGAGCAATGATTGTCTCTGATACCAATTGAAGGGATTTAGAATTCCCACCGTGGAAGACGCTTTGAAACGCCGTTGTTTCGATGTGTAGTTCATGTAAGCCCTAAACGCTATTCTCTTTATCATTGAGCACTCGCTCATGATGTTTTGAAATATGCAAAATCGTATAGGTCGCACTTCAAACGATGTCGTGATCGAATTTGGGAAGCTATTGAATTTGGAGCTACAATGTGTCTAAACTTCATAAGGGATAGGTAAACCATTGAAATAAGCATATTAAAAGTTGCATTGAAGTAAGTTCAAATCATTATAAAATTGGAGAAGTTTTAGGTGCATCAAGTATTGAATGGAAGATCATATGTCTCACAAACTTAGGATAAGTTGGCTAAATGCTTAGGGTTTATTTACACACTTATTTTGTTGTTTTAAAAGGTGATTATGATGTAAATACTAAACTAGGAGCTGGCCAAAGGAGGTGAAGGCTCAAGTTAAGTTTGGCAAGAAGGTGGTGTCAAATTCTTACTAAGACAACAAGCACCTGGAAAATGGGCCAACTTCAATCGATCATATCTCTCTGTCATCGAACCACATTCGATGATTTTTGTGTCCAAATCTCATAAATTGAGTGTAGAATTTGAAACTGGTCGGCTTTGCCAAAAATACTAAGCGGACGAAAAGAGAAAAGAGCAGAATGCAGTGAAGGGTGTTCAAGTTTCTCAGGTAGCAGAACAGATGAGGAGATCAGTCTGCTTTTGAGCTCTTGAGGAGGAATTAGAAGCTGAAATTTTGAGGTAAGTAAGCTAAGATGTCGTCCTTGAGCTTTATCAAAAAATATTTGATGGTTGTGTTGATAAATTTTGAGGAACCTAAGCTGGAAGTTGAACTGTAATTTTAAGTGAAAGGGAAAACTTCTAGCAAGAGATTGAAGGAGATTCTCTTCCATTTCTATATACCTTACAACCAATTTTGTGTATGGTTATTCTTAATTGAGTTATGAGACTGAATTAGACCTGTTTCTTAGGTGCATAAGGAAAGGAATTGATGTTACTGCTTTGTTAAGAGGAAGGCGTAAGATGTAAGTATGCTGTCAAATCTTGGAAGTCTCTGATATTTTTGTTGTTCTGATCTGCATTCTTGGAGTTAGAAGCTCTAATTGGTATGGTTCGAAAGCTTATTCAATTTTATACAATTTTTGTGAAGAAATCGTGAGTAGAAAATGTCTAGACGATGTCTTAAATATCATATTAAATTCGTTGTGCAAATGGAAATCAATCTGAAAACAGCAGAAGTCTGTTTTTAGGAAAGTAGCTTTCGAGCTATTTCTGAACAAATCCGTTTGGAATTTCAATTTCATGTCTTCATATCATTTTTAGAGGGTTCAAAAAGGAAGAGTTTGGTATAAATTACATTATTTTTGGATAAGTAATGAAGAAGTTATGGTTGTCTGAATACAGGGCAGAAAATCTGAAAATGCTGGAAAATTTAAAAGTGTGTTTGTTTTTG